>OZ037775.1:19683472-19773472 GCA_964035525.1 Porites cylindrica | reverse complement strand
CTTAAATTTGCCCGTAACACTTATCCCGGGCCAAAAATGTCTGGTTGCATTATCAAAAAAGGACAATTTCCGTGCTGAAAAACTAGCCAAAAGTGCAAATTATGCTAGAAGTGCGTTTTTCAGGAAATACATGAAAATCATGCTTCTAAATCGTAATGACGACGGGAATTATGCCAAAAATTATGCTAGCCCAATCTATCGAAGCTTCATATTCTATGCGCTTTCTTTTTGGTCCACTTTTAAGAGCGTTTTCAAATCGACGCGTTTTCGATGATTTTTGCAAGGACAGAAAGCCTAAACGCCTCGAAATGTATCCATGTTTCTGAAATCGTGGTAACAGGCTAACTCCCAAGAGGCGCTCTTAGTCAAAAGAATTTAGACTGCTTTCAGTCCGCCTATTGTCTTAAAATCCGTCTAGTTCTTATCTCAGCCAGCCCGATTGCAAACCACGACGTTATGTTACAATAACGGATTGGGATGAGACGCCCTCGTTTATCGCGGCTCCCGGCTTCGCTGCTCACGTCCTTGGACTTTGCGTGCTAGCAGTAACTTTGCAAAGAAAAATAAGAGACTGCTTGCAGTCTAAAAGAATTCTACGCATCGTCAGAGAACGTTGAAAACGGAAAACTAGAGCTTTCAATGCGGGCACCTGCTTTCCCCTTTGTGTGTTTACCTTGCGCGCTCTATAAGTACCGACCAAAAAACTCAGGCGCCTGCCACGTACACAAGGAACGGTTGGCTGTGAAGCAGACTATGGGCTCCTGGTCACGGGGATTAATATTATGCTGGAGGAAATGCTAGGTTGTTCAAATCGTTTCAAAACTCATCTCATATCATTTATTGGAGACTTATTAGAGACAGTGCAAAGGCAGTAAAAACAGGAATGCGACCTTGAAAACTTTATCTACACCAGGAGCATGCACGAAATGAATGCAGATTTATAGAGAGCAGATCATGACTAACACTTATAATTTAGCTAATGTAAGGATCACGGGAGTGTGGCACAGGACTCTTCAGTACTACTCGTTTGTAACCTCCGTGGAGTTCATTGAACTTTAAGCCGATACTCAGGGCACAAGAAAAAAAGATCAAAGATGACAACAATAGTACAAAAATAGCCCCACCCATTTTTTAAGGGAAAAGCCCTGGGGACGAGGTTGCAAAAATAGAAGAATTGAATGGGTGGGCGGGACACAGCTTAAATTACGATGACAAGGAGAGGAATACTGCACTATTGACCTATTTACACCGTTTGTATAAGTCCCCCTTGGTTATAAAACCAAGAGATATTGAAAGTCGAAAGGTAACAAAGTATTATTTTCAAATTAACTCACCACTTTCCAGCATCTATAACTCTGCCTCTCCGATCCAAACGACGTCGAGAACCGTACGTGCGTAACTCGACCACACGTACCTAAACTGACAAGAGATCTGGGTACGAGATTACCGGTCGAACAGCGGGGCAGTCTCCGGCTGGTGTCCCGCTGTTCACTCCAGAAGGGACAAAGACTGGCCGGTCCCTTTTGAGTGACAGCTGTAAATAATTATGCAATCTTACCTCATTAGCATCTTAAAATATGTCATACCCGAGTAATTTTAGTGCAGTCATTAGCACTATTACCTGGTGACATTTTGAGTGCGATGTACTAAAAATATAATGTTTATGTAATTAATGTTGTGAACATTTCATACAGGTCCATAATCCATGACAGGCTCATAAGCTCTTATGCCATCCTCGCTGATCCTCGGCAAACTCCCACAACCACTACATTGACTATTAAATGCACGCAAAGAGCTGAACTTTCTACGTTTTAAGTTTTTCCTGGCTCTTCAGAAAGCCCCTTTTTTATTTTATAACGCGATGCTCTCTCCCAACTCTTAAGAGGGGATTCATGAGCGGCCTTGAACTTCTTTACTAAGTTCTCTGCCAATGTTGCCTGCAAGAGCATCCGGTTTTTTTGGCTCTCAGAGTTTTTTTAAAACGAGGAAGAGAAGCGACGACCGGAAACACGTCTGTGGTTCGCAAGCTAATGCCAATGTAGCCAAATAATTTATGCGGTGACGCAGTAAGGATGTGTTAATTTTGCATATTAAATAATCGAATCTTTTTTCTTGATAATTTTAAACTTGCGAAGGCATGAATGTAGCCAAAGTTATAACGGGTGTAGGTGTTAATCAGAAAAAATTTCACCGTAAGGACAAATTAAAAGAATAATCTTTTTTAATGAGCATGTAAAATTTATTTTGCTATAGTCAAAAAGCATTTTCTTAGAAGACATTTCGATCTCGTCCCCGGTCATTTTAACATCATCGGGAAACTTCGTCCACGAAGCTAAGATAGCAAAAAGTATGGCATGTTTTTCAAAAGCCTTTGGAAACCTTATGATTTGTGCGATTTTCTCGTAGCTAGTTTGGGCCGCCTAGTACCTCAATTAAATTTGTACTTTTAAGTTGAAACGAGAGCCACAAACTTTTATGAATTAGCATAGTATTCGGTTCCTGCGTACGTGCGATTTATTTAAAGAATCTTGAGATCTATTTTACTTCTCTGCGCCGTTAAATATATAAGCCGGGGACGTATCTAGTCACGTAGCGTACAACACAAACTCGCAAACTAAGTTTAAGCGATTTATTTCGACAGTCGTATAAGCGTATTTCTTATGGAAAAAATTGTGTTGGTGGTCTTATTTTATAAATTCAGTCGATTCTTTGTTCGCAAGGGAAAATTGGCGAATTTGCCTCCGTTTTCCCCCCGATTTTTCGATTTGGAGTTCACCATTTTAAACCAAAGACTCCCAAATTTGCTTCCGGAATAATTATACTCTTAAAATTTGCCCCGTAGCCGAATATTGGCTGACTACTATTTCTGACTTAGCAATGTTATTTTTGAACTGATGTGTGATGTAGATTATTTAAATATGATTGCCCAAATTCTGTTGTGGATTACAAAAGTCATTATGTCACTTCACGCCAAGTCGCTTTAACTGACTGCGTCACGTTTGCGTAAACTTTTTACGTCTGCAACATTACAGCTCTTCAGTGCTCTTTCAATAAAGTAAAAACACTTACAGGTTCCTTAACCGCCCACGTGATTATTTATAGCACATCCATTCGTTCTGGTGCTGCAAACACAGCGGGCTCTGAAAATAGTATTCCAGCGGAAAAGCCAACAACAGAAAAATAGAATTTCCGGCCTGTTTTGTCCTGTATTTCTGTGGCACAAAAGCAGTGACGACTCGGGCGGTTTCGGTTGAAGCGACGCATATGTAGAGCAACCCTGTTACTCGGGCCGGCCACGTTAAATTTCTCGGGCCTAGATAACGGCATGCGGATCAGCCCGCCTTTCCTTTTTCACCTTTTTATCTTGTTCCAGGTTCTCAGGTAGTGGGAAGACGCGAAAGTGAAAGGTACGCGATTCGTGCTTTCTCAATCCCAGGGGATCCGACTATCTCGGAGCCTGGAACCTGGCTATCTCTTATATACACAGCAACAATTTGGGAAACTATGTCCTGGATTGGTATGAGCCGAGCAGGCCCGATAAAGCAGGCCAACCCGACTGTCAGGGCTGGCTAACGTCATATAAAACAGCCAGTTGCCAGGCCCTAAGTGTCCGAGATGCCCAGCTTGTAACCACACTTCAAGTGTTAATTTATTTATCATTTTTTTTGCATTCATGTTGTTATTATTACTTTGGTAATCCTCGTTCACCACTACCTAGCTAGCTATCCTTATGAGATGAGGGGCGCTTTCCATTCAACAGAACTGTGTGTTCTCCTCTACCTAAAAACGCAACTTCATCCCAAGGGATGATTCTCGGTTGCTGTCACTTTTTCTGGCGATTACACTGTATTATTTAGGTTATTTTCTGGATCTCACAAACTTCGTCCAAATTTGGTCATGCAATGCCGGTTGGTTATGAAGAATTAGCCGTAGGATTTGAGCCTGTCAGAAGCGGAGAAATGTTTTAAGTGTATGATAATCAAAGTAGTGAAAGATTAAGGAGGCCTGGGCCCGGTTGGATAAAACCTGCACTTGAGTGCTCTCTTAAGTAGGTCACTAACGGGTCCGTTATGGGTACACTTACAGGTGTTGCATGGAACACACTTAGCACTCTCGTAAGTTTCTGTTTTACGTGTTACCGGTAACTAACGGGCTCACTTAAGGGCACACGAATACTTAAAAGCCTCTCATTGAAATTAAGTTTACATGCAATCGTTATTTTCCTTCAATATCCACTGGAAATGTTTGTTGTTCTTCTTTTTTGTTACCGAGGGCTTTAAAGTGTACATCATAGGTTTACAAAGTGCATTAGATCGGAATTACGTAAAGAAAAACCTCTTTTTTCACTTCTCAGTGAAGGATCTCATTAACTTTGTTAAAACAGTAAGGATACGGGAGCTACACAGGTCTCGTAAATTTACGTGCTATTTTTCCCGTAAAAAAAAGTTTTATGCAACACCCGCGATTTCTTTTGCATAAACGACACTTAGGTGAACACTTGCGAAAGTCGTAAGTGCAGTTAGTTAAGTGAAATCCCTAAGTGGACCACTTAAGTAATTTAATGGAACTCACTTAAGTTACGAGTGCACATACGTACCCCCGTAATTCTTACTGGCGTTTTATGCAACCGGGGTCCTGGACTGCAATCCAGATAACCACCTTATCAAATAAAATGATAATGACAATGACGATTCCCAAGCCTAAACCTCATTCATGCCCTTATGTTGTCTCTCCTCGCTCCTCGCCGGGACGAAATCGTCCCTGCCTTGTACCCAGACGTCTCTCTCTCGATGAAAATTGGCGCGCAAAGGAAGGCGGGAAGGGGACAACAGTCTAAACCTTCCATCTGTACCCTTCCCATGGTCCCTTGTGGTTCATCTTCAGTCACTCGCGTTTCGCGCTCGCCTCTACCATGCGAAAAACTAAGCGCCTGAGGAGGAGGCTGAAATGATCCCTAGAGGCGAGAAGCGAGGAGAGACGGCTATATTCGCAGGCTAACACTGTTATAACCCTTTAAACCCTAAGATCAAAATTTGAATTCTCATTTGTTGCCCCTATTCATTTCCTAAAGAAGTAGTGGGGAAAAGTTGATAAAATATCAAGCAAATTCATCTTGTGTGATCATGTCCGTAATTCTCATGACCACTCTGTTTAACATAGCATTGGTATTACAAGGAGAAATTTGATACTGATCACTCTTAGGGCTTAATTAAAGGGTTAATAAGACTGTTATTTGTGCTCCAGATCAGAACTGAAGTTCAGTTTTGTTTGGCTAAACGCCGCTTTGCAACTTCTTTTTGGAAAACCTCACTGGAATTCACATTAGGAAATAGCTGCTCAGGCTGTGGAACGCCTAAAAACTTACATAGAGGATTCCAACCCTCTTTAACATTAAAAATTAACAAATTTTCTTCCCTGACATTCCTTTTCACTTCTTCATTCCAATCTAAATAAAACTTCTGTAAATTAGTTTCTGGTTCTTCTGGGTCAACACCATGAACCTTTGTCACAAAAGCGTCAAAGGAATCGTTAAATTCTTGCCTTGCTGAATTGGAATCAGATTCTTTAATAGATTTGACGGGGAAAATTGTCGCTCGAACAGATTCAACCCACTTCTCAGGATTATCTCGCAGAGTAAGAATCACTTTAGCATCCGGATTCCACTGAAGGAACTCTTTATAAAATAAACAGCCAGGGTAATCCGTAGTAGCCACATAACCCCTGAAGGCTTCCTTCAGTTTTTCACTCTTGTCCTCACTGCTGCTGAATATCTCTTTCCACATTGGCCATAAATGCTCTTGATTGTCAGGGAGTAATTCTGTCATATGATGGCAGGGTCCAAATCCTAAGAGAACAAGCGCTTGCTGCAGGGATTTAGTTCCAGTACGACCCAGTCCAGCGCCAATAACTTTCAAATCTGTCATGATCTAAATAGAAGGTAAAGGTAAAGAGTCTTTATTTTAAGTCATGGTAGTTTAAAATAAGCATCTTGATGTTTCAACTAATAAACTTGAGGACAATGGTGTGCTCTTTTTAACTAATCCATTATTGCTTTGTTTTAAAAGTAATTTACAGCAAAGCTACCTATGCTATGGATGTCCATACTAATGCGTTTTTAAAAGTGAGCGTTTGCGTTGTCATCGTAATGGCGTCGCTCTTTATGTCCACACTACCGTTTTGCTGCAGATTCGACTGTCCACACTAAAACGTTGAAAAAACAATGAAGTAGGACTTTATGACGTAAGTTAAACCCTATGCACTTGCTACAAACTCACGTGCCTGCGATATTTTCGGTCATCGTTTTACTTTTTTTTAAACTTGCGCGATAAGAAGGGATGAGGGGCATTCTCGACCCCAGTGCTTACGGGTTTGGGAATGGGCCCGTAAGTACAGGACCTTAACACATTCGCTTCCTTTCTCAATGACATTCCCCCCACCATAAAATTCACACGCGACTATTCCTTCTCATCCATACCCTTTCTCGATGCCAACTTTTCACTTCACAATGGCAAAATCGTCCCTGACCTTTACACCAAACCTACAGACAAACATCAATACTTACTACATTTAGTGATGTCATCCCATGCACACCAAACGTGCTATTCCTTTCAGTCTAGCTCCTAGACTCCGCCGCATTTGTTCAATCAATGAGATCTTCACACTACGCACCAATGGACTTATTGACTATCTTTACAAACTTGGCTATAACCGCTATTTCCTTCAACGGAAATACAGCGAGTTAACAACATCACACGGGCAGAAGCACTAATGCCCCATGACACTTCAATAGTGGACAAACCAGAACCTGTTCCCTTTTGTTACCACCTACAACCCAGCCCTTCGTTCCTTCTCATCCATTATTCGCAAACAGTTTCACATCCTTATTTCATTCCCCCGTTGCTATAACTTCTTTAAAGCTGCACCCATTGTAGCTTATAGACGTAGTAGTAACCTCAGTGATTTTCTAGTTAGGGCCAAACTTCGCAATCTCACTCAACACAACCAGCCCCAGGGCTCATACCCATGCGGAAAAACTGTCTCACTTGTAAATACCGTGATCCGGCGGACAAACTGCATACACATTCCACGCTACAGGCGAAACCAGACCTTTCACTAATGACATTGACTGTAACTCCAAAATCGTCATTTACATGATAGAAGGCAACCACTGCTCTAAACAATACACCGAGGTGAAACCAAACGACGACTCAAAGACCGTTTCAACGAACACCGCAGACCAGTTGACAACCCATCTAATATCTCCAAACCCACCTCAGTCTCAGAACACTTTCTTACTAATGATCACTCTGCTTTAGAACGACATCACACTTAAATAAATAAATAATGAATAAATAATGATTTTTGAGGAGAGGGGAAAACCGGAGTACCCGGCACCTCTCGGAGCAAAGGAGAGAACCAACAACAAACTCAACCCACATAAGGCGTCGACGCCGGGATTTAAACCGGGGCCACATTGGTGGGAGGCGAGCGCTCTCACCACTGCGCCATCCCTTGCTCCCCAAGAAAGCTCCCACTAGAGCTCATTAAATCTACTGAATAGAGACAGTGTACGAAAAGCTAGAGAAGCATGCCTCATCGAGAGAGGTAAAACTCTTGAACCATTAGGTATGAATAAGAAAGATGAAATGTAATACAGTCGTTCAGTTATTTCTCCTACTTGTTATCATTTATTTATGCTATTTTTACTTTTCAAATTTCTTTCCAGTCACTACTTCAACGGTTTTTGCTTTCAACGTTCACTTTTTTCTCATTTAAATTTTCACGTGTTAAAATTATAGTACCATATTGCACGCTATTCTTTATTTCAGCTTAACCTCTTCATTATATGTACGTAAGACCCTGAAGAAGGAAGGCCGTGCCTTCCGAAATATTGGTGAAATATATACATATATTTCCTACTGTAAAATCAACCTTGCTTCTTTTGTCTCAATAACTATGCAACGTACATGTAAATGGCAAACACATTTGCTTCATTTACATCTAGAAAATTTTAAGAGTCATAATTCATTCTCTGAAAACTACAAAAACTCAAGCAAAAAAAACAGCACACAGACGCTATATCTTGGGTAACCGAGTTAGTCAGGTTTGCGGATCCGTCGAGTCCTGTGGGAAAAGTCTTGTTGGACCCACGGGTCCCACGAATGTGACCATAAGCAGGCAAAAAATTTTTATTATTAATTTTTAATTACGTTACTTAAATTTGCCCGTAACACTTATCCCGGGCCAAATATGATTGGTTGCACGATCAAAAAAGGACAATTTCCTTGCTGAAAAACTAGCCAAAAGTGCAAATTATGCTAGCAGTGCGTTTTTCAGGAAATACATGAAAAACATGCTTGTAAATCGTAAAGACGGGAATTATGCCAAAAATTATGCTGGCACAATTATTTATCAAAGCGTATTCACACTCTATGCGCTTTTCGTTTTTGTCCACTTTCAAGAGCGTTTTCAAATCGACGCGTTTTCGATGAAAACGCTTAACGCATTTGGGTGGACAGAAAGCCTAAACGCCTCGAAATGTATCCATATTTCTGAAATCGTGGTGACAGGCTAACACCCAAGAGGCACTGTTAGCCAAAAGAATTTAGACTGTTTACAGTCCGCCTATTGTCTTAAAATCCGTCTGGTTCTTATCTCAAGCCACGACGTTGTGTTACAATAACGGATTGGAACGAGACTCCCTCGTTTATCGCGGCTCCCGGCTTCGCCGCTCGCGTGCTTGGACTTTGCGTTCAGTAACTTTGCAAAGAAAAATAAGAGACTGCTCGCAGTCTAAAAGAATTCTACGCATCGTCAGAGAACGTTGAAAACGGAAAACTAGAGCTTTCAATGCGGGCACCTGTTTTCCCCTTCGTGTGATTGCCTTGCGCGCTCTATAAGTACGGACCAAAAAACTAACAGGCGCCTGCCACGTACACAAGGAACGGTTGGCTGTGAAGCAGACTATGGGCTCCTGGTCACGGGGATTAATATTATGCTGGAGGAAATGCTAGGTCGTTCAAATCGTTTCAAAACTCATCTCATATCATTTATTAGAGACTTTATTAGAGACAGCGCAAAAGCAGTCAAAACAGGAATGCGACCTTGAAAACTTTATCTACACCAGGAGCATGCAAAAAATGAATGCAGATTCATTGAGAGCAGATTATGACTAACGCATATAATTTAGCTAATGTAAGGACCACTGGAGTGTGGCAGAGGACTTGTAAGCTACTCGTTTGTAACCTCCGTAGAGTTCATTGAACTTTAAGCCGATACTCAGGGCACAACAAAAAAAAGAAGATCAAAGATAACAACAAAAGTACAAAAAGAGAAGAATTGAATGGGTGGGCGGGACACAGCTTGAATAGCCCCTATGCATGATTACGTCAGACGAGTAAATTTTACCAACAAGCCTCGTTTGTGAACAAAATTTTTTGCATTTGCACATTTTGTGCGTGGGTATTCTTTTCAACTCTACTGCCTTGGGAATTCATTTCTGTGAAACTTCGCTTATTTTTAATTTCAAAACGAGGCTTGGTGGTGAAATTTGTTTGTGTGACGTAAACATGCATAAGGGCTATTAAGATGAGAAGGAGAGGAATACTGCACTATTTACCTAATTACACTGTTTGTATAAGTCCCCAGATTATAAACCAAGAGACATTGAAAATCGAAAGGTAACAAAGTATTATTTTCAAATTAACTCACCACTCTCCAGCATCTATAACTCTGCCTCTCCGATCCAAACGACGTCGAGAACCGGACGTGCGTAACTCGACCACACGTACCTAAACTGACAAGAGATCTGGGTTCGAGATTACCGGTCGAACAGAGGGGCAGTCTCCGGCTGGTGTCCCGCTGTTATTTAATTTTAATATTTAATTTAATTTACAAGGAATCAATGAGTAATTTCAAGTAGCTTTTGCAATACTGTAATACTTTGTTATGGTCATGCAAATAAAGCTTATTGTTGTTGTTATTGTTGTTGTTCACTCCAGAAGGGACACAGACAGGTCGGTCCCTTTTGAGTGACAGTTGTAAATAATTATGCAATCTTACCTCATTAGCATCTCAAAATATGTCATACCCGAGTAATTTTAGTGCAGTCATTAGCACTATTACCTGGTGACATTTTGAGTGCGATGTACTAAAAATATAATTTTTATGTAATTAATGTTGTGAACATTTCATACAGGTCCATAATCCATGACAGGCTCATAAGCGCTTATGCCATCCTCGCTGATCCTCGGCAAACTCCCACAACCACTACATTGACTATTAAATGCACGCAAAGAGCTGAACGTTCTACGTTTTAAGTTTATTCTGGCTCTTCAGAAGGCCCCTTTTTTATTTTGTAACGCGATGCTCTCTCCCAACTCTTAAGAGGGGATTCATGAGCGGCCTTGAACTTCTTTACTAAGTTCTCTGCCAATGTTTCCTGCAAGAGCATCCGGTTTTTTTGGCTCTCAGAGTTTTTTTAAAACGAGGAAGAGAAGCGACGACCGGAAATACGTCTGTGGTTCGCAAGCTAATATGCCAACGTAGCCAAATAATTTATGCGGTGACGCAGTAAGGATGTGTTAATTTAGCATATTAAATGATCAAATCTTTTTTCTTGATAATTTTAAACTTGCAAAGGCACTAATGTAGCGAAAGTTATAACGGGTGTAGGTGTTAATAAGAAAGTATTTCACCGTAAGGACAAATTAAAAAGAATGATCTTTTTAATGAGTATGTAAAGTTATTTTGCTATAGTCAAAATCGATCTCGTCTCCTCTCCGGTCATCTTAACTTGTTCGGGAAACTCCGTCCAGGAAGCTAAGATTGAAAAAAGTAGGGCATGTTTTTCAAAAGCCTTTAATTCAAATCCTTATGATTTGTGCGATTTTGTCAGTAGCTAGTTTGGGTTGCCTACTACGTCAATTAAATTTGTACAGTACGTTTTAAGTTGAAACGAGAGCCACAAACTTTTATGAATTAGCATAGTATTCGGTTCCTGCGTACGTGCGATTTATTTAAAGAATCTTGAGATCTATTTTACTTTTCTGCGCCGTTAAATATATAAGCCGGGGACGTATCTAGTCACGTAGCGTACAACACAAACTCGCAAACTATGTTTAAGCGATTTACTTCGGCAGTCGTATAAGCGTATTTCTTATGGAAAAAATTGTGTTGGTGGTCTTATTTTATAAATTCAGTCGATTCTTTGTTCGCAAGGGAAAACTGGCGAATTTGCCTCCGTTTTTCCCCCGATTTTTCGATTTGGAGTTCACCATTTTAAACCAAAGACTCCCAAATTTGGTTCCGGAATAATTATACTCTTAAAATTTGCCCCGTAGCCGAATATTGACTGCTTACTATTTCTGACTTAGCAATGTTATTTTTGAACTGATGTGTAGATTATTTAAATATGATTGCCTAAATTCTGTTGTGGATTACAAAAGTCATTATGTCACTTCACGCCAAGTCGCTTTAAAACTGCGTCACGTTTGCGTAAACTTTTAGGTCTGCAACATTACAGCTCTTCAGTGCTCTTTCAATAAAGTAAAAACACTTACAGGTTCCTTAACCGCCCACGTGATTATTTATAGCACATCCATTTGTTCTGGTGTTGCAAACACAGCGGGCTCTGAAAATAGTATTGAAGAGGAAAAGCCAACAACAGAAAAATAGGATTTCCGGCCTTTTTTGTCCTGTATTTCTGTGGCACAAAAGCAGTGACGACTCGGGCGGTTTCAGTTGAAGCGACGCATAGGTAGAGTAACCCTGTTACTCGGGCCGGTCACGTTAAATTTCTCGGGCCGAGATAACGGCGTGCGGGTCAGCCCGCCTTTCCTTTTTCACCTTTTTATCTTGTTCCAGGTTCTCAGATAGTGGGAAGACGCGAAAGTGAAAGGTACGCGATTCGTGCTTTCTCAATCCCAGGGGACCCGACTATCTCGGAGCCTGGAACCGAGCTATCTCTTATATACACAGCAACAATTTGGGAAACTATATCCTGGATGGGTATGAGCCGAGCAGGCCCGATAAAGCAGGCCAACCCGACTGTCAGGGCTGGCTAACTTCATATAAAACAGCCAGTTGCCAGGCCCCAAGTGTCCGAGATGCCCAGCTTGTAACCACACTTCAAGTGTTAATTTATTTATCATTTTTTTTGCATTCATGTTGTTATTATTACTTTGGTAATCCTCGTTCACAACTGCCTAGCTAGCTATCCTTATGAGATGAGGGGCGCTTTCCATTCAACAGAATTGTCTGTTCTCCTCTACCTAAAAACGCAACTTCATCCCAAGGGATGATTCTCGGTTGCTGTCACTATTCACAATACTCAAAGTCGAAGCGCGAAGCCAAAACATTAAAATAACAAGTCTCATGCACAAGGGCATGCAAGTGCACGGGGCCCTGAGTCCCAAGGGGCAATAATAAATGCCGTTGAACACTCCCTCTCCGCTCAGTCTCTGATCAGCGCCAAGGAGGAAGGTGGAACGGCCCACCCTCCCCAACTCTTTCTTTGCTGAAAATTCGTGTTTGAATCGGGAATCGATTACAGTTCCACCTCCTCAAGGTCGCTCGATCAATTTTCCCATATCTTAATAACAATGAGCGCGAGCAATTGAGTGTTGTGAAATAGGATACTTTTTCTGGCGATTCTCGGGCACTGTATTATTTAGGTCACTTTCTGGATCTCACAAACTTCTTCTAAATTTGGTCAATGCCGGCTGGTTATGAAGAATTAGCCGTAGGATTTGAGCCTGTCAGAAGCGGAGAAATGTTTTAAGTGTATGATAATCAAAGTAGTGAAAGATTAAGGAGGCCTGGGCCCGGCTGCATAAAACCTGCACTTAAGTGCTCTCTTAAGTAGGTCACTAACGGGTCCGTTATGGGTACACTTACAGGTGTTGCATGGAACACACTTAGCACTCTCGTAAGTTTCTGTTTTACGTGTTACCGGTAACTAACGGGCTCACTTAAGGGCACACGAATACTTAAAAGCCTCTCATTGAAATTAAGTTTACATGCAATCCTTTTTTTTTTCAATATCCACTGGAAATGTTTGTTGTTCTTCTTTTTTGTTACCGACGGCTTTAAAGTGTACATCATAGGTTTACAAAGCGCATTAGATCGGAAGTGCGTAAAGAAAAACCTCTTTTTTCACTTCTCAGTGAAGGATCTCATTAACTTTGTTAAAAACAGTAAGGATACGGGAGCCACACAGGTCTCGTAAATTTACGTGCTATTTTTCCCGTAAAAAAAAGTTTTATGCAACACCCGCGATTTCTTTTGCATAAACGACACTTAGGCGAACACTTACGAAAATCGTAAGTGCAGTTAGTTAAGCGAAATCCCTAAGTGGACCACTTAAGTAATTTAATGCAACTCACTTAAGTTACGAGTGCACATACGTACACCAGTAATTCTTACTGGCGTTTTATGCAACCGGGCCCAGCTGGACCGCAATCCAGATAACCACCTTATCAAATAAAATGATAATGACAATGACGACTCCCAAGCCTAAACCTCATTCATGCTCTTATAGCCTGCGAATACTGTTGTCTCTCCTCGCTCCTCGCCGTGACGAAATCATCCCTGCCTTGTACCTAGACGTCTCTCTCTCGATGAAAATTGGCGCGCAAAGGAAGGCGGGAAGGGGACAACAGTCTAAACCTTCCGTCTGTACCCTTCCCATGGTCCCTTGTGGTCAACCTCGTCCCCAGGGCTTTTCCCTCAAAAAATGGGTGGGAAAAGCCCTGGGGACGAGGTTGCCTTGTGGTTCATCTTCAGTCACTCGCGTTTCGCGCTCGCCTCTACCATGCGAAAAACTAAGCGCCTGAGGAGGAGGCTGAAATCATCCCTAGCGGCGAGAAGCCAGGAGAGACGGCTATATTCGCAGGCTAACACTCTTTATAACCCTTTAAACCCTAAGATCAAAATTTGAATTCTCATTTGCTGCCCCTATTCATTTCCCACAGAAGTAGTGGGGAGAAGATGATAAAATATCAAGCAAATTCATCTTGTGTGATCATGTCCGTAATTCTCATGACCACTCTGTTTAACATAGCATTGGTATTACAAGGAGAAATTTGATGCTCATCACTCTTAGGGCTTAATTAAAGGGTTAATAAGACTGTTATTTGTGCTCCAGATCAGAACTGAAGTTCAGTTTTGTTTGGCTAAACGCCGCTTTGCAACTTCTTTTTGGAAAACCTCACTGGAATTCACATTAGGAAATAGCTGCTCAGGCTGTGTAACACCTAAAAACTTACATAGAGGATCCCAACCCTCTTTAACATTAAAAATTAACAAATTTTCTTCCTTGACATTCCTTTTCACTTCTTCATTCCAATCTAAATAAAACTTCTGTAAATCAGTTTCTTGTTTTCTTGGGTCAACACCATGAACTTTTGTCACACAGGCGTAAAAGGAATCGAAAAATTCTTGCCGTGCTGAATTGGAATCAGATTCTTTAGAAGATTTGACAGGGAAAATTGTCGCTCGAACAGATTCAACCCACTTCTCAGGATTATCTCGCACAGTAAGAATCACTTTAGCATCCGGATTCCACTGAAGGAACTCTTTATAAAATAAACAGCCAGGGTAATCCGTAGTAGCCACATAACCCTTGAAGGCTTCTTTCAATATTTCACTGTTGTCTTCACTGCTGCTAAATATCTCTTTCCTTATTGGCCATAAATGCTCTTGATTGTCAGGGAGTAATTCTTTCATATGATGGCAAGGTCCAAATCCTAAGAGAACAAGCGCTTGCTGCAGGGATTTAGTTCCAGTACGACCCAGTCCAGCGCCAATAACTTTCAAATCTGTCATGATCTGATAAAAAGGTCAAGGTAAAGACAGGGGCACCCAACGAGAATATAGTTCAAAACCACTTGAACATAGCATTGTTAAACGTATTTTAGTATTAAAACGGTAGATATAGGCATATTTTTATCCCCTAAAATTTTTCATCTGTTCGGATTTCCCAGCTGAAAGTCTAGTGATTCGAAAATTATAGGGATCAAAACTTACCTTGTCGAAAATTTCAGCCAGAAAAAAGGCTCCCGAAAATTGTAGGTCACCCTTTTAGGGTAAAAATCGGTTCAAAATGGGCAATTATACCATTTTTTAGATGTTCGAAAATCCTAGGAGAGGAATACAAGCAAGAAATTTTGGAAAAGATGTTCCGAAAATTCTAGATCTCAAATCGTCTTCCGAACAGATATTTTCCGAAAAATGTCGTTGGGTGCCCCTGGTAAAGAGTTCTTTTTTTAAGTCGTGCTGAGCTAAAAAAAAAGGCATCTTTCAACTAACAAACTTGAGGACGATGCTGCACTTTTTTTTAACTAATCCATTATTGCTGTGTTTTAAAAGTAATTCACAGCAAAATAACTTAGGCTGTGTCCACCCTAATGCGTTTTCAAAAGTGTTCATTTTCGTTGTTATCGATTCGAGTCCACACTACCGTATTAGGGACCTTACGATTCGACAGCGGCGGCGTCCATGAAAACGTCCCTGAAAAATAAACTTCTCATCCTTCCACTTTTTTTTGCGATTTTCCCAAGTCGCCCAGTTGCTTAAAAAGAAGGGAATTTAGGCTGGAGATGAAGAGAGGGGGCCCCAAGTTCAGACAGGGATGGTAGAATTTATCGCCTCTGTTGGACGCTATGTAGGACCCAGGTTCCATGAATGTAACAATAAACAGGCAATAATTTTCATTATTAATTGTTAATTATGTTACTTAAATTTGCCCGTAATACTTATCCCGGGCCAAAATTGATTGGTTGCATGAGCAATAAATGGCAATTTCCTCACACAAATGTGCTAATCGTTTTCATCGAAAACGCATCGATCAGAAAACGCTCTTGAGAGTGGACCAAAATGAAAGCGTTTAGAGTGTGAATAATAAGCTTTGATAGACTGTGCTAGCATAATTTTTGGCATAATTTCCGTCGTCATTACGATTTACGAGCATAATTTTCATGTATTTCCTGAAAAACGCACTGCTAGCATAATTTGCACTTTTGGACGGAAGGCCTAAACGCCTCGAAATGCCGGCTCGAAATGTATCATATTGAAATCGTGGTGACCGGCTAACTCCCAAGAGGCGCTCTTAGCCAATAGAATTCTACACATCGCGTCGTCAGAGAACGTTGTAAACGGAAAACTAGAGTTTTCGATGCAGGCACCTGCTTTCCTCTTCGTGTGTTTGCCTTTCGCGCTCTGTAAAAACTGACGAAAAAACTAACCAGCGCCTGCCACGTTAGTCTGCTCCACAGCCGTTGTTCTTTGTGTCGTCACGCAACGCTCCTCCGTTACGTGTTATCAGTGACATTCTGTTGATCAGCTGTTTTGAAAGTTTTGGACCAAACGACACTCGTTAAGCGCAGATTAAGCTACAAGGTGCGTATAACTGTGTATAACTAGGAGTAATCGGAGCTTAGCAGAGTGCGGTCGATATGTTTGTTAAGTGTACAGGTAGCAGTTGAGGGGGAAGAGTGGATGGTTCTCGCGATAGATAAATATGATCATGGCACATTTTGAAAGGGAAACCTCTTTTTTAACTGTGTTTCATTATGAAAAGGTTTTGAAGACTTGTGATATCGTATGGTTCGTCTCAAGTACTTGTAATTCGAGTAGACAGTAAACTGACCAGAGTGCGTCGGGCGAGGAAACTGATATAGAACGTGCAATAGACTGAATAGATGTTCCGTATGGCGCAGTTGTTCGAAGGCCTGATTAGCGTTTAACCCGGGTTTCTTTTTCTTTTGTCAGTGGACTAAAATGAAACCGGTACTGGCAAGTCTTCTTAACTTGTGTTGATATTAAAGACCCAAGACCACATTTTTTGTGATGAACGCTGGGGCACAATGAATTGTGTTTGGACAGTGGTTCACTTACACTACACCTCTCCCACGTTTCAAGGCAATCGTCAAAGCCTTCAGTGGAATGTGTGTGCTCACGTAATAACTTTTTCAGTAATTTGGTCGAGTGTGTTGCTTTCAGTGACTTCAGTGTGGCGCTACTGTAGGCTTGTTTATAAGTTTTTTCCGAATAAATAACATAGAGCTAAAATGTTCGTTTGTCCGGTGCCTAAAATATCACAAGTCATGATAAAGTGGCGCCACCGAGCTTCAAATCGCGGTAGATTTACTGTTGCACAACGGCCGCCAAGCGTCACATCGCGGTAGATTTACTTTGTGGCACAACGGCCGCCGAGCTACACAACTCGGCAGATTTACTTTGTAGCACAACGGCCGCCGAGCTAAACAACCCGGTTTCATTGATGCATGCACCAGCAGTCGCACACATTTTCAAAAGACAACTTTGGAAGATTCAATAAACGCACATCGATAGTAGACTTTCAGGAAACTGTTGAGATATGTACGCGTTACAAAGACAATTAGCAGACGTCAGAAAACGTTTGAAAAATGAACGCCGAGGACACTCGAATCACCACGTAAGTTAGCACGTCAAAGTGAGGCAAAACGTAAGCAATCGCCTCAAAGCGAGGCAAATGTGTGTCGACACAAATGCAATCTCGGAAAAAAACTCCCTTATTAATTGCACAGGACACCCAATAATAATGCACAGAATAACCAACACAAATTCACGTACCTCGAACGCAATAAACACTTCGAGAGTTTGCCAGACACGAGTTCACAAATCTTTGATAGGAAACAATTTGCCGGACACTCTTTCTCCTTGGGGGAACAAGACTCAGTCGACAAGCAAGACGAGTAAATCAACCGCTAGCTTATCTCTAGCAGAACGTTCAGAACGATGGAACGATGGACGATTAGAGGAATCAGCCGACAATTAGTGTAGGAGCTGCTCGGAAGATCTCTCCTAATTGGTCGCAGGAAACAATGGCATGTCATTCTTCCAATTGTTTTAGTATTGTTTGGGGTCAGGGAAACGCACCATAACTTCTCTTCCGAGCAGCTGCTACATTTAATACGTAGCCATTAAATTCTGTACTGACTTATTCCCTGCTCTCAGATGTTCTTCTATTAAGTATAAAAAAGACTAGAACGTGCGAGAGTGAATTGATCAAACCTTTGAATTTCTAAGGCTTACTTTCCGGCAAATAAAATGAACTGTATGTAAAAAGTGAAAGAGAAATAGCAAAAAATCCAATTTCTAATTAAATCTAAGCCCTTCCTGTTTTTATCTCACCTGTTGTATGGAATATGTGTGAAAATCTTCATTATGAATCGGTATATTTCAAAGAGCTACACAACCACGATACTATTGACCGACAATATACAGAGCGGGGGGAGCTGTAGTGTCAGCAATTACTAGTTGGTATTAATATTATGCTAGCCGGAAATGCTAAGTCGTTCAAATCGTTTCAAAACTCTTCTCATATCATTTATTCGAGACTTATTAGAGACAGTGTAAAAGCAGTCAAAAGAGTGATGCGACCCAGTGCAGGAGCATGCACGAAATGAATGCAGATTCATTGAGAGCAGATCATGACTAACGCTTATAATTTAGCTAATGTAAGGATCACTGGAGTGTGGCAGAGGACTTGTATACTACTCGTTTGTAACTTCCGTGGAGTTCATTGAACTTTAAGCCGATACTCAGGGCACAAGAAAAAAAAATCAAAGATAACAACATTGAAAAGTGCTAAGAGAAGAATTGAATGGGTGGGCGGGACACAGCTTAAATTACGCTGACAAGGAGAGGAATACTGCACTATTTACACCCTTTGAATAAGTCCTTAGACTAACAACCCAAGAGAAATTGAAAATCGAAATGTAACAAAGTATTATTTTTAAACAGGAGTCCATAACCTTATGGGCTCTTGTTTCAAATTAACTCACCACTTTCCAGCGTCCTATTGACTCTGCTGATCCAATCGACGTCGAGAACTGGACGTGCGTAACTCTACCGCAAGTACTTAAAAATACAAGAGATCTGGGTACGAGATTACCAGTCGAACAGCGGGGGACCACAGCGAGGCTAAGCTGCAGTCTCCGATTGATGTCCTACTCTTCACTTCAAAAGGGACACAGACAGCTGCTCCTAAAAGTCCTAAAATGGCTTGTTCTACCTGCCGGCAATGCTAAAAAATTGCTTAAAGAATATTTATTTGGGACAATGTTGTGGTCAAAAACTAGGAGTAGGAGAGGGGGTACTCGCTTATCTGGTATGTGCCGCCCCAAAATCGACCGACTATCGACCGCTATATCGACCGACAGATCGGTCGACACTACTACAGTAAACAAGATCCAACTTTCTTGGGTGAAAGTCAAAAGGCTGGAAAACCCCGGGGGGGGGGGGGAACTCTGCATATGAAAGGGGTGGGGATGCTCGTCGGAAATTTTGCATTAAACCCCTAAAGGAGACCGATCTGGGCGTGGCCCAAGAGTTTTTTGACCCCTAAAAGAGACGAAAAAATATACATATCAAATATATAGAGAGGATATTACACGGTGGTGAGAAGATATGAATTTTATTTTCGAGTGGCAGAACAATATTTTACGAACGAGCGCAGTGAGTGAGTAAAATATTGTTTTTGCCACGAGAAAACAATATTCATATCTTCAAGCCGCCGTGTAATGTTCTTTTTATTGTATATGGACAAAAAGACATCGATAAAATAATAGAGGGAAATTACCAAAATTACGTCATCGATAAACTCAAGTGTGAGATTATGGAAAATAAACCACTCGGGTCCCGGATGTAGTTTTTATGAATTTTACGTTTCCAGTAAAACACTTCGTGTCTATAGACACGCTGTGCTCGTTCGTAAAATATTGTTCTGCCACTCAAAAATAAAATTCATATCTTCTCGCCACCGTGTAATATCCTCTATATATTTTTTTGCATGCAACCCTAAACGAGACCTTCACGGCCTCCCCCCCCCCCCCGGATGGAAAACAAGTGTTTGAGACTCTAATGACAGCCAAAAGCTGGGGTGGGATCTGCACTCTCGCGGGACTTATTTCATTCAGGTTTTTTCGGAGCCGCAGCCGAGTTCCGGTTAGGTTTCGCGTTTCGGTCGATGTTAAATAGGATTTCGTGACGTGTTGACACTAAATAACATCGACCGAAACCAACGTTCCGCGGGAAGACCATAAGCCGCGTCGTTCAATGCAATACAGCTGAGTCTATTACAGATTTAAGATTTTTGTAAACTGAAAACGACGATATTGACCGTTTTATAACTCAAACTATCTCGCTGCGGTATATCAATCAAGTGAGCGGAAGTCGGGATCAGTTCGCCATTTTGTAAGACGGCGCTGACATATCGATGACTCATTTGGTTTCGGTCGATGCTATCTAGTGCTTTCCTGTTGGTAACGGCTGCCCTGTATCAAATCTGATAATTTGCATACCCAGCAAACTTGGATATGAACGGAGCAATACTGACGACATTTTCACTAAACGCTAAAATGTACCCCCTTTGTTTGTAGGGTTTAGAAGGAAACTAATAAATCAGAATTAAGCTAGAAGGATTTCTGAAAATATGTTCAAGAGCAAGCTCCCAACGTGTTCTCAGACGCTCTCCGACATGCTCCGAGTTCCACTACTACCATCGACTTTAATAATTGCGCAACGGCTTGGCTGCGCCCACGTATTCAAAAGTGGACGGTACTTATCTTTTTGGTTTATAGGAAAAATTTTAAGAAGCTAAAAAACAAATGCGATCTCGTTGATATCAAGCTTTATAGACGTGGACATTACATGTCTTGAATTCCCCCATGGTCCACATATACAAACAAAGAAACCGACATACGTAACTGATGTGTCAAAACGCTCAGTTAGATTTTGTGACATGAATGGGAAGCAAAATACTGGTTAGGATTGTATTTATATTGCACAGACTTCATCGATATATGATTGCCTGCGCATATCCCTAATCATCTGAATAACAAGTTACACGTAACACAAATGCTTGAATTACATTACACTGCCCAAGTTTCTGCGAAAAAAGCGTTAGGGCGACATAATGTAATATATATCGAGGCGTGGTACGCACGTGATATTCCGCTGGGGTTGGCTTGTACCAGGCACGGATTCGATAATAGCATTAGTTTGGCCAATCCGGTTTAAGTACGTCACATGCCTGGTATGAAATGGAATTCTAGCGCAATATTTTCCTTCCTCCTCTCGCCATCATATTGAACACATCCCCAGAAAAACTTTATCAAAGACAGCTCCCTTTCAACTTTTCAGGCAAGTACTAACTAGTTTTCATTTCTTCCTTAGACATCGTTTTATATGGCACCAACGCAAATTTTGATTCTCGGCCACTTCTTCATTCGCCGTTTACAAGTTTTTCTTCGTCAAAATTTTAGAAATTTGCATATAGATGGGGATCTTTCCATCAAATGGCATGGCATCGGGGGAAGAACTATTTCTAAACTAATCCGACATGATCTAGGAATAGTAGAGACATTTGCCCAGAGATTGTCGTCGACCAGTTGGGCACCAATCATCTGTCTTCCCTTTTCACCGTTGAAACTGGCTCACCTCTCGAGGAATTATCTCGTTTGCTACATGAGTCATACGGTGTGCCAAGGGTCTGTGTTTGCCAGACTACTTTTCGCGGTAATGCTCCTTTAATCAATCGCCAAGTTATGTTACTAACAAATATCTCAAAGTAGTGTTGGAGCAGATTCCTTATGCTCTTTACTGGCGACAAAGAGGTTTTTGGAACTGAAAATCCCGTTTTTTACACGCGATGGTGTCCACCTTAAAGGAGCTGTGTCACGAAATTCAGCCAAATTAGAAAATTACAACGAATTGCTTCACTGGCTCGATGTGATCCAAGTTACGTTTTGTCTATTAATCTACTGTGCTTTTCCTTAGGTATCCAATTTGATCAAATTTAATTACTTTGGCTAACCTGATTCAATTTGTGTAAGTGAGAATGTCATGCAATTGAACGGCTATATT
The DNA here is from genome assembly GCA_964035525.1 of Porites cylindrica. Classification (NCBI taxonomy): domain Eukaryota; kingdom Metazoa; phylum Cnidaria; class Anthozoa; order Scleractinia; family Poritidae; genus Porites; species Porites cylindrica. The sequence goes on along the minus strand of OZ037775.1, from coordinate 19,751,563 downwards.
TTTCCGCGAGGCCGATTGTCATACTTGGCCCACTGTTTCTTGCGGTCTCGACCGTGATTTACGGCGTTGGTACAACTTACTTTGATGCTGTGTGTGTTCAGCACCTCTGTCAAAGCATTTTGTTTTAGATAGTAGATTTGTGTTCAAGTCGCGGTTGAAACAACCCGTACATATTAGCTGTGGTCACACTACTAGGTCAAATTCATCAAAAATCGCCCGAGGTAAATTCATCTCGGGTTTTGTTTTACTTAGGTGAAAAATTCTGGAAAGGTCACACTCCCGGGGTCACACTACGGATATCGGCTCTGAAGGTTTTCACGCTAGTTGTTTTTTTTGGAGCGTAAATTTAAGAAGGCAATATGCGCAGGGATCTAGCTGATCAAAGAGACGTTTTTTCTTTTATCTCACTGTTATTTCTTACGCTAATTCAACGTGCAAGGTGAAGAAAGGTGAAGACGTAGACGACTCGTGCCCCGCAAATATCTTTCACAGCATGAGCTATGCCCGGTTCTGTTATCAAGACTTTCGCCGATGAGCGTCCATCGGCCAGCAACCTCGGTATTTCATTTTTCCCTAGCTATCCCTTTGGGGTAGCTGTCAAGGGAAACGCTTTTGTTCTCAAGACATATCCAAGACCCAGACGATAAAATTTCCCCTTCGCGTTGTTGTTTTGTGCTATCACTTTGCCCATTCAGTGTACAACCCATTGATCGCCCTTCCGGGGTGTGTCTAATGCATTCTGTGATTTTGCACTTGTTTTATTTTTGGCCGAAATTACATTGTATTCTGCGTTTCACTTTAAATTATCTTGGTTTTTTAATATTATATTCGTTTTGTAATTGCACCCTAGCCTTGAGGTGATCATTGTTCGTGCAGGTGGTCCTCTCAACAGATATTTTATTTCGTTCTTCAGACAACAATGCTTGGCAGCTGAAGACAAAAATAACAAAAATAACAAAAATACAAAAATAAAGTGGTGAATTATATTTCGGTTTGCAACACAAATCTTCAACGGGGGCTATAAAAGGAAAATGAATACAGATAAAAGATGAACGTTACATATGCGTTATGTATGTATGTGTGTATGTATCTATGTATGTATGTATATCACCGCATTTGCCTCCATTTCAAGTACGGCCCTCGAAATCGAGGTTCTTTCGTTCGCAGTCAATCGATTCAGAAAGAAAACAAAGGAACGTTGAGAACACAAATAAAGTGTGATGTGGAAAACTTAAAGCCCGGGAGAAATCCTGTTTGGTATAGAAAGCCACGTTTTTGAAAGCGAAGAGTATGGATGCAAGTGAAGGTAAAAAATTCCTGTGAATTGAAGCGATACGTTTCTCAGAATATTTCGAGCAATTCCTGGAACCCTACGGTAAATAAAGTCGGTGTTTTGGCTAAATTTGTATTCAGCCAGGCTTTGTCGTATTTGTTTAATTGATAAATTGCTTTCGTTATTAAAAGTTTTCTAGAAAGTGTGACAAGGTTTGTTTTCCCTTGGTATTAAAACGTTTTATACACGACGGAAGCAAAGATTGAAAATGATTTGATACGCTCGCGATGCTTTATGAACCAGTTTAATATTGAACTCGATTGGAAATTCACTCTTTCTCTCACTCCAACGCTCGCGTGCTCTTAACTTTATCGTGGACAGGTTTCAGACAAATAATGCCCTGATTTATTCTCACGGACTTTCATATAGTGTCGCTTGATATAAACACTTATTTTGGTTCAAAGTTCAGTTTTTATCGATCGCCTTCGTGTCGTGTAGCGTTACATGCACAGTTGTTTGATACGGTTAATGTCAAATATCAACAATCGAAATGAACTGCAACTGATGCAAATTATTTGAAATGTCATGCTTTACTCCCAGCACTTCACTTTCCACTGGAAACTACTAGTTTTAGACCGTAGAATAAGATTTGTGTTCAAGTCGCGGTTGAAACAACCCGTACATATTATGGCCTTCGCGTTGTTGTTTTGTGGAATCACTTTGCCTATTCAGTGTACAACCCATTGATCGCCCTTCCGGGGTGTGTCGAATGCCCTTGGCATTCTGTTGAGGCACTTGTTTTATTTTTGGCCGAAATTACATTGTATTCTGCGTTTCAGTTTAAATTATCTTGGTTTTTTATATTATATTCCTTTTGCAATTATACCCTAGCCTTTAGGTGATCATTGTTCGTGCAGGTGCTCCTCTCAACTGATATTTTATGTCGTTCGTCAGACAACAATGCTTGGTAGCTGAAGACAAAACTGTCTCCGTTACTTTAGTGGTCCCACATACCGCATTGTTGTCTGTCTGTTTTTCTCATATTTCACTACCAATTTTATTCCGTAAAAGAGATTCCTCCTAGCAAGTGTTCCTCCACTAAGACTTCTGCAGGCACCGCTCCTAGAGCAAAACTGGGTCGGTCCTCCACGGCCAAGTCGATGGCCATTTCCGACAATGTCGCACTACCAGCCAGCCACGCCACGTCGAGCTCGAGCCAAGGCACCGTGTCGATTGATGTTGCTGCCCTGTCCGCCACAGTGTCTGCCGTGGTAACAGAAGGCCTTAAGACCGCTCTCTCTTAGTAGGCTGAGCGACCTCTGCTGGAAAGTTGAGACACATTTGGTCAGTTAGCTTGTTCCACTTTAATCCGAGAAGCCCACATTCACTAGATTTGACGCCAAGTTGCTGCTTAGCATAGGTTAACTCGTCTTCGCTCTCTGTTGATCCATCCAGTTCTAGCTCTTTCACATTTGAGTGCCATTTATGTAGACAAAGGGTGGCTTGTCCGAAGTTCCCAGTTGTTTGGCCTTTTCTACAGTCCACCCACTGATCAGCAGGTCGTCTACATATAGTTCGCGTTCGATCTTACCCACACACTCAGAGTGGTCAGCTCGACAATGGTTAAGGTGCTGTTTGATCACTCCCCCAAGGAGGAAAGGCGAGGGTCCCGGGCCAAAGAGCGCCCTAGTGTCTGTACGTGTGAATTCGCAAAGGATCTTCCTTGTCCATCCAGTGAAACCGGAGGGTATCACGGTCCTGCGCGCTGATACGCACTTGGAGGAACGCCTCACGGATGTCGCCAGTGAGGGCGAAAGCATGAAACCTGCCTCGCAAAAGTACTTTCCATAGTTGATTTTGTAGTGGTGGTCCTACTTCAAGGCAGTCGTTTAAAGAAGGCGCTGAATCATGCGCTTTCGCCGAAGCGTCATGCACGATTCGCATCTTCGTGGTTTCGGCGCTTTCCCTGACAACAGCTTTGTGGGGGATGTAGAACTCTTGCCCAGTCGCAGCCAGTGGTGCTTCTTCTATAATTCCTTCTTGTAGTTGTTCTTTAATGATAGCATCGTAGTCGTCTAGTTTTCCAGCCTTCTTCAGTCGTTTCACTAGACTTTCAAGTCGCCTCATGCTCCCTGATTTGTTCGTTGGTAAGGGAGGATGATCTCCCTTCCAGGGAAAGCCTGTCTCATACCATCCCTCAGGACTGCGCTTGAGCTGTTCGGGGAATTCAGCATAGACGACATTCCGGTCTCCATTAGGGGAGTCTTCAAGTCCAAGGACGTCCATCCTGTACAGCTGTTCATAGTCACTGGATGCGCAAGAAACATGCTGTCCAAGTCTGCTTCTGACCCAGGCGACAAAATAGCCCACCCAAAACGAGTATATTCGGCGACAGGCTCTCCTATGGCTCCAGGGCGTTGTGCTTCTCGAGTTGTAATCTTTGCGTAGTAACTTGCTCCTAGAATCACATGAACAGGAAGTAGACTCTTTCCGTCGGTATCCTCCATTTTAACCCCCTTCAGATGCTGGTATCTGTGGATCATTTCCGTGAAGCTGGAGTTTTCTATAGATAATAGTTGAGCGCGCTTAACTCTCGTAACGTTCAGTGGAATGGTGTGGTTTCCGTCAGTATCACTCACGTTGACATCATAGAGCTCGTTCCGTTTAGTTACAACGCCCACGATAGTTTGGACACGTCGTTTGAGCGAACGTGTGAAAACTAGTTTCAATAGGTCCAGCAAGTAACCTGAATCATACGAGACTGACTTCAATAACTACTTTTCTTCGGTAGGTAAAAATCTTGGTTCACGCGTGCCTCGTTCATCTCGCTATTTTACCGAATACTTGTCTCCCAATTATAATCCAAGCTCTTTCTTCTTTGATCCAGTTACGCCAGAGGAAATTGAGCGTGAGATACTTTTGATCCCTAAAAATAAAACTTACGGTCTCTACTCTTGTCCGATTCGTATTTTAACTGACGCAAGATGCGTTATTTCGAGCCCTCTCTCCATCATCAAAAACATATCTGTGCAAAAGGGCATCTTTCCATCCAAACTGAAAAAAAACGAAAGTTGTTCCTGTGTACAAAAATGACGATGAGACTGAACCTGGTAATTATCGTCCGATATCATTACTCTCTACTTTTAATCGGATATTTGAAAAATTAATGTACCACCGCCTCAAATCCTATCTTGGTAAAAACGACATTCTATTGAAGTCACAGTATGGCTTGCGCGAAAACCATTCCAGGCAACATGCCATTATTGATATCGTTAATGTCATACAAATAATGTGGACCAAAAACTTTTTACTTGCGGGATCTTTTTAGACTTAAAAAAGGCCTTTGATACCATCGATCACTTAATCTTGCTTAAAAAACTTAATCATTATGGCATCAGGGGAATTATCAATGCCTGGTTTTGCCTCGTACCTTCTCGGTCGTTCACAAGTAACTGAAGTGGGTTTTAACTTATCTACCGAATGTATGATCTCATGTGGTGTCCCACAGGGGTCTGTGCTTGGTCCTCTGTTATTCTTAATCTATATTAACGATATTCACCACTCTTCAGCGAAATTGTCATTCTATCTCTTTGCTGATGACACGAGCTTGTTGTATGCTGACACTAATTTGAAATCTCTTGAAAAAACCGTCAATAGCGAACTGCTCAAAGTCTCGGACTTGCTCAATGTAAATAAGTTAACGCTCAATGCTAAAAAGTCAAACTATATTATCTTTCAGTTTGGAGCTAAACGTTGGAACGCAATTCCTAACGAATTTCGTCAACTCTCCAAAAGAGCTTTTGAAAAAAATTTTCATGACTTTTTACTCTCGATAATGGAAGCAGAGGACGATTATGTTGAAGCGCCCATTCTCCTACAAAAAATGGCAATGAGAAGGTGACTGACCAGCCGGTGTCAAGAAGAGTTCGGCAGGTTATGCCATTCACTTTCACTAAGAAAACAGGGTGGCATACTTTCTCCCCGCCTAGAGACGCTCGTTAGAGCCACTCCCCCGTTGTCGGTTTGCTGACCTCTTCTCTCTCCTTTATCACAAATTGATGAATGGTGTCTTTGTTTACAGTGAACACATGTCCCACGACTGCGGCATTGAGGTGCATGGTGTTTGGATCCCGAGCAGTCAAAACACAGCTATTTGTTCTGCAAAATCTGTCGGCGGTCGGCTAGCGATGTGATTTTATCGCATTCCCAAGACCTGTGTGTCACGCAATCACAATAAACGCACACTTGCCGTGCCGGATCTTTGTCTTGCGAGTGAAAAGTTTTGACACGAGGAAGAATTAAGGGCGAAGATGTATTGTTTTGGACCATTTCTAGAGGATGAACTTCCTTCCATTCTTCTAAAGCCTGTAGTAGTTCTCCGAATCCCCAGTCTTGCCACCCCATTTTGTTGCTCACTAGTTCGGCTTTAATACCGGGCAACTTGTCAAGAACACCCCGAACCATAGATAAACAATCCGACAGCTTGCCCAGTGTTTCCAGGGATTGCACATTATACTTTAAAGTTTGGCAGAACTGGTGAATCTTGCTTGGTTGGGATCTGTGAACAGTCGGAAGGGCGTTGATGTTATCCACATATGCTCTTACAATTTCACTCTTTTTCCCGTAATTCGATTTCAATATATTTTTAGCTTGCTCTTATCCCTCTATGGTGAACGGAGCCTCATGCCTATTATCCAGTTTCCGACGATATATTTGACAGATCGAGACAGACTTTATTACCGGGCAAGGAGGAGGAGCGGGAGCAAACATCGAGGTGAGAAATCGTCTCTCATAACAATTTTATGTTCATCGACATGTTTGTATCATTTTGCAAGCAGTGCCCGTTTGTAATCCTTATGTGCAAGGGGAAGACAGACCGAAAGAGCCGAACAGCTACAGCATAATGGGAATTTCACCGAAGCTACAACCGTAGAAAGAAACCACAATCTTCTCTGTGCGTTCTTTGAAGTGAGCGCAGTGTATCGATTTCGTTATAAAGCTAACCTCACAGTTTAAAAAACCTGTATGATGTTGTCTAGATCTTCGATAATGGTTTTGTGTTTTGGTAGAGATTTATAACAATTTATTCCTTCACGTAAGCTTACGTAAAGATTTGCATACACATAGCACACACTACATGCAAATTATTTTAAAGTCACGCTTTTAGTTTCCGCAGGCTGGGTTACGAAAAATGTTTTGTTTCCAAAGGGTATTACAAGATTCAAACTTATTTACCTTTTCTGGTTTAAAATGGAACAAACTCTTCGTGGATTTGGCGTTACTCGCTTCACGTCGGCTTCGGCTTCGGCAAGTTTCTCAGCCCGTTTCCTGGAGGAGTTCTGCTACTTAGCTGACACGATCTCGTAAATTCCAGCGACTCTTTCAACGGCTCATAAAGGGAAAACTAACAGGGGTAGACCCGGGTAGACCCCGAAATGTACAAAGGAGAAAGGTTGAAGTAACAAGTTGACCGAAATAATCCAATAAAAAAGGTTGAAGTAACAAGTTGACCGAAATAATCCAATAAAACCGCTAACAGTAACCAGCAATAAATCCAAGAAGAGCGACAAAAACAACACTCAAATCATTGTGGTGACTTGCACATGACCGAGAAATTCAAACTTGTCACAAATGCTCAAGAAATCAAAACATTTAAAAGTAACGTAACTACTATCAAGATTAAGTGTTCCAACAACTCTCCACGGCCTTATAGTGTGGAAATTACCCACACAAGCTTGGAATAAAGGGAAAATCTGAAAACGGCTCTTCGCAAGCGCAAAAATCACTCTACAACCAAGAGCGCGCTTACAGCGGCATCTCCTCTGGCCTGCTTCGAGATTAGATCGAGAAATGAGGAGGCGATTAATTCTACAAGAAAAGTATGATTTACTCGCTAAAGGTTTTTTACTTCCTACTTTATCGACGTCGATACTTTTTATTTGTTTCTGAATTGATTTAGTACGCTTGTTAGTGACGACCGGAAATACGTCTGCGATCGCACGCTATACTCGTGTACTGAAATACACGAAAATTCAAGGGCCTCGATTCCACAGAAATTGCATGATGAAAAAAAGTGATAAGTGCATAAAGTGATTGACATGGCACATCACTTCAATCATCGCCGAAAATAAATCGCATGCTCATCACGACGCTCATTTGCATACAGTGAAAGTTTACAACACTTGACCATCGCAATTTTGCTAATTAAGATTCTGTTTTTTTTCGACCACTCAGGTAGTGTTCACTTGCTCCAAAATAATCAACTCTTTCAAGCGATAGAATTCGTGGACCGACACGTTTCGGAAAAGCTCTAAATTTAATCTTTCCTAAACATGCGTGGCCTCCATCACGCAGCGATTCTTAGTCCCAGTTTCCACGGTATCCACAAGGAACGCCTGGCATAATGACCTGCCTTTTGTGTCCCAAAAAAACGACCAACAATTCCGGGGGGATACTTCCAGAAAAATTGGGTGGGGGTGTGCTGCACGTTTCCTGAAACTCTTACCCTATTTCACACCAAAATCTGTGATTTTCCCTACCCTATTTCAGACCTAATCAAAAATTCGATACCCAGGCCTGAAGCCTCGGAGCCCGGCGCGTGACCGGAGCGCGTGACAAGCTGTTACGGCACGTACATGGTAGTTGGCGTACCTTATTATAGGAAATTAACGCTCTATGAAATTAACGCGAATCGTTAAAATTCGCTTTAATTTTAGTCGCGTTAATTTTCTTGAGCGTTAATTTCCGCGACGTTAATTTAGTGCAGCGTTAATTTCCGCGCTCTTAATTTTCAGTATTTTAACTCCAATTTTAGAACCTGTCCAGACATTCTTGACACCTAAAAACCATTAACTACAAGCTTTCTTTCTTCCCATTTACCCTTTATTTTTCATCTTTCACAAAAGCTAAGGCGAATGTTTACAATATTTCGAGTTCATCTTCATCGTTGTCGCTGTCAGAAGTGATGTCAGCTCAGTTTTGTTCAGTTTTGAATTTTTTTGCATCCATTGTTGAATTAAATTTGTTGCAGTTGTCACCACCAACTGTCTTAATCGCGTTAATTTCCTTTATTATGAAATTCTACCTCCTCTTTCGCGTTAATTTTCTTTATTCGAAAGTCGTTTTCAATTAAATTCGCGTTAATTTCCAATACCTTAATTTCATGGAGCGTTAATTTCCTATAATAAGGTAAACATTAAAAGGGAAATGGTCTTATCGCCAAATGATGAAGAAAAAGCTAATTCTTCTGAAAAACATACCCAATTCAAGACTAGAGTGCACAAACCGTACCCTATTTTAGACCAAAATGGTCAAATCAGACCAAAACGGCTAAAAAAACCATACCCTTTGGCGTCGCACATACCTAGATAGCCTATATAAGGGACTACCCACCCACCCCCGGGGCGAAAAACGCGCTGCAGATTATGAATCTCGCTGCTTACGCCAGCGAGACTAATAACGCATTCTGATTGGTTGAATCTTGTGACCCACATAGCCTGAAAGGTGTCTTTTGTTCTCGTCGCCAGCTTTTGTTTCAGATCTTATCTAACAGTTCCAAAAAAAGATGATGTTCAACCGATGAGTTTGATGTCATTATTGTTGAACTGCAAACCAGTCATGAATATTGGCTTCAATTTGCAGACCACCTTTCTCCTAATTATGTTATGTAAGTATCATTCTCAATTACTCTGCGACTGTTATGTACTTGCCTTTTTTTTATGTTAGTTTAAATTCTATTTACTGTGTAGTAGTGTCTTCACTGTTATTTAGTCCATCTATATATGAATCTTGTTTTGTAATATGTCTTCAGCTTCCCCCGCCTCGATTAGTTCATAAGTTATTTGCGGGTGGGAAAATAATGTAATTTGCTGTTGTTGTTGTTGCTGTTACTGTTATTGGGTGTACGGTCACGGCGCAAATGGGCCACCAGCAAAGAAAACAAGCGAAAAGTGTTAGCGAAGACACTTACGAAAATTTTTCATGCCATTTTAGTTTCTTTAAAGGAGGATACATATCAAATTATTGTTATTATTATTTAAATTTCGTCTTCAAGGTTCTTTAATCTGAAAAGCACCAGAGGAAAAGCAATTGGGTGGGGGAATCTTATTTCTCCCAGGTTGGCTGCTAATAACATCCTTTCACAATCCTAGACTATGTTAATTCTAATTCAGTCAAAGCAATATTTTATGTTTTCGAAAATTAAAGTCACTCGGATAACATTCTACGTAACTAAAGATTGTATTGAACTAAACTGAAGATACTGCTACACACCGAAATTTTTCACGAGGAACACATTTCTTCTTTCGTGAATGGTTTTACGTAGCCTAGACTGAAACCAGTTTCGCAAAGTGTATTATACAAGATAGCTCGTGATTTATCGTGAATGCGACCCTGCGAGCGCTACAGGAGAAGGAGGTCATGCAGTCTACTTTACGCGGACGGGTCTGGCAGCGGATCCTGATTTGAAAACGTTCCAGATGAAGAAACATTCTTACTATAGATACAGGGTGCAAGTTTCAGCTAAACGCTTCAGGGTCATGCTGCGAGAGTACAAGCTAGATTACTGAGCATTAAGTTGAATGATTGCGAACTTTCCAAAGAATCAGGTTTTTTAGACTGCTCCTAACTAAGACCGGTTGCCGTTAGGGCTGAAAAACAACTTACATAGCTGGGACAATTAATAGTTATACTTATTGTCAGGAGGCATGAAAGCTTAAGTATTGAAACATTTCGACTGACTTCGTGACAAGGTGATTTATATTACACTTGCATTTACCTAACGTGATAAAATGCCATCTTTGAAGTAATCAGTTTCGTATTCAGTTTCAGCGTTTGTCAAAGCCCACGGATTAGCTTTTGATTCTGAGCCAAACACTACTACGATAGCAGCGACAGGATCAAACCAAATATTCACCTGGAAGCTGTCCCTCGGAGAGAAAGACAAGTCAAAGCAGTTACAAGTTAACTTTGGTCCTTGGGATCGGAAATACAAAATGGTGAAGTCATTTTTCATGACTGTTAAACAAGAACCATCTGGAGAAAATGAAACTGTGGCTAGAAAAAATCAATCGACTGCGAGGCGTTTGCATTGGAACGGAGACTTGTCTCGTGACTACTATATCGCTTTTGAACTTGTCAATATTCAGCGCAAAGATGCTGGAGATTATGGAATAAGGTTCCGTGTTGACCATTTCCCTCCCACCATCTTACAGAACTGGTTCTCTCTTATTGTTCAAGTAAGAAGAATTTTTTTTTTTCAGACAGGCAATGGAAAGATTACCCCCCCCCCCCCACCCCCCCACCTTGTCTGCGGTCTTATAATCAATTTTGCGATTGCTTTTTTGTCGAATATCGCTATTGAAACTGGACATCATTTATTAGGGTTTCCGATTTTGCTCCGATGGTCTCCCGGTTATCCTTGACCATATGGGTCACCAAAGATGGCGAGTTTGTCTTTATACATGACGTGATGACGTTATATATGTCGCCTTAAGTGTCAAATACAGAAATATCAACCCGTGTAAAAATTTGCATTCTTTATTTCTTAACTTTCGATCCTATACGAAACTGTTGAATAACGCAACGTACATCAATGACTAAGCTGGACTTTTTTACGATTAAAGAGCGAGGTTGAAGTGCACCTCGCTAACTCTCTCCATAGTGTCAAGTAACAAAGAAATTTTTGCGTTTAACTTGCCCATCAGTCAGCGAAGGACAAAACCAAGATTATGGTTTTTGATTAAAGTGCTGAGAATTTTGTAACGAATTAGCCACATACACTGAGAACTTTGACTGGCGAACCTGCGATGGATTGATCGCATCATTAGTCATTTTAATTTATAGCTCATATTTGAAACACATTAGACCTAACTACTGTTCCTGTTTTCGTCCTAGGATCCAACGCCCAAGCCGTATATTGGTAAGTTTTTATAACGCCTAATTTAGAATTGATATTACGGACTACATATACTTGCGTGGTTTTCTGTAGTAATATGTCCTGTCAGTAATTGTGTTTAAATTACTCTATCTATCAAAGGTCATCACAACACAGTCAGTACCCTAAAATTTTCTTATGGATATACCACTTTTCTTTAAGCGGCCTTATATAATATCGCCCAGCCACAGTTCAGTCTATAAGCGCCATCCCAAAATAGTGATAATAAATGAAAGTTAGAGGCGCGCCTTAGATCGAGAACTATGAGGAAGGACCTGCTTGTGGGCAGTACACACACACACACAAGGTGAGATGTTCAATTGATCTTTAACCTCCAGATACTCGACACATAACTCTGGATGTCATTGAAGGGGATGACGTGAACATCACTTGTCGTACCAGCGTGGAAGCGAGATCATATGTGATGTGGTTTAAAGACAGAGTTCTCGTTTATGCAGAGCAAAGCAAGTTTTTATCTCTTACAAATGTGAACAGATTACAGGGAGGGAACTACTCTTGCGTATCTATAAACCAGGCTGGAAATACTACGTCGCCCATCACAACTATTAATGTGCTCTGTGAGTACTGAAACAAACAGTAAGACTAATATTTGAAAGCTGTTTCATTCTTCAGGGGCGTGCGTTTATCGAGTTGAAGATTTACGCGTTTATGCATCAGTCCGGCAGTTCCAGCTGCGCTCAGTCCCCTCCCACCGGGCTACTGCGGGGTATTTGCCCGCCTTTTCAGTCCAGGGGGTGGAGCATTTGCCAATTTTGCGCTGCCCGGGGGCTGGGCATTCGCCAAACCCGGGGCTATTCCAGAGCTTTTGACACGCACGCGATTTCCAGTCAGAATATAAGAATTACATAGCGAAACTCGGGAGCTATCGATGTGAATCAACGTTTTTTGGTTAGTGAAACAAATTAGGCTGTCGATATTATTTGAAGAACATCCTTTCATATTTATAAGCTATTCATAACATATAGCTTCACAGCGCTCTATTAATTAATTTTAATGTCAATAATTTTATATCAATACTAAAACCATAAACTGGTGCATGTCGTCGCAGCGTGAAGTCTTAATTAGAATCCTAGCGCCTGGGGATTTGACAGCTTAAGAGTCCCCACCCCCGGAAATTTGCCATCCAAGGCAAAAAAAAATGCTAATGCCCGGGGGGGGGGGAGGGGGTGGTTGGGCGCAGCTGGAATTGACTGATGCATAAGTTTCAAGAGAATAAGTAAGAGAATCGCAGAAATGCTAGAGGTGTACTCTCCAGGCATCCCATGTAAGTGCTTTCATGCATAATTCGATATATACACAAATAAAGCATAAGCTAATAGCTAACTACACTGTAATCCTTTATGCCAATTAAGCTTTTTCTACGGTCGGAGACTAAACCGTTACAAAAAGGCAATTTCTAGCCCTATAGCCTTATATTTTAATTTTTCTTTCTTTAATTTCATTCATTTTCAATGTTTGTTACCAAATCATAAAATTGCATTTATTTAATAGTTTCAGGTTTCTCGATTATATATGAAAACAAACACTAGATGTAGCATTGTTTTTTGCTGTGAGCTAACTGATCCTTTAACTGATTTGGTTAAGTGTTTACAATGTCTAGATATGAAATAAAACGTCTCATTTCACTGCAGATAAACCAAAAATTCATTCTTTAAGAGAGCTGATTTCTGTTGCTCTGCTGAAACGAAGTCCGATAACGCTACGGTGTGAAGCAGATGGAAATCCTTCACCGACGTTTTACTGGCACAAAGACGATGAAATTATACACGAGGGCTTCAACAGTAGCGGCAATGCAAGCACTTTGACTGTAACTCCTGTAAATGACAAGGATTTCACTCGCTATGTATGCACAGCAAAGAATAAAATAGGAGTGGACGCTCTAACATTCCAACTGCAAAAGAAAGGTAGGTAGTCAACAAACGATCTTTCAATGAATTAACTATGAGCTTTGCTAAAAACTATCGTCACTTTTGCGTGCTTCTGTTATGGAGAAATGCCATTAAGTTGTTGATAGAGTACGTGAAGGATGCGGCACACTATCTAACATATTCTGGGAATGAGACTGGCGAAATTCATCTGTTGTCACCACTAAATACACCTTGACTGAGGCGTGAGACAGTATTTGTCTAAACCTTTGCAATATGTTTGGCGTCTAAATGCTTTGTCACCACTACAGCAGCCGAAATTCGGGTTCGTAGAGACCTCGCTGTGTCAAACCTTAACAAGACTGAACAGTGGAATGTAGTGGTGCATTAATGAATCTAATTGGGTAGTTTAACAATCAATGAATAAGGCTGAGTATCTTATGAAGAATTATGGAGATCGAGGAGGGTGTTATTCTTCGAGGCTGTTACGAAAAATTGCATTGCGTGACTAGCGTGACTTTCTAGAAGGTTCGCGAGAGTTCGTAGTTTGTTTATTTTAGGATCTTGTGTAAGCATTTCTAAAAGCGGTATATTTTGTAATCTTTCTATAATTAGACTATTTAGAATGTTCTAGAACTTTATTGTAAAAGTATATAAGTAGGCCAGTTCGAGTTAAGGCTTAACTAGTTTTCACAAGCGAAGAGAGTTCGACGTTAGTCGTGTTTAGTCAAGTGTGACGAAAGCAGTGTTTATTAAAGTTGGCGGAGGCCGTGTAAGTTTATCAAGTTAATTGAAGTTGGCGGAGGCCGTGTAAGTTTAACGAGTTACGTACTGTTGTGGAGTTTTACTCAGTGGAAACTACGTTCATTCTTGGAATAAATCTTCTTGTTGCTGTTCCGACAACCCTGCGTTCAGTTTAGTTTGCAAGCTACCCGTCCTCTAAAAGACTACCCGCGTAACATTGGGGGCCTGTCCGGGAGAGGAATTCAATTGTTTGCCGACTACAGTAACCAGGAAAGGACAGTTCAAGAACAAAGAATATACAGTGGAGTAAGAAGAACTGCTACGAGGAAGTATATTGAGTGTGCTTGCTGTGAACTACTGCCGTGGAAATGGAAAAGCTTTTGCAGATAGGGAAAGAATTCGGATTGGAGGCAGAAAAGCTGCTCAAGTTTGTAGAAAAACAACAAAAGTTAGAAGAAGAAAGAAGGAGGGAAGAAGGAGGGAAGAAGCAGAAAAAGAAGAAAAACGTCGAAAACTTGAGGAAGAAAGAAGGAGGGAAGAGGAAGAGAAAGAAGAAAAACGTAGGCAGATAGAAGAAGAAAAGGAAGAGAGACGTCGAATACTTGAGGAAGACAGAAGAAAGGAAGAAGAAGAGAAAGAGGAAAGGCGTAGAAGAGAAGACGAAGAAAGGGAAACTAGGCGGCAAGAACGCGAACTGAGAAAATTAGAACTGGAAGCAGACCTGTTGAGGCAGAAAGAGGCTATTGAAGCCGCTAAGAGAGAGCATGAACTAGAGCTCGCTCGTCTAGCACAAGGCCGTAACGATACCGAACGTGCTGAAGTGAGAGAGGATAGGGCTAAGGCACCCAAGCTTCCCTCATTTGTTGATGGCAAGGACGACTTGGATGCTTACCTACAACGATTCGAGAGGTTCGCAACTACAGCTAAATGGGACAAGACAGGATGGGCTTCGAAACTTAGTGCTCTTTTGTCTGGACGTGCTCTAGAGGTTTACTCACGATTATCTGAGGAAGCAGCCCAAGATTATGAACGAGTAAAGTTAGCTCTGATGAAGAGATATGACCTTACAGAGGATGGCTATCGCCGTAAATTTAGAGAATCAAAGCCGGAAGTTGACGAGAGTCCTGAACGGTTCATAGTGAGACTGGATAGATACTTGCTGCGTTGGTTAGAGCTGTCGAACACGGAACGTTCTTTTGAAGGCCTGAAAGACTTAATAGTGAAGGAACACTTTATTGACTCTTGTCCAAAAGAGTTGGCCATTCACCTTCGTGAAAGAGCCCCGGAAACGCTTGTCCAGATAGCGAAGATTGCCGATCAATACTTGGAAGCACACGGAAAGCATCTGTTTAGCTCTCCGAGCAAGAAGCTACAAGTACAGCCCAAGGTGGATGAATCGAAGAATCAGCAGAGTGATTCAACTATATTAGTGTGTTTCAAGTGCAACGCTCGTGGCCACAGGGCTGTTAACTGCTCATCTCTGGTTAAGAAATGTTTTCTATGTGGTAAGCAAGGTCATGAGGCGAGGAACTGTCGTTCAGGTAAACAGAAGTCAGGAGGACAAAATAGAGATGGTCTCCCTGTGCAGCGTGGGCAAGTGAGTGCCGGTTGTTTAGTTCAGCCACCGGAGGTTAAACCCACAGAAGAAGAAGTTAGAGCCTGCATTAAGGATGATAAACTGTTGTTAGCCAGTGGTAAGAAGATCCCGATAGTAAGCAATGCCTGCCTTGAACCTCTGTCTGGCGATCGGTTGAAAATGCCTGTTGTAAAAGGAAGAGTGGGAGAGAAGACTGTTGATGTCTTGAGAGACACTGGTTGTAGTGGAATAGTAGTTAAGAAGAATCTTGTGTCTGAGGACCAGTTTACCGGTGATTTTAACGTTATGCTGCTCATCGACAACACCGCGAGGAAGGTACCTATTGCAAGAATTACCGTTGATACACCTTATCTCAAGGGGCAAGTTGAAGCGCAGTGTCTCCCAGATGCCATTTACGACCTGATAATAGGTAACGTTCCTTGAGCTAGACCTGCAGATGAACCAGTCCTAACTTGGCAAGAAGCATGCGCTGTCACCACGAGAAGTCAAGCTAAGAAAGACGGTGAAGTTACCCCTTTAAAAGTACCAAGCTACCAAGAGAGCCCTATTGTAGATAAACTGAAACTTAAACAGATGCAGAGTGAAGATGAGAGTTTACAGAAGTACTGGGACCGAGGTGATGTACTAGTGAAGGGTCAAGCTGAGATTTCTTTTGAAGTAAAGAGTGGGATATTGTACCGCATCTACAAACACCCTTTTGTAGATGGGTAAGCCTGTGAAGCAAGTGATGGTTCCTAAGCAGTTAAGACCTCGAATAATGGAAGTGGCTCATGGATCTATAATGGGAGGTCATTTAGGTATTAAGAAGACGACTGACAAGATTCAGAGTGCATTTTATTGGCCAGGTATTCAAGGTGATGTAACCCGTTTCTGCAAATCATGTGACGTCTGTCAGAAGACCGTAAACAAGGGATCAGTTCCAAAGGTGCCACTACAGAAGATGCCCTTGATTGATAAACCGTTTAAAAGAGTAGCCATTGACCTTGTCGGACCTATCAGTCCACCAAGTGAAGAAGGACACAGGTACATCCTGACACTTGTTGATTTTGCGACTCGCTATCCTGAAGCCGTTCCTTTGAGACTATTGACACTGAAACCGTTGCAGAGGCGTTAGTAAATATCTTCAGTCGATTGGGAGTCCCTGAAGAGATTTTAAGTGACCTTGGTACGCAGTTCGTCTCTGATTGTATGAAGGAAGTAACACGATTTCTGAGTATCAAGCAGATCACAACCACGCCCTACCATCCTATATGTAATGGTTTAACTGAGAAGTTCAACGGAACAATGAAGCTTATGTTAAAGAGATTGTGAAGTGAACAACCAAGACAGTGGCATCGCTTTATCAACTCTTTGTTGTTTGCTTATCGTGAGGTTCCCCAAGAGTCTACTGGTTTTTCGCCATTTGAGCTGTTGTATGGAAGAGCCGTTAGAGGTCCGATGACTATCCTTAAGGAGCTTTGGACAAAAGAAGTAGAGGAACCGGAAGTCAAAAACAGCTACCAGTACGTTTTTGAGCTGCGTGAGAAGTTGGAAGAAACCCTTAAATTAGCCCACAGTCAGTTACAGAAGGCTCAGGATAAAGGAAAGCACTATTATGATCGCACGACTAGAGTCAGAAAATTTCAGCCTGGTGAGAAAGTTCTTGTGCTTCTACCAACTGATCACAATAAGTTGCTGATGCAGTGGAAGGGTCCTTTTGAAGTGAGTTCAGTAGTAGGCCTTAACGACTACAGAGTTAAAGTGAAAGGAAAGGAGAAAGTTTATCATGCGAATCTCCTCAAGAAGTATTTTGAAAGAGATGAAGCTACCACAGAAGGAGCAGTAGCGGTGGTAAAAGCAGATGATCATTTTAAGGAAGATATGCACTGTAAAATTGAAGAATGTGAAGTAAAGGATGCGGAGGATGATGATAATGTTGATTTTCTAGAGATCGGTGGCTATGATGCTAAGGAATCTGTTGCAGATGTTACCACCAGGTCAAATCTCACTGACGAACAGTGCTCTGAGTTTATGGACCTAGCCAATCAGTTTTCAAGTCTATTTACCGAGGCACCAGGTACTACAGACCTCGCCCAGCATGACATCAAACTTACCTGAGATGAGCCTGTTCGGTCAAGACCATATCCAGTTCCTTACAGCATGAGGGAGTCGTTGAAGAAAGATATCGCCGATATGATTAAAATGCGAGTTATCAGGGAATCTAATTCACCTTATGCGTCGCCTGTTGTCGTAGTGAAGAAGAAAGACAATACCAATCGAGTCTGCGTTGACTATCGGAAGCTAAATAAGCTGACTGTTATTGACCCTGAACCCATGCCGACCGCGGAACACCTGTTCCAGAAGCTGAGTGGTGATACGTTTTTCACAAAGATTGACCTTAGCAAGGGCTACTGGCAGATTACCATACCCGAGGAGGATATTCCGAAGACTGCGTTTGTAACACCCGACGGTTCCTACGAGTTCTTAAAGATGCCGTTTGGAATGATTAACTCTGCAGCGACCCTGAAGCGAGCTATGAAGAAATTAATTGAAGATTTAGACAACGTCGATATTTAGTGGGACGATATATTGGTTCATACACGCACCTGGAAAGAGCATATTAAAGCCCTCCGAGAGTTGTTTGCACGTTTATTGAGAGCTGGGATGACTATTAGCCCAACTAACGGTATTTTTGGGGCGAGTTGCGCTGATTTCTTGGGTCATCGCCTAGAACAAGGAGTGCTTGGTCTACACGAGGAGAATGTCGAGAAGATTAAGAATGCGCCAAGGCCAGGTACAAAGAAGCAAGTTCGTTCGTTTGTTGGTTTGCCCGGATATTACAGAGACTTTATCCCTAACTTTGCAGCTATTGCAGCTCCACTATCGGACCTGACACGCAAGGGTCAACCAACTAGAGTTGAGTGGGGTCAAGCACAAGAGAAGGCATATCAGACCATTAAATTTCATTTGACGAATGAGCCAATTCTTCGTCTTCCAGACCCAGAGAAAACGTACTACTTGCAAACGGATGCGTGAAATACTAGAATTGGTGCTATATTAATGCAGAAGCATGATGAGAAGTTGTTCCCCGTTTGCTACACAAGCAAGAAATTGTCAAGTGCAGAAAGGAACTATTCTACAATTGAGAAAGAGTGCCTAGCAGTAGTCTGGGGTATCAAGAGATTTCATCTTTATTTGTACGGAGTTCCCTTTGTTCTGCAGACGGATCATGAACCCCTAAAGTATATGAACAGTGCTAAGTTTGCGAACGGACGTCTTATGCGTTGGGCTATGTTTTTGCAAAGTTATACATTCAGAGTTGAAGCCATCAAAGGATCAGAGAATGTTGGAGCGGATTATCTTAGTCGAGTGGAAGAGTAACGTGAGAGACACCGGACTACCCCTGTTGTACATTAGCTAACAATTTTTCTGTTGTATTAGAAATTTAGGAAATTTCTTCTGAAAGGGGGTTATGTTACGAAAAATTGTATTGCGTGACTAGCGTGACTTTCTAGAAGGTTCGCGAGAGTTCGTAGTTTGTTTATTTTAGGATCTTGTGTAAGCGTTTCTAAAAGCGGTATATTTTGTAATCTTTCTATAATTAGACTATTTAGAATGTTCTAGAACTTTATTGTAAAAGTATATAAGTAGGCCAGTTCGAGTTAAGGCTTAACTAGTTTTCACAAGCGTTTACAAGTTTAACGAGTTACGTACTGTTGTGTAGTTTTACTCAGTGGAAACTACGTTCATTCTTGGAATAAATCTTCTTGTTGCTGTTCCGACAACCCTGCGTTCAGTTTAGTTTGCAAGCTACCCGTCCTCTAAAAGATTACCCGCGTAACAGAGGCCGTAGGCTGAAAGCGGATAACACCCTCCGATTGAGATCTCCATAATTCTTCATATGATACGACAGCCGAATTCAATAATTGTTTTATTAATCATCCAAAATAATTCCTAGTTTAAGAGCATGGCTAAAACATGCTTACCTCCATCGATCAGATCGATGTTAAGTTCATCTTCTATAGTGCACGTTTAGAGTTGTTTAGCTCCGCAAATGTTCTCCAAATAGCAGATGTCGCCCTTCGAGTTGTCTTCTTGCTGTTCTTGCCATGTTTTTAGCTATTATTTCGCCTAGTTCTTACTCTTGAAACGAGTGAAATGTCCGCCATTTTTGTTTTCACAACCAAAACAACTCAACCTTGTCCCCAGGTCTTCTCGGTTAACGGTGCATTAACCTGCAAGAAAGCTGCACTTTTGACGTCATCGGTTCATTAAACGCATGATTCTTCCAAATGTCGTCATCAGTAGCTGATTATGGTAAATTATGCGTGTGCTTTTAGCCAATCAGAATCGGGGAAATATTTTGAATGAATAATGAGAATGTTTAAAATGTTTCAACGCTGTAAGGCAATGTGATTCTGGAATTAAATTAATTATATTCATTTGCTGCGTGGTGGGACCCAGTTATATGAACACAAAAGGCAAATGCCTTAAAGAATTTGTTTTGCCCTATTTAAACCTATAATTTTGCAGTTTTCACAATTTTGCAAGACAAATTGCACTCATTCAATCAGTCCAGGACGATCGAAGCACGCACTTCCTTTGCACAACAAATTATAGAATTGACCATTATTATAAGCCGTTTTCAGGAAGAGAATACCATAACGCAGGGACTGTTCAATCAGAAAAATTTTCTCCTTTGTGATATGCAGGGTAATAAGTGTGGGTTTTTAGTGAAAACGATCAAAAAATTCCCCAAATCACCTTTATTCGGCCAGCCGGAAGTGTTCTCACTTTTGACAAGAGCCAAATTTCCAGTGCCGGCTGTTCTGTGTTTGAATAAACATAAAACACAGTTACGCTTCAACATGATAGAGAATTTATTATGTTTAGGTTTTATGTCCCTTTATGTATGTTTTTTTTATGTGTAATCTTAAAAAAAGTTTGATATTTACACCAAAAAGAACTCAGGAGAAACTGCTCGCCGATTGGGCACAATAATACAAAGCATTTTTTGTGCCCAATCAGAAGCCAGCATCCGCTTGAATTTTTGGAAATAGTTCGGTGAGAGTCGGTACCCAGGGGCTCTTTTGCCCGTACTTGAAAACTTTCTTTCCGCCTTTTCCCTTTTCTCCCGACCCGACTGACTGCCCCTGGGTCTCCGAGGATGGTATTCACTATGCACCGAAAAAAGATGATCTCAAACTCTTCCTTACAGAAATTTAGCTTTCATGGGCCCTATGTCTGAATGATTAACAATTGTTGGACGAGGATGAGCAAAATATCGTGATTTGTCTGTGGCGAGCAGATCAATTATTTGCCAAAGCCGAAGGTCTGATTTGCGAGACACTGACAATTAACGATATTTTGCGATTACCGAGTTCAATAATTGTTTTATCATTCGATCACCTAGTTTGTTTTTTTAATGAATATCCTCGGGAAGCGAAGCGATCTGCATTTTCACGCAAGAGCGATCGCAAGAAGGAGAAAAGCACGGTTTCCTTTACTTATGTGCAGAATACTATTTGCAGCCAAACACAGTTGGACGGTATTGCGCATGAGCAGACCATTATTTGTCGTCAGTTGTTGCAGGTCACGTGGTGGGCTCTCGGCCAATGAAAAGAAAGAAAAATTTGCTTCGAATAACAATAAAAGTTATTATCTACCGAAAATGCACTACGGCTGGGACCCGTTTGCCGTGGAAGAGCAAAAAATACATAAAATGAACAAGAATGTCATGAGTCATTATTGGTATAGTAAAATAGCAAACATTTTCAGCAAAACATCCATTCAAGCTACTTCCTCTGGCGAGAAAGTAAAGAAACAACTAAAATTCAAAGAACAGATGAAGGAAATCTCCAAGGCACAATGCCAGAACAATGTTTAATTACAATGAATTTTCTTTATGTAAGAAAAATGGCACATAATAGAGTCCATAATATAGGGATACATGTAATTGTCGTCAAAATCACATCAGCTATTTGACAAACCAGAAAATTACAGCAACAGCTTTAAAAGCAGCCAAGCTTAGCAAAATCATTAAAACGTTTGCATCAAACCAAATTTGAGATATGATGATTTAGGTTTCAACGGAGAACCGTGTGACTCGTACGCTCCCTCGTACAAGTACAATATTTATTCGATTAACCACCCTGGGCGCTTGTTAAATTTTTGGACCTTGAGAGTGGGCGTTTATTCGAGGCTGGGCGCTTATTAATGTTTTCTGCCTTTAGAATGGGAGCTTATTCGAGGTGGGCGCTAATTCGAGGTTGGGCGTTTATTCGAATAAATATGATACGTACGGATGCAGCCTAGCGATCCACGCTGGTAAAGGCTGCTTAATTAGCCAGGGAGAGCAAAAACTCACTTCGATACCTCAAGATGTTCTTTAGGTTAGAAGTACGCTTCAACGAGCTTCTTCGCACAAGAATGACGTTCGAGTAGTCTGACAGCCAGTAACTCGAAGCATGATTATATTCCCAGATATAATAACGATCTTAAAATATCACTCCATCATGATCAGTTGAACATCAAACATTGTAACAGGCTTTTACAACAATATTAGCCGACACACTTGGCTATGAGGTGGGGAAATTTATAGCAAAGAAAGAAAAAATTAGTTTCCGCCATTAGACATGTTGAAAAATAATATTTTTTCGCGCTTTACTTCATGTAATTGCTTTTCTGTTGTCGCCATCATTCTAACCAATCAGGGCGCGCGAAGAACAGATGACGTAGGAAAACTTAGTTTTAACGAGCTGCTGACCTCTGATTGGCTAATTCAAATTTCAGACACGAATACTGTTCCCAGGCCAGTGACGGATGGTGGAAAAGACGTCAGTAAACAAAGCAAAACAAAAGGTGACTATTATTGTCTTTAGATACTTCTTTTAGGGGGCGTGCGGGCTGGGGTCGGGGGGAGGGAGGGTGGAGGCAGCCCCTGCAGCTGTCAAACATTTTGAAATCTTTCCGGCAAAAAGCAAATGATTCGGGCAGTAGCACTTGGGATACAACTAAAAAGAAGCAAACCAAAAAAAGAGCAAAAAACAACGACTGTCGTTGCCAAATTGAATGCTCTCATGCCAAATCAAGGAATGTGGTGTCGATCAACTCGTGCTCCCATTGCTTAATGAAAGATGTTGAAAAAACTTTCCCGCGGCGTCCATACCGAGTTAGAATCATTGAGAACTCTTAATATACCCCATTCACACCAACTAAATATATTTAATCAAACCGGGTTTTAATGAAAAACAGACACGGAACGCTGGAACACAGGTTTTTACATAGTATTTAAATGAAATTCCACATGCTTTGTAAATTGCACTAAATTTGCAATCATCTTACATGTAAGTCAGTGAGCAGTTTTTATGAAGAAAACAGTTTTAATTCGTGTTTATATATAACACCTGAAATATGACAGGAATGTTATTTCTGTCCAGTCACGCGTCCGAAATCCACTTCAGTCTTTATATTTTGTTTGCGCAGGAAGAACTGCGTCGGCTTTGGATTTTCCGGGGTATTGATTTAATGTGAGGTAATTCTTGTAGAGAAACAAAAAAGTACGTGTAGTTTTCCGTTCACCGACCACTGGCGCTCCACTGAAAGCAATTGATGCTTTCAAAATGTGGCGCCGTTGTCTATTCCTGTATTATATATCTACTACTCTGAAATAAAACAAGTGAATTCCACAAAAATATGAACGATTTGTGGAACGCTGAAACCTTATCACAGCAAACTCAACAGTCAGCCGATATTTTGGAACAAATTTTACGATATTTAACATCATTTTAAGCAAAGTTTTACCTTTTCCATTCTTTTGATATCGCTTAACCCTGACTACTATCTTTAATTCAACTTTAAACGGTTATTCAGTTTGCGGTTTTGGTGCGTAAAGTCCTCAAACTTGATTGGCTTAAAAACAATAAGAATTCCTGGCATATTTTAGGTTTTCACGGTTTTTCCGGCCGTACTGTAAACATGGTATGAATCGGGTACTTTTGTATTTTTGTAGCATACATTCTCTATAAATATTTCAACAAAACGGCATAGCTCGAAGTGGACACAATCAGTTTCTTACTTCACAAGATCGGGCAGAATGTTGATAGTCATTAAAGGGGCTGTGTCACGGCAGTGCTCTTCATTTTGTTTAATTTTGCCTATTACTCGCCCTCAATCACTATGGAACTTAAAGTAAGCAAAGAAATTACATGTAAATGACAAAATCAGAGATCCAAGACAAATAAATATGTCTCCTGAGCATTATTTTTGAAGTTGCAAGCAGCAGGGATCAACTTTGAAAGACTGTTAGGCTGAACAGTTTTCAAAAACCCTTATTTCAATCCGTTTCAATCTTCTTCAGTTTTGCCCATCCGTGGCCTCTCTTGTTTCTGTTATGTTATTTTAACCTTTCTTTAAAGTTTTAAACGGTTATTTTTATGTTTCTCTTAATTCAACGGGCATTTGGAATTTCCTAATTTGGCCGAATTTCGTGACACAGCTCCTTTAAAGAGTATGCGAGGGTAGAAAATAATTACTTTTGGAAGTATAACCGTTTATATAAATGAGTTTCAAAACTAAACCGTCCTCCCCCCTCCCCCAACAAGACTGAAGCTGCCCTTACGCCTATGCAACACACTTCGTTGGTCACAGAACCTTTTGTCATCAGCATTTTACCAATTGAAATATTGCACATCAAACCGTGCGGGACCGCATGGTATGGGAGTCTGTTGTGCGATACATTCCGGAGCTCGCCGCAGGATGATGGCCAAGGTGAACGCGATAAAGAGGTGGCTCTCACACAGATTAGAGTTTTTTAACTTGTGGATTACGCGTAGCGTAAGGAACAAGTTACCGTGGGCACTGCGATATGCAAATGTGTCACTCAGATGTAGACACCTTTCGTACATCAGTCGGCTCCACGTCGTTTATCGTTCCCATTCCGCGATGTGCTGATTTTGTACATTTCTCAGGGGTCACAGGACGATTGTCTTTATGTGGACTTTGAATATTTCATATTAGCACTATGGCCAACTCTGAGACAGAAGTTTATGAACTTTTGAAGCTTTTTGACTCGTCCAGGCGATAACCATGACGAAAATATTCAGCAATTTCGCGAAGCTTGTCGAAGCTCACGATTCTGCTGTGAGTCTCACGATTTTTTAACTTTTCTCACGACAAGACTCCCAATCTCATGGTTTTTAGTGAAATATCATTCTGAAATGAAATGTTTCTTTGTTAAAAAAAATGGAAATGTTTATTGTTGCTGAATTGTAAGTGATTCTCCTCATGTAAACGGCGAGTGAATCGCAAGCTGCAAGAGACTTCGCGACGGTTTTGCGAGACACAGTCTTCAATATTTATCGAAATCTGTACCCGTTTGGGT
Organism: Porites cylindrica; assembly: GCA_964035525.1. Taxonomy (NCBI): domain Eukaryota; kingdom Metazoa; phylum Cnidaria; class Anthozoa; order Scleractinia; family Poritidae; genus Porites; species Porites cylindrica. Next base: position 19,726,768 of record OZ037775.1, on the reverse strand, counting down.
ATGTCTCTGTCTACTTTTTTTCTTCACAGGTTTTAAAGTTATCAATGTTCTCATTCCCTTGCTGGTCGTTTTCCTCCTGTTTGTCCTGATTATTGTCGTGTTCATTTGTTTGAAGAAGTAAGTTTCAGCTATTCCACCTTAGCCAATGCAATGATTACTACAGTCAATCAAGTGACATCAGCATGATTTGACACTTGATTGACTTTAGTAATCATTGCATTGCATTATCATTGTCAGTTATAAATTGTAACTTTATGTTAAAGCTTTTGCAATACTGTAACTACATAGTATAGTCATGCAAATAAAGCTTATGTTGTTGTTGTTGTTGGTACTCGACGTGGTACCAGTGTCAGTACCCTGAGGTCTCATTTCTCTATTGTTTTTAGACACAAAAAAAATAGCACACTAATCTTATAAATTACACGTTTAAACGTTTATTAAATCGGCCCCAGGTAACCACAAGACTTGAAAAGCTGTTTTACCTCTGCTTTGTTGACATTAAAAATCGACCTTTAAATAGCTTTGCAGGTAATATGATAAAACTTTCAGTCAGTAACCGAAAACAAAATGGTGTTGTTTGCTATCTAGGAACCTTCCTTCTTTTCCTTAACTTTGATTTTTATATCTCTCCAAGGATATTTGGCGTCAGGCCAAAAAAGCTACCTTGACTATTAATAAGGAGTCCTCTCAGTAATGTAGCAACATCAATCACATAAAAAAACTAGTAGATGCAAATCGTTTAATCAACATGTAAACCTGCAAGTTGTTTAATTCATAGTTATTGGTCAATTTACTCACTTTTTCTTTCTTCCATGCAGGAGGAAAATCAAAAGGGAAAAACTACTCGATGGCACTGAAAAGTAAGTAAAGTATGTCATAACCATCAGGGGCCTACCTATTCCCTTATTACAAAAAATCAGGAAGTGAAAGTGACGCGAAAATTAAGTGAATTAAGTGACTCACATTATGTCAATAATCAAGAAAGAACGAGTTTATTATTAACACTGAAAGGTTTACAAAATCACATTTTTTACTCAATGTTTATTTTTTTCTCCGTTCAGAGTCTGTAGGAAGGAATTTTCAGTGTAAATGGATTTTGTAGTCAATTGAGGCCTGTTTCAAACGTAGTGTACTGCCGTGCTAAGCTGACTCGACTGTAGCTCGAAGCTACAGCACGACACTAGCACGACTTGGTTTCAGACGTCAAATTTAATAGTCGAATAGCACGCATGGCTGTTGCCGAAAACAAAACGCAAAAATAAAGAAACGATTCAGCAAACTTTTAAATGCCTTCTAATGTATTCATAATTTATGAATTGTGTTTGGCACGGCAGTAGCGCGACGTTTGAAACCAAGAGACCTATTCGGCTAACTCAATGTTGTACCCAGTTCAAATCTCCCGGGGATAAGATTCTTTGTGTATTATATTTGCATTATAATGTGGCATTCACATTTAAATGATATGGAAATTCCTGAAACAAAACGTTTTATTCCCAAAGGGTTTGAATTGGGTACAACATTGAGTTAGCCGAATAGAATAGAATAGTAGCTCTAGTTGAGCTACTGCCGTGTAGCACGGCAAAGCTTGCCGTGCTACACTGCAGTAGCACGACTTGGTTTCAAACGTCGCGCTACTGCCGTACAATTAAGTTCGGCACGGCAGTAGCACCACGTTTGAAACGGGCCTGACTCAAGAACAATAATAACGTACAAGCATGAACTGCTTGTGGACATTGTGAGAACTGCTTTGTTGTTACTGTTGACATTAGGGAGTTTAAGATACGGAGACTACGGACTACGAACTACGGCTGGACGAGCGTTGTCCTTTGTTTGTAGCACTGGGTTGAGTCGTGCAAATATAGAACGTTAAGATTGCACTACAGACAGTAGACTACGACAGAAGAGGCGGAGAGGGAAACAACACGCAAAGATTTTCTTGTTTTCATCACAGTTCACAAAAATGCAAGTCAGTTTTGCATGTGATCTTATCTTTAGAACAATGATTGAATGAACAAATTCTTTCATACTTGAAGGAAGCAATTACGTCGGGTGAAATTGGTAAACAAAGTTTTGGTTACACAGGTTTTATTTTTTCGCCCATGAATACTTATGTCAAATATTAAAGATATAGACAAAAATAGTAAAATAGCTCATTTATTAGATTTAGAAGATGGACTTCTCCGACTGCTGATCTGATGTAGTTTGAAGTACTGAAATGCCGAGTTTCGATTGTCTCGAGCATGTTTACATCATTTTCATTCAGCAAATGGCGCGATACAAAAACTCGCATAAATAAAGGTTACACAAGTACAAAGACTCACTAACCAGTTCGAACAAACATTGAAACTTTTCAAGTGCGAAGAGAAAGTAAATTACCTGCATGATTTCTCTTCTCCTAGGCCGCCAATCTGAATTCTGCGTATAAACAGCTAAGCTTATTTAAACATGAGCTTAGCAAGATAAAAATGTAGTCACAACAGTGGATTAAAAGCGTAAATCTGAGCAGAAATTAGACACAACTTATATATTTCGCTTCCCTCTCACTTAAAGCAGGTGAATTGAAAACGTTTTTAAGAAAAGACGAGATTCTTGAATTACCGAGACGGCAAAATACGAGCAAAATGTTCTCCGTAGTCCTGACTACGCGAAACGGCTCAACAACTCACCGTCGCCGTAGGACTACGCGGGAAAAATGAACAGTCACGTGGTTTTGATCATGCGCAGTAGCATATTTATCCGTAGCCGTAGTCCGTAGTCGCCGTATCTTAAACTCCCTATTTAGTCCCACTGTTGCGTTCTTCTTAATGTTGACGTTATTGTTCCTTGGATAAAGTCGTTTTATCTAATTCAAGGACATGTTAAAAAACATTGCCAATAAAATGTTAATTGTGGTGCTCAAAAATACGAAATTAAAGTGATTCAAAATATAAAATGTTCGCAAAATCGCGAATGAATAAACATGAAGCGAAAATTTAATAAGGTAAATGGTATTCGCTCAGTGTTATAACGATCATATATATTTTCTTTGTGGCTGGCATGGGTTGTGCCAAGACCCTTTAGCTTCCGAGTAGGCGATAACTTTCAAATGACTTAACCTTTCAAAGGAAGTTTAAACATTTGTAGAGTCAAAGAAGTATAACTTAAGAGTGAAATCTAGGGTATTCAAACATTCAAGTATGGCAAAGTTTACCATACAGCTGTAAACTTATAATGAATATGTTTCGTCAAATGTTTGTTACAAAAGATTTACTCAGCTTTCTCCATACTGGCTTGAGAGAAACAATTATCTCTAATGATCAGTTCGAAAGAGGTGGAAAAAAAGTTAGATTTCAGACTTTTATGCGCCGGCCACCTGCAAACAGCTGCAGTAACTTCCACGTTAAAGAAGTTGTATAAAATCAAAACCTTTTAGAGGCACACGAAACAGGCTCTGAGCAAGGGAGATTTTGGTTCTAAGCAAAAGGGGCATCTAAGAACAGGCAAGATAGGCCCATCCTGCCCGCTCGAGCCATTTGCCTTATGTGCCGCAGGCATTTTTATTGACTTTTTGTTGAAATGAGAGTAAATAAAGAATTCAAGAGTCATAGTAAGAATTTCAATTTAAGGGGATAGGATATCTAATTTGTGTCAAAATGATATATTTCTAGGACTGAAATAATGTGGCTGAGTCGTACCACGAAAAAGGAGCCACCTTTGATGATGTAAGTATTTAGATAACTAGTCATAAGAAAGTAAGTAAACATGTAATTATAGGTTTGTGATCATTTACTATTAAACTAGTCAACTTTTCACGAGCAGCACGAGGCCTCGTATCACAAATTTCAACGTCCACTTGTTTATAAGTTCAGGTGAGTGTTTTCACAAAGGATATTAACAATCTAAGAAACAAAAACTTAATTGGATTGGCCCGCAATAGTTTGCCCCACTTACAGCACTTCCCACTTTTGCTCGGGCTTTTCCAAAGGAACGGCCGAGCAAAAAAATGTGAACGGTTTTTTTGTTATGGAAGAAATTTGAAGAGTACAATTATGTACAATGAATTCTCGAAGAATCTGCAACCTAAAAAGAGTAGAAGAAACTAAAATGTGTATGGCTGTGATTTCTTAGGTAAAGTTTGTTCATTTGAAATTTTTACATAGAAGCCTGAGCTCACGCAGTGCGTCTAGTCTAATATCGAGTAGCTCTCCAACTTATTTTGAATATACCAGGATAATCAGAACCAAATCCGCTTAAGCTTTGTTTTTTTAAATACCCCAACCCCTTTGCCATTTCTCAGTCGTTTCACCGTTAAAATTGATCTGCAAATCGGTTGCATGATAAAATGCCAGTTTTCCTTGGAAAATCTTACATTAACATGCCTCGGTAAAGTTGTCTCGTGCAACGAGCAGTTCTTATTTCAACAAACAGTGATTTGACGATGTTAACATCGCTGATGGGAAAACGTTCGCGAAGCCTGAACTTTAGAACATTAATTATACAGATCTATCTACACACTGCAGATCCAGTTTTTTGTTTATACTTGTGAGGAAAGCTGATCTGCACCACTAATTTCATTAATTTTCTCTTCTCGTTGCAGTTCTGCGGAATGAAAGTTCCAAGGATCCAAGGCAAAAGGAAGGGACGACAGGCTTTTCGTAGCCTTTTCGTAGCCAATGTTAAGTTAAAATAGCCAGCAGACACAGTGTGTTTGTTAGAAGGAAAGTAGCTAGCAGACGCTGTGTGTTTATTAGGAGGGGTTGGAGGGGCATTTTTGCTTGCATCTTTCAGGTGTGGGGTATAAAGTCACACAAAATTCACATTGTTTCTCGTCAAACCCTTTTTTAACAATTCTTGCGACCTTTTTTCTCGAAACAACGAAACTGAAGATACCAACATGCTTTTTTTCTTTGAAACCTCGGTTTTATTTCCATATTTTTCACAGTCTATTTTTAAGTACAGTAAAACTCCACGTATAAGAAACTAGATTTTTTTCAAGTCAGCCTGAACAGGGTCTTATAATCTATGGTGATGCTAATGCGGCTTACAATGGGTCCCTACAAAAATATACTGAATTTTATAACAAGAGTTTTCCGAGAAAGTTTTGTCAAGGGAAATATCTAAATACTCTGCATAATCCGTTGCTTACAACTGGAATCTTGAAATCTATTAAAACAAAGTCTAGGCTGTATAATGTATTCTTACTTAAGGAAACCAAGTCATGAGCGTGAATACATCTATAAGTCATTTAGAAATAAGCTAACTTGTCTTGTTCGTGTCGCCAGGAAAAATTATTATGACAACAAAATGGATAAGGCTAGATCTAACTTAAAGCAAACATGGAAAATTCTCAATGAAGTGATCAACAGGCGTGTAGCTAAATCACTATGTTCAGGAAGCTTCACCAAAAATGGAATGGAAATTAGCAATTCGAAGCAATCCTACTGACATTGCCAATAATTTCTGTGATTACTTCACCAATATCGGGCCAAATTTGGCAAGCCAAATTCCTTCCACAAATTCATCACCCAAGGATTTCTTGAGCAGCTCTCTTTCTGAATCCATTTCATTGCAACCACTAACGGTCGGTGAATTATACAATATTGTTAAATCGTTCAACGTTAACAAAGCTCCTGGACATGATAATATATCCATTAAGATAATTCATCAGTCTTTCCAAAAAATTGCACAGCCTCTTGTAACGATTATAAACACTTCGTTGTCTACTAGTGCGTTTCCTGAATCTTTCAAAATAGCCAAAGTGATTCCAGTTTTTAAGGCAGATGACCCAACACTTTTTAGTAACTACAGGCCGATATAAATTCTTTCAACCTTTTCTAAACTCTTTGAAAAAGTCATATACAACCGACTGATTAATTTCTTAAACTTGCATAATATTTTATACTCGACACAATTTGGATTCCTTAATAATCATTCGAGTGCATCAGCTTTAATTGACTTGATCAACAATATATCTTCAGCTATCGACAGAAATGAAACAACTTAAGGCATCTTCTTAGAAATATTCTTAGAAATATTGTGTCAAAAACTGCAACACTATGGTATTCGGGATACTGCTTTGGCGTGGATCAAAGGCTATCTTGAGGATCGGACTCAATATGTCCAGTTTGGGTCCCATCGATCTTATCCGCGGAAAATTTTTATGTGGCGTCCCGCAGGGCTCAATCCTTGGACCTCTTTTGTTTATTATTTACATAATGTCTCTAGTCTCACTCAATCTTTACATGTTTGCTGATGACACAAGTATCTTTTGTTCCCATAAAAATGCCAACCACCTCGTTTCTATTGTTAACAATGAATTTGAAAAAATAATTATTTGGTTTAAAGTGAATAAGTTATCTCTAAATTTGACTAAAACGTAAGTAAGTAAATCCGCCATTTTACACGTCGAATCATGATCGACTTTTTATAGAGTTGGGAAAAACTTGAGAATTGTGGGTTATGATGAATGAAACATGATTTAAAAATTCGATTCGGCACAAAAGACAACGGCTGAACTTCTGTCGAGATTTGACTGGCTCAGTCGAAGATGCGACAGAAGTCGCGTCGTCGAATTTAATTTTAGTTAAACGCCGAACTTCCTGCGCATTCAATACCTGAATTAAATTTGGCACATGTGAAATGCGATGTTTACACCGGGCCTTACCGTAACAAGTAACAGTCTTCGCTTCCTGTCGGTACCCATTAACGTACGTTTTATTCACATAACCGTTTATTTCCGTCAATTATATTCGGAGGGGCTTATCTAAGGAGGGAAATTTGCGTTTCAAAATCGATTGGGCTAGCCTTACAGTTGGAAGGAAATTTACCTTTTTCACTTTGTTTTACTTTGTATTTAAGGGCAATTTTCCAAGTACAATATATTATATTGGGGCGATTTCACGGACGGTTTTTGCTTTACAAGTTTGGGGGGCTTATATTTGGAAGAGAATTATACATGGAGGGGCTTATTTTCGGAATTTTACGGTAACTAACGGGCTCACTTAAGGGTACACGAATACTTCAAAGTCCCTCATTGAAATTAAGTTTGCATGCAATCATTATTTTACTTCAATATCCACTGGAAATGTTTGTTGTTCTTACCGACGGCTTTAAAGTGTACACCATAGGTTTACAAAGCGCATTAGATCGGAATTACGTAAAGAAAAAAAATTGTTTTCACTTCTCAGTAAAAGATCTCATTAACTTTGTTAAAAACAGTAAGGATAATTACGGGACCTACGTAGGTCTCGTAAATTTACGTGCTATTTTTCCCGTAAAAAAAAGTTTTATGCAACACCCGCGATTTCTTTTGCATAAACGACACTTCGGTGAACACTTACGAAAATCGTAAGTGCAGTCACTTAAGTGAAATCCCCAAGTGAACCACTTAAGTAATTTAATGCAACTCACTTAAGTTACGAGTGCACATACGTCCACCCGTAATTCTTACTGGCGTTTTATGCAACCGGGGTCCTGGACCGCAATCCAGATAACCACCTTATCAAATAAAATGATAATGGCAATAACGATTCCCAAACTTAAAACTCATTCATACTCTTATAGCCTACGAATACTGTTGTCTCTCCTCGCTCCTCGCCGTGACGAAATCGTCCCTGCCTTGTACCCAGACGTCTCTCTCTCGATGAAAATTGGCGCGCAAAAGAAGGCGGGAAGGGGACAACGGTCTAAACCTTCCATCTGTACCCTTCCCATGGTCCCTTGTGGTTCATCATCAGTCACTCGCGTTTCGCGCTCGCCTCTACCATGCGAAAAACTAAGCGCCTGAGGAGGAGGCTGAAATCATCCCTAGCGGCGAGAAGCCAGGAGAGACGGCTATATTCGCAGGTTAATACTCTTATTTAACAATTAATGAATGAGGCTGAGTATCTTATGAAGAATTATGGAGATCGAGGAGAGTGTTATCCGTCGAGGCCGTAGGCCGAGGCGGATAACACCCATCCAAGATAGTTTACGTTTAGGTTTGTCCAGCTCTGCAAATATTCTCCAAATGGCAGATGTCGCCCCCCGAGTTGTCTTCTCGCTGTTTTTGCAAGGTTTTCAGTAGCCATTATTTCGCCTAGTTCCAGCTGTAGTTCTTGCTCTTGAAACGAGTGAAGTGTCCGCCATTTTAGTTTTTACAACGAAAACAACTCAATCTCGTCCCCAGGTCTTCTTGGTTAACGGTGCATTAACCTGTAGAAGGCTGCATTTTTGACGTCATTTCCTCGTTAAACACAAAATTTTTCCAAATTTGTTCTTCGGTAACTGGTTATGGTGTATTATGCGTGTGCTTTTAGCCAATCAGAATTAGGGAAATATTTTGAATGAATAATAAAACTTTTCAAACCCTAAGATCAAAATTTGAATTCTCATTTGTTGCTCCTATTCATTTCCTAAAGAAGTAGTGGGGAGAAGATGATAAAATATCAAGCAAATTCGTCTTGTGTGATCATGTCCGTAATTCTCATGACCACTCTGTTTAACAGAGCATTGGTATTACAAGGAGAAATTTGATGCTGATCAATCTTACGGCTTAAAGGGTTAATAAGACTGTTATTTGTGCTCCAGATCAAAACTAAAGTTCAGTTTTGTTTGGCTAAACGCCGCTTTGCAACTCCTTTTTGAAAAACCTCACTGGAATTCACATTAGGAAGTGGCTGCTTAGGCTGTGTAACACCTAAAAACTTACATAGAGGATCCCAACCCTCTTTAACATTAAACACTAACAAATTTTCTTCCTTGACATTCCTTTTCACTTCTTCATTCCAATCTAAATAAAACTTCCGTAAATCAGTTTCTGGTTTTTCTGGGTCAACACCATGAAGTTTTGTCACACAAGCGTAAAAGGAATCTAAAAATTCTTGCCGTGCTGAATTGGAATCAGATTCTTTAGTAGATTTGACGGGGAAAATTGTCGCTCGAACAGATTTAACCCACTTCTCAGGATTATCTCGCACAGTAAGAATCACTTTAGCATCAGGATTCCACTCAAGGAACTCTTTATAAAATAAACAGCCAGGGTAATCAGTAGTAGCCACATAACCCCTGAAGGTTTCTTTCAGTTTTTCACTCTTGTCCTCACTGTTGTTGAATATCTCTTTCCACATTGGCCATAAATGCTCTTGATTGTCAGGGAGTAATTCTGTCATATGATGGCAAGGTCCAAATCCTAAGAGAACAAGCGCTTGCTGCAGGGATTTAGTTCCAGTACGACCCAGTCCAGCGCCAATAACCTTCAAATCTGTCATGATCTGAAAAAAAGGTCAAGGTAAAGCGTCCTTTTTTTAAGTCGTGCTGAGGTCAAAATAGGCATCTTTCAACTAACAAACTTGAGGACGATGCTGCGCTCTTTTTAACTTATCCATTTTTGCTGTGTTTTAAAAGTAATTCACAGCAAAACTACTTAGGCTGCGTCCACACTAATGCGTTTTCAAAAGTGTGCGTTTTCGTTAGGGACCTTACGATTCGACAGCGGCGACGTCTATGAAAACGTCCCTGAAAAATAAACTTCGCATCCTTTCACTATTTTTCGCGATTTTCCCAAGTCGCCCAGTGAGTTAAAAAGAAGGGAATTTAGGCTGGAGATGAAGAGAGGGGACTGCGCGCAAGTCGTTCAGACAGGGATGGTAGAATTCACCTTTACCGTAGCGCTTTTATCTCACGGGAAAAACATTACATTCACTAACATTGCACTCTTTTGAGTGCGCAATTCAACTGAACAGAAACTAAACAAAACAGTTTCTTTTTTCAAAATATTTGCATAAGATGTTTAACATTTCCGAAATCTGTTACGTCAATACAGGATGAGTTATGTAGCAAAACGATTCCTTTATATGTTGTGACAAGGGTTTCACTACGAGATTGTGCTCTGTGCAAAAATCAGGGAAAAGACATTTTCTTATTACGCGTGCAATTATGGTGTATAAGCTCACCGTTTTGTTTGTTTGTTTGTTTGTTTTTGTTCTTTCTTGTTTGCATTTGACGATTCTCATTAAGATGTAATATGGGGTTGACAGGCCTACACGACTTCCCAGCGCGTGTTTAAAATAGCCTTTTTATAGTTTGGCTCTCACGAGTATGTCTTTGAGCGACCGCCCTCTTTTATAAGATACGAGAGCCGGTTCTAGTTTGTAGATTTCGCTCAGTAATGGTTGTTGTTCTATTAAATGCCAGTTTTTTATGAGAATTTGCTTTAGGTTAGGCACTGATGGTTGGTATTGTGTGACAAAAGGCAAGATTCGTTGGTTTGTCTTTGGTTTCTGTTGAAGGGCTAGTTTCCTGTCTTTGAAGTTCACCTCTGAGAGGGTTGTGTTAATGAGATCCTCTGGGTAACCCCTCTGTAGCAGATGCGCTTTGAAATTTGTAATTTTCTCTTCGAATATTATTTTGGAAGAGTTTGTTCTGAGGAGTCGGAGGGCTTCTCCCTTTAATGAAGCCTTTTTTTAACTCCTTGCGGGTGACAGGAACCAAAATGGGTATACTGAAATGTCTCAGTTGGTTTGAAATGAGTGCGCACATCAAGGGTTGCGTCTCTTTTGAATCTTTCCCCTTTGTAGATGTAGGTGTCCAGGAATGCTGTTTCCTTATCGGAAATTTCAGCCGTAAATTTGATCGTAGGGTGATGATTGTTTGCTTGTTCAATGAAATGTTCTATTCTGTCTCTGTTTGTAGTCCAGAGCGAGAAGATGTCGTCTATGTAACGTTTCCAAACGAGCGGTTTAAAAAGGCTTTGGCTAAGGATTTCCGTCTCGACCTTGTTCATGAATATATTAGAAAAGGCGACTGCCATTTTCGTGCCCATGGCCGTACCATGTGTTTGAAGGCAGTTTTTTCCATTAAACTGGAAAGAATTTTCTTGGAGAATTAGCCTGAGCGCTCGTTTTAGTAGAATATTTCGTATGCTCTGCATACCGTGTCTATTCCCTCCTCTTGCGGTATATTTGTATACAAGCTCGTAACGTCCATTGAAACAAGTATGACCTCCGCTGGCACTTTCGTATTTTCTATGAAATTAACGAAGTCGGTAGTATCTTTAAGATACGACTTTTGTTGTTGTGCTATCGGCTGAAGGAGTTTGTCGACAAATGATGATAATTTCTCCGTTGGGCCATCACACCCTGATACTTCAAGGGCTACTGATCGTTGTATTGGTAGTTCCCATTCAGATTTGACATGGTAAGGATGGGGTTCATTGTTTTCCCCTCGAAATATGTACATTAGACGCATTCTTCTTGCAAACTGATCAAAGTCACGCAAGAGTTGTTGCCTGATTTGTGTTTGTTTTGTAACGGGTGTTGGAATGAATTTAAGCCCTTTTGCCAGTAAATTAATCTGGTCATTTGTAAGTTCTTTGTTTGAGAGTTTTTTTTATGTGTTTTTTTGTTCGCCTCTATTGTGATAGTTTTTCTGGCGTCTGACCTTTCTGCGCTCTTTGCGCTTATTAGTTGCTAGCCGTTTGGCTTTTAAAATTTGTTTTTTGGCCCCATGTTTGTGGTGGGAGTCAGAGAATACACACGTGTACTTTTGAACTTCTTTATTTTCAATTGCTCCTAGTTTTTCCATCATATTGCCGAACTGGGCGATTTGTGCCAACGTGTTTTACTGTTTCGATCGTTACGTTGTTTTCAGCTTGCGCTGCGCGCGCTGGTTCAATCATACTACAGTTCTTAGTGTTCAGTGCTATAGCCGGTGCGGCTCGCTTTCCTTTCACGGTTTCGGCCTTAAAACGGCCGATTTCTCGTTGATGGAATCGTATAATCGCATTGAGTGTTTCTTGCTCCGCGTTCTTACGGATTTGTTTTATCTCTCTCTTGAAGTCCTCGTCCGCTGAGGGATATTTTGGCCCTCGCCCTATATTGTAGGCTTTCTGGGCAAGTTCCCCTGTCCGTGTGCCTTTTTAAAGCTTTGATCGCACCTTCGGCTTGGCTAATTTTGTCCTCCGCTGATAGGCTATGGCTCCGTTTACGGTTCTCTGTGGATGGGCTGTGGCGGCGACGTTTTCGGTACTGTTCTGTCCTTGGTTCGCTGGTACTCCTTTGAGGGCGCCTGCATGTCGCGGCTTTGACGTTGCTGTTTAGGCTGTTTAGGTTTTCTAGGCACTTGATATAGAGGGATTTGTTCATCGTCATCGGACTTGCCGAGTAGATCATCCTCGTTAGCGATGTCGTATGAGACTTCCATCAAAGGCATTGCTTGTGCCAGGGGCATTTAGTAGCCCATCTGACGTTATAATGTCTTCCGACATTTTCTGTGAATGGTCAGGCAAGACCGCGGTTTCGATCCTAATCTTGTGGATCTCGTCAGTTGCCGATTGAATTAACAGACTGATAGAGATGTGTTCTCGGGATCAGTCACAAAAAGAGTGTTTCTTGACCATTTTATGCTCGTTCGAAGGATCGAAAATCCTGTGTTTCTCTCGTTGACCCTCTTGTCTGAGGTCATCGACTGAGAACGATTTCCGAACCCGCTTCTTGCTAGTCATTATCAAGAGGACGATTGTATCTGAAGCACCAAACAATAAAACAGCAAACTGTTTTCATTAACTCTTTTGTCTAAACAAACTATCACACTAAGCCACGCACAAATAATTCAGCCGAAGAAGCGACGACCGGAAATACGTCGGTGATATCCTGTGATGTATCATCAAATAACAATGAAAAAAGACTCTTAAATAATTCTTTTGTTTTAACCTGATAACGCGAAATCAAAGCAAAATAACACGGCTTTCCAAATAAATCACCCTCGCAAGACAACAACTTTAAGTTCCTTACCACTATTGAAATCGGTGAACAGCAAATAAATGAATCAATGATTACCAAAACTTCCCGGAGCCGAAGAGATTATTAACCATTATTTCATACTGAGCGATATCCTTTGAATGTTCCTATGTGGCATTGTGACATTGCCAACGTTAGGAAGATTGATTATGGTACACTCACACCTTCTCTCTTGTCTCTCCTTAGTACGCAAATTGTGATGTTGTGATGCTCACAAATTGCAAGGCCCAATCCCCCACTCGCCAAATCGGGCACCAAGTGAGCACAACGATGGAAAGATGGGCGATGAGAGGAATTCGTTGACAATTGTAGGAGCTGCTCGTAAGGTCTCTCCTAATTGGTCGCAGGAAACGATGACATGTCATTCTTCCAATTGTTTTAGTATTGTTTGGGGTCAGGGAAACGCACCATAACTTCACTTTCGAGCAGCTGCTACATTTAATGGGTAACCATTAAATTCTGTGCTGACTTATTCCTTGCTCTCAGACGTTCTTCTATAAAGTTTTAAAAAATACTAGTCTAAAAATGCGCGAGCGTGAATTGGTCAAACCTTTGAATTTCTAAGGCTTACTTTCTGGCAAATAAATGAACTGTATGTAAAAAGTGAAAGAAAAGTGGCAAAAATCCAATTTCTAATTAAATCTTTTCTTACGGTTTAGAATAAGCTATCCTCGAAACTGGGAATGTTTTGATCAAAGCTGTGTAAATCGAGCTGAATCAGTTATGGAACCTTACGTTTCCTGTTTTTATCTGACCTATTGTATGGAATATGAATGGAATATAAATGGAGTGAGTGAAAATCTTCATTATGAATTGGTATATTTCAAAGAGCTACACAACGACAATAATTGACCGACAATGTACAGAGCGGGTGGAGCTGTAGGGGTGTTACGAAAACTAAGACCCTCAAAAACGAAGACCTAAGACCTACGACCCGTCTTAGTTTTCGAGATTACGAAAACTAAGACCCCCTAAAATCGAATCCGTCGAAATATAAAGTCAAATTGTAACCGAAATACCGAAGTAACCGCGGGGAGGGGAGCGGGGGAGGGAATTGCTAGTCTCGTGTGGTCACAAAACCTCTCGTGTGAGTCGATGTTATTTTTTATTTGCCCGTTAAAAACCAAGGATACCGCGGGTAGGGGGCGGGTACAAAGGGGTACTCGGGTCAGCTTAGGAAGATGAAATTTTCGGAAAAGGGACATTTTCGATCGAGGAGAACACGCCGCCACGAGCAAGAACTCATGTGATCAATTTTCCCGCCGAAAATTATTACCCCGGGAATCCTGACCTCTGGCAACCTACTGTCACGCAATCTTCACTTTGTATTGATTGTTTGTTTATTTTATTGTTCTGAAATTAGAACTCTAATTCTCGAGACGATGCTTTGTTAGTACAGGAAATTCATTCACTCATTCGTTTTTCTTTTATTATTTCATGAGTGATTTTAGCGATTATCTCTCACAGACTATTTCTCCTTACCCCCCCACCCCTACCCCTCAACTACCTTTGCATTGTAACCCGGTGATCTCCGGGGTGGCAACGATAAAAACAAGTTCTAGAAAAACGCAATGTAGCATATTCTCCTTTTTTCGCCCTTTTTATAAAAGCACTTTTCTATCTATGACCTGGCCAGAAAAGAAAAAAAAAACCGTATTTTTGTGCGATATTTAACCGATAACGCCGTTGACCACTCAGCGATCAGGCATTCAGGTCGCAGCGACATGTCAGCCCGCAACAAAGTCAAAAATCCATCTCCAGGAAAACCAATCTTATGACTTTAAGGATAAACAACCAAAATTATGGAGGTAAGGTATATTTTCAGTGTACAATTATACGTAGGTAGTCTATAGCTTTCATCCTCTTCTTAAAGCCACAATATTGATAATGTATGTCTGCAAATTGTGAGCAGAAGCGGATCGTCTAGCACGCGTATGATAGTAATTTTTGTTTGTCTTACGGATTATAGTCTTCAAACGGTCGTAATTCGACTTTGTAGAAATTTTAGAGATTGTTTTGGTGGGGGTCTTAGTTTTCGTAATTACGAAAACTAAAAGGGGTCTTAGTTTTCGTAATTACGAAAACTAAGACGCCTAAATTTACCGTTAAATTTGACCTAAAACTCGGTGGAAAGGATCGAACATGATATAATTTGACAGATCAGACCTATTTCGGTTACAATTTGACTTTATATTTCGACGGATTCGATTTTAGGGGGTCTTAGTTTTCGTAATCTCGAAAACTAAGACGGGTCTTAGGTCTTAGGTCTTCGTTTTCGAGGGTCTTAGTTTTCGTAACACCCGGAGCTGTACTGTCAACTATTACTATAGTTGGTATTAATATTATGCTACAGGAAATGTTAGGTGGTTTAAATCGTTTCAAAACTCATCTAATATTATAAATTGGAGACTTATTAGAGACAGTGCAAAAGCAGTAAAAACAAGAATGCGACCGTCAAAGTTTTATCTACACCATGCAGGAACATGCACGAAATTAATGGAGATTCATTGAGAGCAGATCACGACTCGCGCTTTATAATTTAGCTAACGTAACTAAAGGATCACTGGAGTGTGCCGAGGACTTGTATGCTACTCGTTTGTAACCTCCCTGGAATTCATTGAACTTGAAGCCGATACTCAAGGGCACAAGAAAAAAGATCAAAGATAACAACGAAAGTACAAAAAGAGAAGAGTTGAATGGGTGGGCAGGACACAGCTTAAATTAAGATGAGAAGGAGAGGAATACTGCACTATTTACCTATTTACACTGTTTGTATAAGTCCTCAGATTGAAAAACCAAGAGAAATTGAAAGTCGAAAGGTAACAAAGTATTATTTCCACATTAACTCACCACTTTCCAACGTCTATGACTCTGCCTCTCCGATCCAAACGACGTCGAGAACCGGACGTGCGTAACTCGACCGCACGTACAAGAGATCTGGGTACGAGATTACCAGTTGAACAGCGGGGAACCACAGCGGGGCTAACCTGCAGTCTCCGGCCGGTGTCCCACTCTTCACTCCAGAAGGGACAAAGACAGCTGTTTGTAAAATGGCTTGTTCTACCCGCCGGCACTGCTAAAATAATTGCTTATTTGGTTGGCAACTAAATTCGGCTGATAATGGTAATTTATTTGGGACTATTAGGTATATGTTGACAACTTTGTGATCAAAAACCCTGCGTTTAGGGGGTGGGGGGGGGGGGGGTATGGTTTCTGCGCCGTTTTGGTCTGAAAACGGGAATAGACCAATTTTGGTCTGGAATCAGGTATGGTTTTCGAGGAAACTACGGGAGTGTATGAACTTATTTATCGTTTTTTAAAAATTCCAAATGAAGAGAAATGTGAGAATTCTAAGTGAATTTTAAGAAATCTTTTTGTTGGCGTTCTAATCTAAGTAATGATGACATAATTGCGACCCGCACAGGCACAAGGTAGCTACCTATTTTCGTCTTGAAAGCGTCTGAGAACTCGATTTGTCGGGTAGTTTGTTTGGAAATTTGGAAGTTTTTTTCGCTGTTTTACCAGTTCCCAGTCCCCACCGCGCGCACCGCTGCAAATCCGCTGCAAAACACCGCGGCAAAACGCACTGGGCATGAGCGCAAAATTTAACACCAGGTCAACTTTTTATTTCCGGTTCAGTAAAGAGACTAATTGTGTAAGCATAACGTTGCCGTTATCGCGCCAAGTTTAAAAGCATAAAGGGAGAAACAGGCAAAAAAGGGAGCGAAAAAATCACTTCATTCGATAGCTGAGTGTCAAACGTTTGCACCACATGGTTATCTGGTTGCACCAACGCTGAAATGAAAATGATGTTTGAAGTTTGTACGTCGCTAAGGCTCGACAAGACGAATTTGTTTTTACTGCCTTTCTTGCATGCTACTGGTTTGGCAGAAGTTAATTTGGGAGAAGGCGATAACTTAGAAAAGAATCTATAGCAATACTTATGAAAGAAACCAAAATAAAGACGTCATTATTATCATTAACACTAGAACCAGGAAATAAAACTTAAGTCCGTTCCGTGATTTTTTTTTATTATCAGAGAAAACAAGAATTCAAAACAAAAGATGGGCGGGATTTACACTGTAATAACCTCGACTTTGATTACTGCCGTCACAAACACCCGGAGCTTTCAGTCTAATGAATGATCTTGGCCGGGAAATGCCTAAAAACGTTCTTTTATTCAAGAAAATGCTTATTTCATTTCTATTTAATTCTTTTACAAGGTTGTTCTTTGGTTGAAGACTTTAATAATTTCAGACTGTGCGACTCGATGCAGCCTAGCCTGAGATCATGCCCTCTCCCTATTATCCCTTTATGTCTCTCACGGGAAGAGGGCATGATACATTTCTTTGTCGGATCACATGTAAAAATGCCAGAATCTGGACTTTTTTCTGATTGGATAGGAAACAATGCGGATGCCATCCGTTAGTTGTTGTTGATTTCAGTCTGCATTTTTGCTTGCGTGATAAGCGGTGAATACACACGCGAGTTCGTTATGAAATTTCTGCCTGCTCAGTTTTCTTGAATTTGAAGAATGCCTAAATAGAAGTTTCATCCATTGAAATATTTACCATCTCATCGTATACCAAAACAGTTGCAGTCAAAACTTCACCGATCATTTGAATGCAATTTGATACCGGCTACAAGTTACAGAAGCGACAAACGGGTTCACTTTTCAAATAATCAATTCATGAATGGAATCTTGACCTGGTTTGACTGTATTTCCTCCTTCAGAAATCATGCTGCGAATTATTCTGAGCGATCTTCGCTTTCACAACACCTTTCAGTTCGTGAAATATGGTGCTTCAGCCTAATTTTTTTTCCACTGCTTTCGTAGTACAGAACGAAGTCAACGAGCTTTAACCAGTAAATTCTTTATTATTTGTAGCTATTCACAAAGGTACGACAGCTCCAGCTGGCAGTATTTCATCACAAAAACAACACATTAATTTTTTTTTTTTACGAAGCGCCATCTGAACACGGACGTAATTAAAAATTTTTTTTCCCTTAAAACTGATTTCAAATGAGACATTATTCGCGCCAAAATTTGATTCCCGTTTGGTAAACGCTTATTGGCTAAAAACATGACAGGTCAAGCAAACGTTAGATTATGTAAATTAGGGGGCGGTTGACTGCTTGTTAAAAAAATGTATCAGGCGTTATTTTTTTTCCCTCTCGAGCCAAAGAAGAAGAAAAAAAAAAAAAAAAAAAAGACGCTGATCTCAGGTTAGATGCAGCCGAGCCGCACGGTCTGAAATTATTGAAAAATGGATCAATGGGAATTTTTAAAGGCGTTGAAAAAGAAACACTAAAAGTTGATTTCGTTGATTTCGTCAGCGTTCTTTTTTGAGAATCGGTTCACAGCCTCATCAGACAAAATCCGAGGCAATCATTTTCACGTCAATCTAACTAAACTGACTAAGTTATTAATTCGCCAACTTTTATAATGAACAACAGTCTATCTTAACAGTGTTCTTAATCATGAGCACAAGTGGCAAACCCAACTAACTAGTCCTCGAATTCTTCCTCACTTGGATATATCAGTATACAGATTTTCTCCCTGATGAAGTGTGCGTTAGTCACACGAAACGCGTAGGAGACACTAAGACAGTTTTTACAACTCAAGAAGTTTGAAAGTACTGCTCACTGGTTTATCCGTTTAAAAATATTCTATATTCTATGTTTTAAAAATATAAAGAAGTTTCTACCACGTTTTAAAAGCAGTAAATTGTGTTGATACCGTTGACGGATATCTTCACGTGAGTGCAAGTCAGTATTCGTCCTGGAATGCAGTGACTTTTGGGGCAGCAAAATTTCAAGTGGACGTTAGAGATAATACGACAGCAAAAGTACAATAAAGCGACGAATCAGACATAACTTCTTTGGTCGTTTGCTATGCAAAGCACCTTTAAAAGTAATTTCTTTTTTGTATTGCAACAAATTTATTTTTGTCCTTGGCGAATATTGCGTGACAACCTCGTCCCCAGGGCTTTTCCCTAAAAAAAAAATGGGTAGTGCGTGATTGTTGCGTGAGCGCAAATAGCCTGTTCCATGCGTTCAGATCGAGTTTGACTAATAGTCGCGGGTCGCGGGTCGCGGGTCGCGGGTCCAATGTCGCGGGTCGCGGGTCCAAAGTCGCGGTCGCGGGTCCAATGTCGCGGTCGCGGGTCCAATGTCGTGGTCGCGGGTCCAAAGTCGCGGTCGCGAGTCCAAAGTCGCGGTCGCGGGTCCAATGTCGCGGCAGGGGAAAATGATTTGAAAACGACTGTTTTGAAAACAATATGAAGGGAAAAAATCTTTTTTATGCACGATACTCTACGGTAGCCAATTTACAGGTTACGGATGTTAGAGTCAACAAAATAATGCCTCAAGAAAAGACCTAAAAGAAAAAGCTGGCCGACTTTTGTGTTCAGCGCAAGTTTATTTTGTTTTCTTTCTGTCGGGCCCAGTTAAGTATAAATTCAGCTTTAAATATACTTATGTATAACAGTATCTGATAAAAAATGTTACCATGAGTAACTATTGTTTTCTTCTTGTCTATGAATTGCTCACAAATTCTTAGGGGTGCATTCACTGAAAAATGTGCGATACACTTCATAGACTATAAATTATAAACGTTACAACAACTTAAAACCTTTTTTAAAAAAGGCTAACTCGGACTCGAAAAGCTACGAGTCTGTCGGTAGAAGAAACGAGAACTGTTTCAATTTTAACAAATGTTTTCGGCAAAAATAAAGAAAACGCTTGTTGAAAAACTTCCTAGTCGCTGTTACGAAAAATTGTATTGCGTGACTAGTGTGACTTTCTAGAAGCTTCGCGAGAGTTCATAATTTGTTTATTTTAGGATCTTGTGTAAGCGTTTCTAAAAGCGGTATATTTTGTAATCTTTCTATAATTAGACTATTTGGAAAGTTCTAGAATCTTATTGTAAACGTATATAAGGTAGGCGAGCCCGAGTTAAGTTTTAACTAGTTTTCACAAGCGAAGAGAGTTTGACGTTGGTCGTGTTTAGTCAAGTGTGACGAAGGCAGTGTTTATTCAAGTTGGCGGAGGCCGTGTAAGTTTAACGAGTTACATGCTGTTGTGGAGTTTTACTCAATGGAAACTACGTTCATCTTTGGAATAAATCTTCTTGTCGCTGTTCCGACAACCCTGCGTTCAGTTTAGTTTGCAAGCTACCCGTCCTCTAAAAGATTACCCGCGTAACAGTCGCAAACTCCCAAAATAAACTCTTTGCACAAGTAACTGGAAAGAGGAGGAGAGACGTTGGGCTTGAAGTGCCAGTAAAGTACATTCAAGCGGGTCTTCAAGGCATGACTTTAATAAAAAACAAGTAATAATCCACAGCAAGAGGGGATAAAGCTCGAGCTTTATCCTCTCTTGTCCACAGAAAGGAGTTTGTTCCCAATAACGATTGAAATCCGGAATCCAAGTTCTACCAAGAGAGAATAGATCATAGTCTCTTAGTTCTACTGACAAAGACTTCAATCCAGTACCTGGAATCTGGAATTACTTACCTAATTTATTGTCTTTTCTTAGCTCTGGTGGAGTTGATAACTTACTGTTTTCAGTGTCCGGTTTACTTTCTTTTTCAGCTTCATGATATCGGGCGTTATTATTTCCTTACCTACTTACTCACTTAGTTATTTACGATGCATGTTTTCAAGATTTGACTGAGACGCACATTGAATGGCTTCCTATTGTCAGGTTGTCCTGGTTGCCATTTAGGTGAAGAGAACAAGAAGTTATATTGAACTCTCTGGGTTGCCGTCTCAGTTGTAAAAATAAAAGCATTAAGCGAAAATCTTGCTTCGAGGAACAGACTCCTTTCTGTGGATTATTACTTGTTTCCATATTAAATTCATGCCTTGAATCATGCGCCTATTTACATTTTCTTTCAGTTTTGCCGAAAACATTTGTTAAATATAAGAGTTGTCGTTTCTTCTACCGACAGACTCGTAGCTTTTTGAACCCGAGTTCGCTTTTTTTAAAAAAAAGGCTTTAAGTTGTTGTAACGTTTATAATCTGTAGTCTATGAAGTGTATCGCATATTTTTCAGTAATTGAACCCTTAAGCATTTGTGAGCAATTCATCGACAAGAAGAAAGCAATGGTAACTTATGGTAACTTTTTTTATCAGATACTGTTATGCATAAGTATATTCAAAGCTGAATTTACACATAGCTGGGCCCGACAGAAAGAAAAAAAAAAAACTTGCGCTGAACACAAAAGTCGGCCAGCTTTTTCTTTTAGGTCTTTTCATGAGACATTATTTTGTTGACTCTAACATCCGTAACCTGTAAATTGGCTACCGTAGAGTATTGTGCGTAAAAAAGATTTTTTCCCTTTATATTGTGTTCATATCAGTCGTTTTCACTCAGCTCATTACCTCGAACCCCAAATCGTTTTCCCCTGCCGCGACATTGGACCCGCGACCGCGACTTTGAACCCGCGACCGCGACTTTGAACCCGCGACCGCGACTTTGGACCCGCGACCGCGACTTTGGACCCGCGACCCCGACTTTGGACCCGCGACCTGCGACCCGCGACCCGCGACTTTTAGTCAAACTCGTTCAGATCATAGAGCGCGGGAGAAAAATTCACGAAGAAAAAAAAGACGAGGGCAATTTAACTCGCTCCCCACTGACTGCCACGCTCTACTAATCTGAACGCCTGGAACAGGCTAGAGCGTAAAGCGAGCACGAACCAACAGCAAAGCAACAAGGAAAACATGTTTGAGGCAAAACTCATGCAAACTATCTGGATGGCATATGCGTGCGGTACAAAACCAATCTTCAGATTCAGGATTGTCTGAATATCCATATGAAGCCAAACCAAATTTTCCAACCCAAGGCAGATTTACCTGGTATTCGTAAGTTCGCGCTTTGCTCTGGGACGGGCGTTGGGGCTGAAGTCACGCAATGGGGGTGGGGGAGGATTGCGTCACTTCGACTCCTGTTCGCGTCCGTTTGCTCATATTTTCCTCGTTTACAGTGTTCGCACACAGCTGACTCAAAGACACTTGAGAATCATTTGAAACTGGTGAGTTGTTTTGTAAAATTACACTTTGTTTAATATCTTTCAGTTCTCTTGGTAATTAATCTGAGGCCTAATACAAACAGAGTGACTGATCATGTTGAATACCAGCTTGCTGTGTCGCCCCGCGCGGCCGGATGGATTTATTCACTTTGACCAGTTCTGTTGGGCTTTTCTTGTGTCCTGAGTACATCTATGTTGTACATGTGATTATTACAAGAACTCCTTTTACCCTACAATTGGACAGTGGAACAATCTCCCACCAGAAATTATAGCATCTACTTCGCCATGTTCATTTGGGCAATCCCTGTGTAATCTGACTTTATACATATTGATTAGCAATTTTATGTTATGGTTTTTTCATTACTGTAATCTTTTAAAGCAGTCTGTTAAGAGTGAAGACTAGACTACGAGTAGTCTTCATTTTTTCCTCAAGGATCTGTGTCTCGCCTTTTTCGCGTGAGGTGATTTTCACGCGCGGTCGCGTTTCGCTCGCTCCACCATATCTGAAGAAATATGCGGACTACTTGTAGTCTAAGTGAAGACTTAATTAGTAAATAAATAAAGAAGGAAATATCTGCTCACAATCTGTGCATTTCGCTCTGATGAGCCAAAAATTCTTATCATCTGCTTCTCACTGTGCATCTATTGGATATATGTTACATGTAACCTTCGAGCAAACGGACACCAACAAGGTTGGTTGTTGTTGTGTCCATGTTGGTGATGGTGTGCAAATGCATACAACAACTCCCAACAACCAACAACAACATGCAGCAGGGTGTACCAACCCATGCAACATCCAACAATGTTGGGAGTTGTTGGCCAACAATGTTCATCGTCCGTTTGCGTGGGGCTTTATGGCTCAATTTTATCGTTGGTTGAAATTATATTTTCCTTTGTTTCAAACTCATTAACATACATCAACAAAATTGTATTTGTTTTAATTTAAGATATACATATAAGCAGCGGCTTTATTCAAGATTATTTAAAGCATAATAACTAAAAGAAGGAATAACCTACAGATGGTTTTCATAGTGAGGTCATGAAATTGTAAAGTCAAAATAGCAAGGTTTTACGATAATTCTCATTTACACTAGGTTGAAGATAGGCAAAAAATAAATCTTTGTACAAGTTTCCATTCCCATAGCATGTTTCATTTTGAAAATACAGCAACTTGAACTTCCGAGTTTTCAGTTTTAACAGTGTGTGACACCAAAATAGGAATGTTGTCTTGTTTAAAAAAGTCTCTCCTCTTGATTTTCAGCAGTATAACCATTTGAAGTATTAGAAGACATGTTTATGTGCACGTATGCTAGTTCTTGAGTGAAAAAAAAGAGCTTTTAAAGAAAAATTGAACTCCAGATGTTTTTGTTGATTTCCAGTTCCAAAACGGTGCACCAATAATATGGCGCCTCCATTCAAAGCTCTACAAAGGTGCGTGAAACATCGGCAAATAACTCAGAAACTGTGGGCCACAAAGACCTGAGACTTGGACAAATTGTTTAAAAATAAGCCTTTTATAACATTTCATTTTCTTGGCTTCTTACACTGGACGGTTTCCAATTTATTTTTTTGTTGCATGACAGTGAATCTATAGTGAGCTAAAGTGGTATTTAAAATGGCTTAAAAAGAGCTACAGAACTATCGCAAAAAACCTGCCAAACAACCTCAATCTACCTCTTTGCTCCACAAGAACTATTTAGCTGTCAGCCATATATGCTAAATCTCAATTCATGATCTTTGCCAGTGCCGTTTAATAATTTATTGAGTAATCAAGTAGGGAATATTTAGCATGGGAAAAGGCTCCACAGTGGGGAAAAAGGCGAGCCAAGCAGTGGACTGGGGAGGGGAAAGGGCGGTGGAGCCTCTGTTACCCTTACCCTTTTCCTGACTCCCACTCTGTTTGCTTCGCTCACCGATTTTGTTTTTTTTTTGTCTTATTACCCCAGTGTGGAGCCTGGTCCCAGGCTAGACAATTTAAACGAAATCCATCAACTGCAGTATCACTTTTCACAAATATACAAACAGGAGCATAGTATGACATTTTGAAGGTATAAAGGGTAAGGAATTAAGGAATTGGACCTCTGGCCAAGCCTCCCCATATAGAACTTCTTTGACCCCCCCCCCCCCCCCCAGTACCCCTCCACCCCAGAATCCTGTCTCACCTGGAGTATGCATCTCTTCTCTCTTTTTGCACAATCATCTCTGCACCTATCAAAGCTAAAAAGATGTAGGTAGCATTGATGGTAAAAATAAAGATTATCAATTTGCTCATAACGAATCCTTTCATTTTTATTGAATATACTACTGATTATCAGTCATATCGATTGACAACTCTGAAAGGTTATGTGCAACTCCATCGACCTCCCTCTTTCTGGAACAGGGGCAAATAGAGGGACAATAGCGGCATGTACACACTTATGATAAGAAATCTGATGATGTCGCAAATGATACAAAGGACGTGGATTGTGGGTGTTTCAGTCTTGTATGGCTCCCTGCCACCCGTTTAGAGTTGCACTCCTGATCCCAGTTGTTTGAAGACTGATTGGCGCTAACCCAGGGTTAAATTTTAATCCGGATTTCATTTTCTTTTCTTCAAAAGCACTTTTGCGGATAGTTTTCTCTGTTAAGTAGACAAGAGGAATAAAACTGAATTTGCATCTTTTTTAAGCTTTCATATATAAAATCAAAGTTTGCACTTACCTTAACTTTGAACAACCCTGCCAAGACATGTAGCCACAATTTTGTTGCACATTACAGTCAATTTGGTATTTTGGATGGTGGGTCGAAGATGCAAGTGTGACTCCAGTGTATTATTTTATTTCAAATTCAATATTTTCCTGTCTAATATTTACTTTCAGTCGACCAAAAATTTTAAGGAATGTGCACTGATGAGCTAAAGAGATTTTCTTGTTTTCAGATCATGACAGATTTGAAAGTTATTGGCGCAGGACTGGGTCGTACGGGAACTAAATCCCTGCAGCAAGCACTTGTTCTCTTAGGATTTGGACCCTGCCATCATATGACAGAATTACTCCCTGACAATCAAGAGCATTTATGGCCAATGTGGAAAGAGATATTCAGCAGCAGTGAGGACAAGAGTGAAAAACTGAAAGAAGCCTTCAGGGGTTATGTGGCTACTACGGATTACCCTGGATGTTTATTTTATAAAGAGTTCCTTCGGTGGAATCCCAATGCTAAAGTGATTCTTACTGTGCGAGATAATCCTGAGAAGTGGGTTGAATCTGTTTGAGCAACTCTTTTTAGGTTCAAATTTGATGACAATTCTGCACGGCATGAATTTAGAGAATCCTTTTATGGATTTCTGACAAAAGTTTATGGAGCTGATCCAAGAGAACAAGAAACTGATGTGAGGAAGTTGTATTTGGATTGGAATGAAGAGCTGAAAAGAAGTATCAGGAAAGAAAATCTGTTAGTTTTTAATGTTAAAGAGGGTTGTGTAAGCGCCAGGAATGTTTTCCGTTACCTTTATAGTATTTTTATGTTCGCCGCGTTCTTAGTTATTTTCGTGTTCGCGCCTTTAGTGCTTTTGTTTGGTTCATTAGTTTTTCATTGTCCGCGTAGCTTTGTCCTTCGTGTTAGGATTTTTCTGCATATCGTATATTTAGCTTTTATTGTAATTTTTCGCGTCAGTTCTTCGTTTAGCTGCGCTTGGTCCGGTTTACAGTTTAATGTTTGGGTTTTTGCTCGTCCTAGTTTTTCGTCCTTATCTCGCTATCGTCTTTACCGCTGTACTTCAGTATACTTCGCTATACTTCGTTATACTTCACATCGGTTCACTTGTTTCCCTTCACCAGTTGTAGAAGTTCTAGAATAAAGTTTGTGTGTTAAAACCTATAGCGCGTAAAGGCTGCGACTATATTCGTAAAGACGAGAGTTGTTGGACTTTGGACGATGTCTCATGTGGTTCAGGAAGCCAGTTTGTCGTGTTCCGCCGGGAAAAATGGTCAAAGTGTTCGTCGTTCAAGTACCCGTTCGCGGAAGCCTAATTCTTCACTGGATCAAGAAGCAGTTACAATGGAAAGAATCCGAGAACTTAGAAAGAGAAGAGGCGGAGTGCTCTCTGCCTTGACGGCCAAGCGTAAAGAAATTGACAGCTTATTAACGGATGAGAACAATCTTGAAGCAGTCAAGGTGAAACTGACAGAGATTACTTCCCTTTTTCAAAGATTTACAGATGCACACGAGGAGTATAATGCTGCCCTAATCGATGAGAGCCAAAGACAGGAATCAGTAGTTTACTTCACTGACATTGAGTCGAGTTTGAATTTCTTCTGTCAAACGGTTAACGACTGGTTACGTGTAACGGAGATCCGGATTCATGACCTTGATGTTACTCCCGATGACAGTGTCTCACAGACATCGTTCCTGTTAAGGAACAGGAAACGATCCGGTTGTCGTTCGGCGCACAGCCGATCTTCTCGAGCTAGTTCCATTTCTGTTGCTAGAGAAAAAGAAGCTGCGAGAATTGCAGAGCTTCAAGCCGAAGTGAACGCCCTAAAGCAGCGTCAGCTCATTAACGAATCTGAATTACGGCTCAAAAAGGAAGAACTTGATCTCAAGTTTAAGAAGGATCAATTAAAACTTGATACGGAATTTAAGAAAGCAGTAGCCAGGGAAAGCGCGTATGCGAAAGCTGATTCAGAAAGGAACACGCGTGTGGCGTCTTCCTCGCTCACCTCTCGCGCTCCTCGCGTGGATCCGCGCGCGGCAGCCATTTCTGATAGTTTTTCTGGAGATTTAAAGCAGGAATCATCTCCGGTCTTCCATGGTGCCAATTTCAGACCTAAAGAACACAAGACTAAACACAAGGTTCCGAGTCAGTCCAGTTCAGACTCTGATCAGCAGTCTGGCCTTAGTGACCAAGCCTTTCACATCCTCGAACAGCAGAATCGTGTCATGGAGGAGTTTGTGAATCAGCAGCAGAAAAACACGCTACCCCGAAGACAGGTGCCTATCTTTGACGGGAATCCACTCAGTTACTGCACCTTTATGCGTGCCTTTGAGACTGTAATCGAGAGTAACGAGAGTGATAGCGGTGGGAGACTGTACTATCTTGAGCAGCATACGAGTGGAAGAGCGCGGGAGATCGTGCGGAGTTGTATGTACCTAAACCCAGGAGAAGGCTACTCTAAGGCGAAGAAGCTGTTGGAGGCTAGATTTGGCCAAAAGCACAATATCGCGATGGCTTATGTCGACCAGCTAACTAATGGTCCCTACATCAAAGCTGAGGACGCCGAGTCACTGGAGGGTTTCTCAATTCTTCTGTCAAGTTGCACAAATACACTGAAGGCTATCGGATACTTAAACAAGATTGAAGGTCCGGACAACATGAGAAAGATTATCGAGAGACTGCCACCTAAACTGCAGAGTAGCTGGCGGGACAATGCTGATCGTATCCTCAATGCGGACAAGAGAGAAGTTTGTATCGAAGACATTGCGTCATTTGTCGAGGAGAAGTCACGTGCCCTAAGTAATCCAATCTTCGGAAAACTTCCCTTCTTGGCTAAGGATAAGAGGAAGAGCCAGACACGAGGGACGAAATCAAAACCCGAGGGTTCTGGGCCTGGTCCTAGAGAGCTTAGTAACTTCTCCACTTCATCTCAGAAGAGTCCCATGGATCAAAACAAGTCTCAGGAGAAGAAGTCTGAAGATCTCTCGAAAAGGAGTTGTTTGTTTTGTCGTCAGATCCATAATCTCGTAGACTGTCCAGCGTTTGCTAAAATTCCCGTCCGTGAGCGTTACGACTTTGTGATGAAGCAAAGACTCTTTTCTCGTGTTTGAGAGGGGGTCATCAATCAAGGGGATGCTACAAGAAGAAGCCGTGTTCACACTGTAACGGAAGACATGCTTCGCCTATGCACTCTGATTCTTCAGAAGATAAGCACGAGCAGCCGACATCTGAGAATGCGAGTCAACAACCTGCTAGAGCCAGAGAGAAGGAAGATCAGAGCAGATCCCAGCAAGGTGTTAATCAGAAGAGTTTATTAAGTGATGAGTCGAGTGGCGTAGAGCGAGTCTGCAATTTGACGACCACAGTGGGTCCTGCGACTGCTTTGCCAATCGTACCAGTAAAGGTCAGAGCACAAGGAAGTCCTTTTTGCATCGAGACTTACGCCCTCCTGGACACGGGTTCTAATTCCACTTTCTGCTCTAACATGCTTTTGAATCGTCTTGGCGTTAAAGGCAAGCATTTGAAGTTGAAGTTAACTACGATGGGTACGGCAGAGGAGGTTGATAGCGTCGTGGCCAGCGGTTTAGTGGTGTCGGACTTGGATGAAAATGTTGTTGTCCCATTAAGAGAGGTTTATTCCAGACCTACTATGCCTGTGTCTAAGGATGAAGTCCCCCAACAGGAAGATGTAGATAGATGGCCACACCTCAGAGGCTTCGTCTACCTAACTGAGCTGAACTCTCAAGTTGATCTATTAATTGGGTCAGATGTCCCAGAAGCTTTACAACCGAAAGAAGTTATTCCAGCTGTCGGAGGAGGCCCCTACGCTAGTAAGGTGGCGTTCGGTTGGGTAATCAATGGCCCAACAGGAAGAAAGCCAAGATATGTCCCTTCTGCTTGTTACCTCACCAAGTCTATTGACGTCCATCCTATGTGCGTGGCGTGTGCTGACTTTGCGGATGCGTGTTTAAATGACGGCACAGGAATGTCTCGTGAAGATATGAAGTTCATGAACATTGTGGAAGACTCTGTTATGCAGTGTGAGGATGGCCATTACCAAGTTCGTTTGCCCTTTCGTAATCCAACTTTGACGTTGCCTGCTAATAGATGCCAAGCCGAGCGCAGAGCCCTCTCGCTGAGACGTAAATTCATTAAGGATGCCAGATTTCAGGAAGACTACGTTGCATCTCTTGAAAGCGTAATCCAAGAAGGTTTCGCTGAAAAGGTTCCCTCTGAAGATTTGTATAGAGCTGACGGAAAGGTCTGGTATATTCCACACCATGGGGTGTACCACAGCAAGAAACCTGAGAAGATAAGGGTCGTCTTTGATTGTTCCGCTCAGTTCCAAGGGATGTCTTTGAATAGCGAATTGCTGCAGGGTCCTGATTTGACCAACAACCTGGTTGGAATACTGCTTCGTTTCCGACAAGACCCAGTGGCTGTAATGGGAGATGTGCAATCTATGTTTCACCAAGTGCGTGTTCCTGTGGAGGATCGTGACTTTCTGCGGTTTCTCTGGTGGCCCGGAGGTAATCCCGCTAAGGGTTTGGAAGAGTACCGAATGACCGTGCATCTTTTCGGTGCAGTTTCGTCGCCTAGTTGTGTCAATTTTGCCATGCGTCGAAATGCTGAAGATCACCAGCACGAGTTTCCGCCTGAAGTCGTTTCTACTGTTCTGAAGAATTTCTATGTCGACGACTGCTTGAAATCTCTACCTTCCAGTCATGAAGCAATTAAGCACGTTTGTGATCTGCGCAACCTGATGAATAAAGGAGGCTTTAACTTGACGAAATGGGTCAGCAACGATCGCCTGGTATTAGAGTCCATACCTGTCGAAGATAGAGCGAAAGGAACTAAAGAGCTTGACCTAACCTGCGATGTTCTCCCAGTAGAGAGGGCCTTGGGTGTGTCATGGTTCGTGGAGGCTGACCAGTTTGGCTTTAAGGTGTTCATTAAAGATAGGCCGTGTACTAGGCGTGGCATACTTTCAGCGGTCAGTTCGTTATATGATCCTCTGGGTATGGCAGCTCCTTTCATTCTTCCCGCAAAGCTTCTCCTACAGGATTTGTGCAGACGGGGTTTGGGGTGGGACGACGAGGTCCCAGATCTTCACTTGACCCGCTGGCGAGCGTGGGTAGACGACCTACCGAAGATTTCTCGAATTGCCATTGGAAGGTGCGTCAAACCTGTCAAGTCCTCGGATATCGCTTCATGTCAGATCCATCATTTCTGCGACGCCTCTCAGGTGGCCTATGGCGCCGTATCATATCTTCGCTTAGTCGACATGCAAGGTCGGATATTCTGTTCATTCCTCATTGGCAAGTCCCGCCTGGCTCCCTTGAAGGTAACTACCATCCCCAGATTGGAATTGACGGCTGCTACCGTATCGGTCCAGCTGAACAAGATTTTGACGAAGGAGTTGCAGATACCCATCGATAAAGTGACCTTTTGGACAGATAGCATGACCGTCATACGATACATCGCGAATGAGTCGAAGCGTTTCCATACCTACGTTGCAAACCGCGTTGCCTTCATCAGAGAGGAATCCTGCCCGTTCCAATGGAGATACATCGACAGCAAATCCAATCCCGCTGATGAAGCCTCGCGGGGCGTTACGGCAGACGTGTTTGTTGGTAATGGCCGTTGGTTAAAGGAGCCGGTCTTCCTTTTAACAACCGAGACTGAGTGGGTGGACCATGTCCAAGAACGCGCAGAGCTGACCGAGAATGATCCGGAAATCAAGAAAGAGCCAAAATCATTCGCTGTATCCGTCAGTGAAGTTTACGCAAGCGTTGTTCGTATCGTGAAACGTTTTAGCTCCTGGATGAATTTACTGAAATTTATTGCAGTGTGTGTTCGTTGCCAGAGAAGATTTCGATTAAGAAAGAGAGAGCCTGGCCTGAATGGTCACGGAAATGTTTGTCCCCTCAGCCTGGAGCCAATGTCTTGTCAAGACTTAGACTTTGCAGAAAGAGAACTAATTATGTTTGACCAGAGGAATGCATTTCCTGAGGAAATTGAAACCATCAAGAAAGGAGGCTGTGTAAAGAAGTCAAGCTGCCTTGCAAAATTAAGCCCAGTCCTAATTGGTGGTGTACTTCGCGTTGAGGGACGACTTAGCAGAGCTCCTTTACCTGACGAATCAAGGCATCAGATAATTATCTCCAAGGATTCTCCACTTGGTGTTCTGCTTATCAGGTTCTTTCACGAGAAAAGTGGTCACTCTGGGAGAGAATACGTGCTAGCCCTCTTGCGCGAGCGATTTTGGTTGATTCGAGCCAACACAACGGCAAGAAGTGTACTGTCGTCCTGTTTCCAGTGTAAACGTCGCCATGGCCCCGCTGGAGAACAGAAAATGGCTGACTTACCTCGTTCCAGGGTCACTCCAGATCAACCCCCTTTTACATGTGTTGGAATTGATTACTTTGGTCCTTTCCTTGTCCGCCAGAAGAGAAGCTTGTTAAAGAGATACGGAGCTATTTTCACATGTTTGGCTTTGAGAGCAGTCCATCTGGAGATTTCCCACACATTGGACACGGATTCCTTTATCTTAGCTCTTAGAAGATTCATTGCCCGCAGAGGTCAGGTTAAGGAGATTCGTTCAGACAATGGTACGAATTTCACGGGAGCTGAAAAGGAACTTCGCGCTATGATCTCAAGTTGGAATCAGGCCAAGATTCACGACACCCTTCTACAGAAAGGTATTAAATGGGTCTTCAATCCTCCAGCGGCTTCCCACCACGGTGGAGTCTGGGAAAGACTTATCAGATCCACTCGCAAGATTCTTGGAGCCTTGACCAAGGAGCAAGTCCTTGACGACGAGTGTCTTCAAACCTTATCGTGTGAAGCTGAGAGTATCATTAATGGAAGGCCGCTGACCAAGGTCTCCGACGATCCTAACGATTTGGAGCCTCTTACGCCGAATCACCTCCTACTACTTCGCCACAACGAATCTCTACCACCAGGGCTGTTTGAAAAGAACGACACTTATTCCAGGAGAAGATGGCGTCAAGTGCAGTACTTGGCAAATGTGTTCTGGGGTCGCTGGAAACGAGAATATCTTCCTTCGTTGCAGGAGCGCCAGAAATGGTTTCGACCGAGAAGAAACTTTACTGTTGGAGACACGGTTATCGTTGATGAATCGACGCCCAGGAACGTGTGGCCGATTGGTCGAATCACAGAAGTGTTCCCAGATAGAAATGGTTTCGTGCGTCGCGTAAGAGTCAAAACCAAGACCTCTACCTTGGAGCGACCCATTACGAAGTTATGTTTGCTGGAATCAATTGAACGTTGAAAGTGTCCTGTTTTCCCGGATTTATTCAAGAGACTTTGCGTGACTTTCACTGAGCTTACGTGATGTTCTATCAAGTTTGAACAATGAAGCCTGTTGAGGCACTTAGGCCTTCGTGATACTATTTTTCGCTTAAGGAGTTTGGCGTTAAAGAAGATTATTGTTTTCGATAGTTAATTTTTTGTGCTAGTTCCTGGTTCCTTTTTCTATAATATTAGGTAAATACAAGCGATTTGTATTAGGGGCCGGAATGTAAGCGCCAGGAATGTTTTCCGTTACCTTTATAGTATTTTTATGTTCGCCGCGTTCTTAGTTATTTTCGTGTTCGCGCCTTTAGTGCTTTTGTTTGGTTCATTAGTTTTTCATTGTCCGCGTAGCTTTGTCCTTCGTGTTAGGATTTTTCTGCATATCGTATATTTAGCTTTTATTGTAATTTTTCGCGTCAGTTCTTCGTTTAGCTGCGCTTGGTCCGGTTTACAATTTAATGTTTGGGTTTTTGCTCGTCCTAGTTTTTCGTCCTTATCTCGCTATCGTCTTTACCGCTGTACTTCAGTATACTTCGCTATACTTCGTTATACTTCACATCGGTTCACTTGTTTCCCTTCACCAGTTGTAGAAGTTCTAGAATAAAGTTTGTGTGTTAAAACCTATAGCGCGTAAAGGCTGCGACTATAGGTTGGGGTCCTCTATGTAAGTTTTTAGGTGTTCCAGGGCCCAAGCAGCCATTTCCTAATCTGAATTCCAAGGAGTTTTTCCAAAAAAAATATGTTGAGGGGCTTTTGGCAAAAAAAGATTGAGCTTAATTTCTGGTTCACAAATAACAGTTTTCTACCAAATATCCATGAGCTGTAAGCTTGGGAATCATTGACATCATTATCATTTTATTTGATAAGGTATAAGTTATATAATATAAGGCAAGTTGAACCCTGATGATCAATTTGACAGTCCAGACCCAGGGGAGGGGGTACTCCCTTATTTGGGCTAAACAGGTGTGTGTGATTAACATGGTATGGTTTTCAGGGTCTTCTGTCTTGTGTCTACAGGTTATGCAATTTCATTGTTTAGAGTGTCTAGTTGTCCTCAGGACCAAAAGCCCTCGACAAATGAGTGGTCTACAAAAAATAGCAACAATTTGTTTCCAAAAAATTATTTCCATGGTGTTAGTTTAAAATATAACTTAATTCTGTAAGCAAAAAGAAATCCAAGGTCATGAAATAAGCTCTCTTGTTTTTAACAGGGCCAGAAATTGAATGATTTTTGTTTTAAACAGGGTCAAGGTGTGAAGGCCTCAGCAGCTCTGACACCTCTACCCTAACTAGTTAAGTGCCCCCCATCTCCCCCCCCCCCCCCCCCCCTTCTGGGAATCCAGACCCATGGATATGCTACTGTTATTATATTCCAAAAACTTGCATAACTAATGAAATTGGATTAGAAAAATAAACAAATATAACTGGCACAACTTGTAAAAGAAGAAAAAGAAAAGAGAGAAAAAAGCCTGTAGAAGGCATGAAGGTGTATAGGTAGAGGCGCACACGTGCCAAAGGCCCAAACGGCCGGAGTTTATCCCGGTTTCCTTAGCATGAAGCATGCCTAAGGAGTATTGCTACTCCCCCCTCGCCGGGATGCTAGTCTGTTGCAGGGTTAGCCCCCAGCAGTATGTCGCCGGTACCCATCTATAGAGACAAAGTGGAGTAAAGTTTCTTGTCTAAGGAAAAAACGCGACGGGCGAGGCTTGAACCCCGGACCTCCAGATCTAAAGTTCGAGGTGTCAACCGCTCGGCCACACACGCCTCCGCATGAAGGTGTATAAGTGAGGCTAATTCCTTTACATTGGAAAAAATGGCTTGTAAAACACATTATTTTTATAATACCGATTTATATCTAGATCATTGCAGATATATAAGGCAGTTCAAGTTTGGGAAAGTGTCCCATTACACTTGAAGTCCCTTACTGAACCTGCTTTTAGAAAGCAATATAAAACATTTCTTCTTTCCAATCAGTAATAGTAGATGTCACAGTATGCCCTCTGTTTATTGTGCGTGGGCGCGTGAATGAGTGCCCACGTCAAGCTATGCTTCAGTGAGTGTAATATTTACGGTAGATTATGCTAATAATGTGCCCGTTAATCTTAATGAATATAAATCTTGGCTTTTTCTGATTATATTTCAAACACGACAGTGGCCGTCTCGAAAGCCTCGGCTCCTTTGGCCACTGTGCACGTCCTCTCTAGATTTTCCATTCATTAATATTTGAATATTTGAATAGTACATTTTTGTAAGAAAATTTTATATTCTTTATATGTAAGATTAATTCATCTGAACAGTGCAAAATAAAGTTGAAGTTGAAGTTGAAAGAAAAATTAAAACTGCAACACTTAATAGCCAAATTTTATATATTCTGTTTGTGACGCGCGCGATTTTCTGTCCCTAAAAAACATTGCTACTGGTGTTCCCTTTAAGGTGATGTTACACGAGACGATTCGCACCGACGATTTTTAGCGCAACACAGGGCTGCAACATTGTTACGATATTGTTCCGAACAGTTACAACATTGTTCCAACATTGCAACGCTGCATTGCGCTTAAAATCGTCGTTGCGAATCGTCCCGTGTGACATCACCTTTAGTTTCAGTCGATTCTGTTCCCCTTTAGCCACACGGGAGACGCCCACGGGCACCCCGATACGTCCCTATGTTCTCAAGCTTGTTGTTTTCTTACTGTTTCCTGCCCTATAAACGCCATTTTAGCAAGTTTTAATGTTTTGGTTTCTCACCAAATACAAGTGTATCTGTTGAGAAACCAAAACATTAAAACAGGGGCGGATCTAGGGGGAGGGTGCAGGGGGTGCGCACCCCCCCCCCCCCCCTGAGATGACTTGCGGATTTCCAATACAACTGGTATTCTGCAAAAAAAACTATGTGGTTTATTAGTGTTGAAGTAGAGCAAGAGACGAGTGCACCCCCTCCTAAAAAAAATCCTGGATCCGCCCCCGTAAAACTTGCTAAAATGGCGTTTATAGGGCAGGAAACAGTACGAAAACAACAAAGACACAACTTTTTATGACGTATGTATACTTTAATAGCTGTTTTTGTACATTTTAACCGTTTTATCGATCTTAAGATAAATTTCCATACAAATCCTTATAAATTGGTTTTCAGTAGGCTGTTGTGATTCTGGGCTGCCTGTGTTATTATAAGTAGCTTATAAATTTAGTCTCTCTGGCTCATTTTCCTCGATTTTGCTGACTGTATTTTTCTCTTAGCACCGAATTTTCAATACATTTAGCCAGAAAGACGTACTTTTTACTGTGTTCAGGTTTTTGGAATATTTTTTTAACTTTTCTATTGTTGTTTTGCTTACAAAATATCGTTGTTTGCTGAGAACCGTGGCCATTTTTTCTTAAATTTGTCGTTAAATCAGCTCTAATCTGATTGGTTCTTGGTCGTTTCTTTTGTGTTTTCAGCCAATCAGAGACCATTTGTAATTTGCAGTCGTGTTACAAGTTTGCACTCGTGTTACAGAGGATCTGCACTCCTTTCTCAGCCAATCAGAATTGAGTAATTTTTTCGTGTATGTATTAGTCAGTAAACAGCCGCAAAAAACACTAGTTAGTCAGTAAGCAGCAAAAAAATGGGTAGGGTGGTGTTTCCAAATCAATCACTCCCCCAAGACTCGGTTCAGTATAATGGAACTCGGCATCCCAGGAACCATGCTGGGTTTTTCAGCCGTCCAATCACAGGGAAGGAAATGTTTTTGCCCAGATATGGAATTAGAGAATTGAAGGCATCCCTGTCTGAAAAATAGCACAAAGTAAAAAAAGTAAATAACGAATTCTTCCAGTCCTTAACAATTCTCCAATTACACTGAGCGGCTTGCATTCGTTCTGTAAGATTTAATCAACGGACGAAAACATTTACATTCACAAGTAGGGGAGCCGACGAGTGTGTTTTTACTGAATTGGCGCGCGCCATAAAGCTGCGTTATGGCGAGTGCGATTTATTTCTTTTTTTTTTTTTGCAAAGGCTTTCACTTTTCGTAAAAATAATCTTCTTCTTGATAAGTAGTTTTCCGTCTCAGTATGCGTTGCGGTGTCATATATGCTATTCACCGGCCAGTATCACGACTGGTACTGTCCATCATGTCTTGCCAGTATTTTTCCATTTAATCAGTTTGACAATGATATTGATTTCTTCTTTGCATTGTATGATTTCAGTTTGCAGGGTAATTTGATGCTGAACTACTTAAACAGAAGAAATTTAATCCCTTTTTTTGTTGACACTGAGAAGTCTCATTTGTTAATGAATTCCAACCTTGATCCAGGCACTAACTTTTTCGCAGCAAATTCACAATTACTTTCAAACCGGCCTTTATCTTACCTCTAGGAATTCAATTAATAAATTGCCATCGCTTCCTTATGATACATTCTCCTCACTTTATATTAATGTCCGTAGTCTACCAAAACACTTTGATGAACTGTGAAAGGTTTGAACCCAGGAGTCATTTCAAAAGTAGGTTGAGTTTGATCGTCCGGGTGAATGTAAGTCCTGAATAGGACTGTTGTTGTTGACAGTGACTGACGTTTCGACAACCTGTGCGGTAGTCATCTTCAGAGTCAAAGTGAGTTGTATCACGTCAGTTAATGGTATTATACTCTGGTTATTGATCTGATTGGTCAATTACGTCGCGATGTTATTGGTCGTCTGTCAGTTGAGCCGTGATGTTATTGGCTATGAAGAATCGTAATCAGTAATTGGTGCATTTCGATCCGTCTATTGTCACAGTCAAACATTCGTCTATTGTTAGTTAATTTGTCATTAACTTTTAACTTTATTTGATTTACAACAAAATACAAATAACGATAAAACAAGACATTTACACAAACGCAAATGAAAGTGGCGAGGAAGCCCAAAAAGAAACCAAGAGGCTTATAGACATTGGGCTCCCTCAGAGTAAAAATAAAGTTAACAGTAACAGTAAGGCCAGGATCGAAAGCAAAATACAATGAAGGTAAGTATAAATTAACTAATTACATAGACTGAGTTGACAAAGTATAAGGTGTGGTACATGTAACGATAAGTATAAAAATAATATCAGACATGTGAAGAAATATAACTATTTACTACAAGATCTATAACTAATAATTCATATATAATTTTGTTTTCAGTTTCGTTTTGAATAAGTGGAGAGAATTAGATTCTTTAATATCATTTTCTATAGAGTTATAATAAGTAGGTCCTTGGAAACTGACAGAAAATTTACGAAGGTTTGTTCTACAAAAGGAAGGTGAAAATCGTTCGCGTGTCTAGTGGCATAGCTATGGACTTGTTTGTTTAAAGAAAAATAATTGTTGAACTTTGAAGGCAAAAGAGAATGGTTAAGAGAAAACATATAAGTTTACCCAATTCTAGTTGTCCAATATCGAAAAGTTTTAGTAGCTCTAATTCTTTGAAAATAGGGTCTGAATGAGAATCGAAAGTTGATTTAGAAATAATTCTGATAACTCGCTTTTGTAAAGAGACAAGACGGCGAAGATTGGTTTTGTACGTAGATCCCCAGACAATAATACAATAATGAAGATAAGGATAAACTAAACAATAATAAAGAGTTTTTAGACAGGGTTTAGGTAGAAAAAATCTTGCTCTATTAATGACACCTACTGATTTCGAGATTTTACGAGCTACTTGAAAAATGTGCGGTTTCCAAGACAGATGTTCATCAATATACAAGGACTACACCGAGGAAGACCGTACGTTTCCTTAATCTGTTCGATTCTCTGTTCAATTATGCATATTTGCATTGGAAAATGATACCTCATTCTGTCGTAGTCAGTTTTGCTTGATCTCATCATCACTTTGAGGACTTATCAGAATTTCTTCTTTCATTGAACAGGTCTTCCTCAGTTAGTGTTCTTGCTGTTTTAATCTGCATAATTGACCTGTCATAAGTATCAATTTGCTATCACTTGGTAAGCTCCTATTATTTGGAATGATATTCCGTTAACTGTGCGCAATAGCCTTACAACAGTAACTTAAAAAAAATCAAGACTGCATTTCTTAAGTATTTGAATTAGCCTATGCAAAATTTTGTTGAAGGGCTATAGGACTTATATACCTTAATTTTATAGTTCAATCAAGTCTCTTATCACCAATTTTGTATACCTTTTGGGACTATACTAGGTGTGTTTGTCTTTGTATGATTTAAAGGAATATATTATCGAGTGTTTGTAAATTTAGTAGTCATAGTTAGTTTTAAGCATTGTATTTCAGGCTATAGAATTTATTATATATCCCTTAATTTTATAGTTTAATCAAGTCTCTTGTCACCAGTTTTGTATTATATTAACTATCTTGTGGGACTACTCTAGGTGTACTATGGTTTACATTTCAGTTGTAAGTTCTCTGCAACTGACTCTCTTTCCTTTCTTTTGATTGGTATTGTAATTAATTTAGTTAAAGCCTTCTTTTATTCATGTAAATCCTTCACGTTTTCTGCTGACCGTAGGCCATTTAAGCCAAAGGTTGTGGTTGTTCTCATGAATTTTTGATATGTAATAAAAGTAAAAAGTCAAGGAAGTAAAAAGGTCAGTCCGTAATGACAGAAACTGTGCCCTGACCGAGGGCTACGCATCGAGCAACTCACGCATTTTTCGTGCTCTCGGTAAACTTCCAGCGTGCTTCATATCTCGACATATACGCACGCTGACTCATGAACCAATTGTTAAATTAAAAGCTATTTTGAGCAGAAAACAAACTCAAGCTGAAGTAAACCAAAGTTACAAAGTCTTTGTTCAAAAAGAAAGACGTTGAATTATTTCCAGTTCACTGATCAGAATCGGAATCATCGCTTATGATTCTTCTCTTCTTGGGCTTCGATTCACGGGCTTTGGGCTTTCTTTTTTGGATTTCATGGTGAATGTTGAATGTCAAAGAACAGCCTCTACTACATCTATCTTGTCGATGCAAGTACCCGAGAACGCAATCCAAATGGCGTGTTAGGATTTACGGCTACTTTATTCTATCCCCGAGGTGGAGAGGTTCAAATGCATTTTCACCGATTTGCTCGACGGCTGAAAACTAGTCTGTCAAGCGAGAGAAGCGTGAGAGAAGCTTGAGCGTATAATTACGTATAAGGTGACTGTGGGCGTCTCCCGTTTGGCTAAAGGGGAACAGAATCGACTGAAACTAAAGGTGATGTTACACGAAACGATTCGCAACGACCATTTTTAGCGCAAAGCAGCGTTGCAATGTTGGAACCATGTAACTGTTCGGAACAATATCGCAACAATGTTGCAACCCTGTGTTGCGCTAAAAATCGTCGGTGCGAATCGTCTCGTGTAACATTACCTTAAAGGGACTCTTGCTCCCGTCTAGGACGCCAGTAGGCACTGTTTTTTAGGGACAGAAAATCGCGCGCGTCACAAACAGAATATATATAATTTGGTTATTAAGTGTTGTAGTTTTAATTTTTCTTTCAGCTTCTTCTTTTGCACTATTCAGATGAATTAATCTTACATATAAAGAATGTAAAATTTTCTTACAGAAATGTACTATTCAAATATTCAATTATTAATAAATGGAAAATCTAGAGAGAATGTGCACAGTGGCCAAAGGAGCCGAGGCTTTCGAGACGGCCACTGTCGTGTTTGAAATATAATCAGAAAAAGCCAAGATTTATATTCATTAACATTAACGAGCAAATTATTAGCATAATCTACAGTAAATATTATACTCACTGAAGCATAGCTTGACGTGGGCACTCATTCACGCGCCCACGCACAATAAACAGAGGGCATACTGTGACATCTACTATTACTGATTGGAAAGAAGAAATGTTCTATATTGCTTTCTAAAAGCAGGGTCAGTAAGGGGCTTTAAGTGTGATGGGGCACTTTCCCACACTTGAACTGCCTTATATGTGCAATGATCTACATATAAATTTGTGTTATAAAAATAATGTGTTCTACGATCCATTTTCTTTCAGTGTAAAGGAATTATCCTCACTTATACACCTTCATGCGGAGGTGTGTGTGACCGAGCGGTTGACAACTCGAACTCCGGATCTGGAGTTCCGGGGTTCAAGCCTTGCTTGTCTTTTTTTTTTGATTAGACAAGAAACTTTACTCCATTTTGTCTCTCTTCACCCAGGTGTATAAATGGGTACCGGCGACATACTGCTAGGGGGTAAACCTGCAACGGACTAGCATCCCATCTAGGGGGGAGTAGCAATACTCCTTAGGCATGCTTCATGCTAAGGAAACCGGGATAAGCTCCGACCGTTCGAGCCTTTGGCACGTGTGCGCCTCTACCTATACATCTTCTTGCCTTCTAAAGACTTTTTTCTCTCTTTTCTTTTTCTTCTTTTACAAGTTGTGCCAGTTATATTTGTTTATTTTTCTAATTCAATTTCACTATTTATGCAAGTTTTTGGAATATAATAACAGTAGCATATCCATGGGTTTGGATTCCCAGAAGGGGGAGGGGTTGGGGGGCACTTAACTAGTTAGGGTAGAGGTGTGCTGCTGAGGCCTTCACTCCTTGACCCCGTTTAAAACAAAAATCATTCAATTTCTGGCCCTGTTAAAAACAAGAGAGCTTATTTCATGACCTTGGATTTCTTTTTGCTTACAGAATTAAGTTATATAATATTTTAAACTAACACCATGGACATAATTTTTTGGAAACAAATTGTGGGTAACACACTTGTAGACCACTCATTTGTTAAAGGCTTTTGGTCCTGAGGACAACTAAACACTCTAAACAGTGAAATTGCATAACCTGTTTAAGACACAAGACCCCGAAAACCATACCATGTTAACCCTTTAAGTTCCAATAGTGACCAAGATCAGTTTTCTCCTAACAATATCCATACACTGTCAACAGATAAGTTATGAGAATTAATAAAGTGATCACCCAAGAAAAAATGCCTTGATCTTTTATCAAATTCTCTCAACTCATTCTTTAAGGAAATATATGGAGATCAGTTTGGAGAACTTGTATGTGGACACATACCTGTTTAGCCCAAATAAGGAACTACCCCCTCCCCTGGGTTTGGACTGTCAAACTGATCACCAGGGTTTAATTATATAACTTACCTTATCAAATAAAAATTAATGATAATGATGTCAATGATTCCCAAGCTTACAGATCATGGATGTTTGGTAGAAAACTGTTATTTGTGACCCAGAAATTAAGCTCAATCTTTTTTTGCCAAAAGCACCTCAGCATATTTTTTTTGGAAAGACTCCTTGGAATTCAAATTAGGAAATGGCTGCTCGGGCTCTGGAACACCTAAAAACTTACATAGAGGACCCCAACCCTCTTTAACATTAAAAACTAACAAATTTTCTTTCTTGATACTTCTTTTCAGCTCTTCATTCCAATCCAAATACAACTTCCTCAGATCAGTTTCTTGTTCTCTTGGATCAGCACCATGAACTTTTGCCAGAAAAGCAAAAAAGGATTTTCTTAATTCCTGCCGAGCAAAATTGTCATCAAATTTGAACCTAAAAATAGTTGCTTGTACAGATTCAATCCACTGGTCAGGATTATCTCGCACAGTAAGGATCACTTTAGCATCGGGATTCCACTGAAGGAACTCTTTGTAAAATAAACAGCCAGGGTAATCCGTAGTAGCCACATAACCCTTGAAGGCTTCTTTCAGTTTTTCACTCTTGTCCTCACTGCTGCTGAATATCTCTTTCCACATTGGCCATAAATGCTCTTTATCAGGGAGTACTTCTGACATATGATGGCAAGGTCCAAATCCTAAGAGAACAAGTGCTTGCTTTAGGGATTTAGTTCCCGTACGACCCAGTCCCGCACCAATAACTTTCAAATCTGTCATGATCTGAAAACAAGAAAATCTCTTTAGCTCATCAGTGCACATTCCTTAAAATTTTTGGTCGACTGAAAGTAAATATTAGACAGGAAAATATTGAATTTGAAATAAAATAATACACTGGAGTCAAACTTGCATCTTCGACCCACCATCCAAAATACCAAATTGACTGTAATGTGCAACACAATTGTGGCTACATGTCCTGGCTGGGTTGTTCAAAGTTAAGGTAAGTGCAAACTTTGATTTTATATATGAAAGCTTAAAGAAGATGCAAATTCAGTTTTATTCCTCTTGTCTACTTAATAGAGAAAACTATCCGCAAAAGTGCTTTTGAAGAAAAGAAAAAGAAATCCGGATTAAAATTTAACCCTGGGTTAGCGCTAATCAGTCTTCAAACAACTGGGATCAGGAGTGCAACTCTAAACGGGTGGCAGGGAGCCATACAAGACTGAACCACCCACAATCCACATCCTTTGTATCATTTGCGACATCATCAGATTTCTTATCGTAAGTGTGTACATGCCGCTATTGTCCCTCTATTTGCCCCTGTTCCAGAAAGAGGGAGGTCGATGGAGTTGCACATAACCTTTCAGAGTTGTCAATCGATATGACTGATAATCAGTAGTATATTCAATTAAAATGAAAGGATTCGTTATGAGCAAATTGATAATCTTTATTTTTTCCATCAATGCTTAACCTACACTTTTTAGCTTTGATAGGTGCAGAGATGATTGTGCAAAAAGAGAGAAGAGATGCATACTCCAGGTGAGACAGGATTCTGGGGTGGAGGGGCAGGGGGGGAGCATCAAAGAAGTTCTATATGGGGAGGCTTGACCAGAGGTCCAATTCC
The DNA here is from genome assembly GCA_964035525.1 of Porites cylindrica. Taxonomy (NCBI): domain Eukaryota; kingdom Metazoa; phylum Cnidaria; class Anthozoa; order Scleractinia; family Poritidae; genus Porites; species Porites cylindrica. Next base: position 19,684,307 of record OZ037775.1, on the reverse strand, counting down.
TTAATTTCTTACCCTTTACACCTTCCAAATCTCATACTATGCCCCTGTTTATATATTTGTGAAAAGTGATACTGTAGTTGATGGATTTGGTTTAAATTGTCTAGCCTGGGACCAGGCTCCACAGTGGGGTAAAAAGACAAAAAAGAAAAAAAAATCGGTGAGCAAAGCAAACTGAGTGGGAGTCAGGAAAAGGGTAAGGGTAACAGAAGCTCCACCACCCTTTCCCCCTCCCCAGTCCACTGCTCGGCTCGCTTAGCTCACCGAATTTTTTTTGTTTCACCCAGTTTTTTGCCTTTTTCCCCATTGCGGAGCCTTTTCCCAGACTAAATATTGTCTATTTGATTACTCAATAAATTAAACGGCGCTGGCAAAGATCATGAATTGAGATTTAGCATATATGGCTGACAGCTAAATAGTTCTTGTGGAACAAAGAGGTAGATCGAGGTTGTTTTACAGGTTTTTTGCGATAGTTCTGTACTAGCTCTTTTTACGCCATTTTAAATACCATTTTAGCTTGCTATAGATTCACTGTCAAACAACAAAAAAATAAATCGGAAACCGTCCAGTGTAAGAAGCCAAGAAAATGAAATGTTATAAAAGACTTATTTTTAAACAATTTGTCCAAGTCTCAGGTCTTTGTGGCCCACAGGTTCTGAGTTATTTGCCGAAATGTCTCATGCACCTTTGTAGAGCTTTGTATGGAGATGCCATATTGGTGCACCGTTTTGGTGCACCAATATGGCCGCCGGAAATCAACAAAAACATCTGGAGTTCACTTTTTCTTTAAAAGCTCTTTCTTTTCACTCGAGAACTAACATATGTGCCCATAAACATG
>OZ037775.1:19615972-19675972 GCA_964035525.1 Porites cylindrica | reverse complement strand
TGACTGTGCTCAATTTCTTTGCACTTGTGATTCGGACAAAATGCATTCTCCCAGACTAGGAAAAATATCAAAATGGTACAGCGGGAAAGAGTTCAAAGAGGTAATGGCCCTGACTGACAGGAAAGAGGAAAGTCTTCTGCAACAAAAGAAAAGAACACCTGGATCGAGAAAGGAACTTTCTACAACGAAAATAAGAAAGTAAAATTGTGAAAATCCCTAAAGCTTTGGACAAACGGAATAAAAACTTTCTGACAAACGACCGCAAGTTGAGTTTCAGAAGACAAAGCTTTTCTGAAATTGCGAGATCCGGTCTGCTAAAGAAAAGAAGGCATACTATAGAAGGCCTCCCGACTTCTGTCCGTGTCAACAAGACAACCGAAAGTGACAGCAAGGTTAAGGAAACTGACAACGACGTTTTCAGGGCAATCGAGAACAATTTCAAGTTTTTGTCGATTGCTTGTGGAAACAAACCAAGACTGACCAGCATTACTAACACCCTCAGGCCTGAAGCTGCCGCACATCAATTTCGTATCTGCGCATGCCCCTGAATCTGAATTCAAGTCAGCTTTAATGCACAGGGCAACATAGTGACGCCACGTCGTAACGTCACAGGCTCTACAAATCGCGTTTTAGGGAATTCTCACCTCCTAGAGTGCCTAGAAATGCTAAAATATCGAAAAACATGAATTTTCACGACATAGGATTTCATCAGCACCCTCAAAAGTTAGAACTGTATACTAAACAGAGTAAAAATAGGGCCAAAAAGATCTCATGTGAAAGGTCAAATCACAGGATTTAATCCACTGACTGAAAGTTAGAATTCTGAGATACTAAGTGCATAATACTGTCAGGAGCCCATGCTCCTGGTCCTGGTACTGTGCAAATATATATTCAGCTGAAGAGGGAGGTTTCATTTGAATGCTCGCCATAGGATTTCATGCACAGACTCGAAATTTTGAACAACTGTACTGATGATTAGGAAGCAGTAGCCTGTGAACAGGTTCTCTGTCTGAGAAAAGGGAGAAAAAAAAAATCGCGAGAAGAGGGAAGGGATTAGCACAGTTGCTTATTGCGCGTGCTTCTGTGCAAGCGCGAGTTCGATTCCCGGGTATGACGTCAAATCATGGTTTCGACTTCTTTCCTTTCCGTTTAGCCGCTTTAAGTAGCTTTAAATACACGTAAAACGAAGCACTCTACCCCGTGTACGAGTATCCGGATCCCGGATCTTGGAAGGTTTTACTTGTAGAATCCGAAATCTGGAAAAATCTTGCTTGTGGAATCTGGAATCCTGGATTTTGGAATCCGGTATACCGCTCAATGAATTCGGAATCCCCGGCACTAACGATTACAATCCGGAATCCAACTTCCATTGACAAAAACCGGAATCCAGTATCTGGAATCCGGAATCCACGGCATGGAATCCAGAATCCAAGACTGTCTTGAACTCCCTCAGAAGCCGATAACTCTTGAACGAGCAACTCCCATACTACACCTATGTCGTCTATATCACGGAGTTCTCACGGACCGGTTTATTTTTAGACACATTTCAGAGCACTATTTCTCGCTAAAATGGAATCTCCGCTCCGTCTATTAGCCCATTGAGAGTACAAGATATCAAAACAGAAAACTAAATGTCTCTCAAAGGTAAAAAATATCAAGTTTAGGTCTGTAGATTTTACTGACTTGTTCATGCGACTTAAGGGTATTCTAAATTCGCCCCAAATTCTTTCTAAAAATAAACTGGTCGGTGAAAACGCCGTGACACGAGTACATGAAATTTGCTTCTCCGATTTATGGGCTCCTGACTCCCTCACATGGAACGAAATGAGCACACCGTCGGCCTCACTTGTTTTTAATCAGAGGACTATTTCGACCTCTTTACCTTCTTTACTCTGAGGGTAAAAGAATGTAATAACGTTTAATTTATTCTTTCTTTGTGGGGGCACTAAGGTTGTTATTGCGCCAGTTCAGTAATTAAACGCTCATTATTTTGCTTTGTAATAAGTCATATCAATGATTCTTTTTCCTTTGAATACCTTTAGATTAAAAAGCGCCCTTGTTTGAGAGTTTGAACTAAAAGCGTGCATTGTATCTATAATCTTGGTATTTATCGTGTAATAAAGCCCTGCCGAAACATCAACAAGTTTAGTTGCCATGATGTAATTTTTGTCATATAACCTTCTCTCGCAACGATTTTTCTAATCCACCTCATTGAAATAGGTGCTGCGTTTTGCAGATTGCTTCAATATTCGGCGCTCAAACTGAACAAAGGCTACTAAGGAGTATAGCGGATCAGTCAAAACAATGCTCTTTTGGCGAAACTTTCATTGGCCATCAAAATTTTTGGTTTTTGTTAGTTGACCGATCAGATCTGACTAAATCATTAACCTTCAATGCAAGCTGTTTTATGGAACGATAACTTTCATTTCCCGGCACGTTAGTTTTGGAACGGATCATCAACAAGGATAAAGGAAAGTATGTTAAAACAAGCACTTCCCACAAATTTAGCCCGAAACTCTAAGATCAATTTAAATAGAACTTAGTCGGCGTTATTTTCCCGAAATATGAATTTAATGAGGTGACTCCTATACAAAACACCTCTCGTCTGGAAATTAAGATTAAGTAAAAAACTTAGGGCCAAACATTTAAACGAAGTCTAACTTAAGCCGAGGTTTAACGAATCTTTGAAACTCCAGGTCTCTTCTTTGGTGGGTTGTTTTAAGAAGATAAATGCTTTTCTAGTCATCTCTACATGCTTTCATAAAACTGTTCACAATAAATGATGTTTACTAATAGATAAAATCGTTAGACAAATTGAAAATGACTTTAATAGAACGCGCTTTTGTTAAAAACTGGCTAAACTACGTTTAAATATTTGGCCGTTAGATTTTCACAGTTTGTATGCTAAAATGAAAACCTATAAATTCAAAAAGTGTTTTCAGTCTTATTTTAAGTGTCGATGTTTTAACAACGCACTTCGCTTTAGTAAACTCAGTTTCATGAAAATTTCTTTGTTTATGACGGGCGACTTATTCTAGCTGGTTTGGAGTTTAATTCTAAGAGTGGATGGTTATCTCGAGTTGATCTGAATTTAGCAAATTCGAAATACATCTCAAAACATGCAGAATCTAAATGCCATAAGCCGAATTCAATCTTGTAGGAAATTGTAGGACTCGAACACTAGGAGTGGCGAAAGGTGGCCAATTTAAAATTTTGCAGCGGGCCGTTTTCATATGACATATCGCCGGGCTTTCCTTCTGTTTATTAGCACTAAGTCTTGATCATGCCTGTCGTTGAACTATCTCGATAGCATGAATATCTTCATTAAAAAATAAGGATCTCAGACAGGAGAAGCATTTTCCATTGCACAAGGAGAGAAACATTCTTTACGTGGCACTTCACTGCTACTATACCAGATATTCCTTAGTACTGAGCTATTATTGTGAAGGAGAGGGAGACGTTTTGTCATCAGCCCACAACATAAAGAATATACGGATGCGCTGTTAATGAAGTCGACCCTAAGACAAGGCGAATAAAAGGGCTTTCAAAATTCAACAACAATGTTTGCAATTCTCAATCTTTCCACGTATAGAGGCTTTTTAATTCATTGTTCGAAGATTTGTATTACGTACCGTTTTAAGACTGAGCTATCAAAATAGTCTTTGACAGCCTCCCTTCAACGGAAAATCGAAAAGAAAGATTCTACTTATTGTATTAATTGCAGATAAGGAAAGGATGTCAGTGGTGCGCTTGCTCAGTTCGGCTCTTGATAAACACACTTCAAAATCCCACGTAGGTTTTAACGTCGGAAAAACAATAGAAAGTCCGGTTTTCGGCTTTAAGTGTGCATGAAAAAATCACCAGAAGTGCAATCTTAAAATTTTCCTAGAAAACAGCCGACATTTGGCCACGCCACCACTGGTTTCCCCGTGAAATGACGTCTTAGAAACGAGCGCAGAAATTCCGTATGCGTCACTTCACAGATCTGGATAGTAGATATCGGAAGAGAAGTCACCTATGGTGCCAAACCGTGACCCCAAACAATACTGAAACAATTGAAAAAATGACATGCCATTGTTTTCTGCGACCAATCAGGAGAGACCTTACGAGCAGCTCCTACACAACTGTAGTAGAGACAACTCTCTCTAAGACAGACATCTTTGGGAAGACACAAAGTGTCCGGCTTGGAGAGATGTCCGTCCTATAGACAGTCAAATAAAGGGAGCAAAGAAAGGTAGCCGGGACCAACTCTAGGTGTTCGTTTTACTGAGTCAGAGAGTCGACTGTATTTCTGACTGGTTGAAGTAAATTTTTAGCCAATCAGACGCACTACTCAGATCTGAGTAGTGACGCGTTATCAGTATGGAATTTCTGCGCTCGTTTCTCGTACGTCTTTTTGCGAGGGAACGATTTCGGCTGTTTTCTCAGGCTAACTTTTCTACTTCTTTTTCAGGTTTCTGGCTCCGACACAACATGCATTCTTCTCGGCTAGGAAAATCATCAAAATGGTACAACGAGAAACGATTCAAAAAAGTAATGGCTCTCAACAGGAAAGAAGAAAGTCTCCTGCAACAGAAACTGGATCAGATTCAGCGCGAGGAAAGCTTTCTGCAACGAGAATACGAAAGCAAAATAGTCAAAACGGCTCAAGCTTTGAACGCACGCGAAAATGGTGGTCGGAAAATCTCAAGCACAACCGCAAGAGGAAGATGCGAACTCAGCTTCAGAGGAAAGAGCTCCTCGCCACTATTTATGAAATTACCCAATCCTGAAATATTGAAGAGAAGAAGGCACACTGTTGCGGGCCTTACATCTATAATCAACAAGGCAAGCGAAGGTGAAAAGAAGAGTTACTTTAGTAAAGCCAGTGATAGCGATGTTTTGTCTGCAATTGACAACAGCTTTAAGTTTATGTCGATCGCTTGTGAAAGCAAACCAAGACTCACTGCAAGTCCTAAAGCTGTGAAACTGCCAGAGATCAGTCTCCCGTCTGCGAATGCTCCTTATGGGTCTCACATTAGTAAAGTTTGCAATAAGGCAGCTTTAATGCGCAGGCGACACAGTGACGTCACCTCGTTACGTCACAGGTTTAAAAGGCTAGGCAGTGAAGATCGACACTCCAGCCTGGGTAACATTCTCGAGAATTCAAAATAGACTTGTAAACACGATGCATTCATTGCTGAAGAGCAGTTTAAGCGAAATAACCGTCGTTTAATGTAAACGTTTTTCCATCTTCAGGAAAAGTTAAAACTGCAGTACCGTGTTGTCAAATTTGCCTCAGTGAAGAACGGGAGATTTAGAGCTTCAGATAACATCAGTTACATTTTCGAGCCTTAAGGAAGCTCCCTGAGATAAAAAATGCAAACATAGGCTTACAGCATGAGAGTGATTTGTGAGTGCTGCATATCTGCCAGAACACAAAAACACAATTGTTTTTAGCCGTCGCATTTGCCTTTTAGATTATCTTTGAATCAGTTTTAAGCATCATTTCTATGATGGCATTCGAAAGTAACAATCTTAAGTATATAGTCTTGGAATACAATTTTCGGGTCCCTTTTCTGCAACATTAAATTCATAGATAGCTATTTAGTTGCTAATGCAACGTGTGTAATCAGGAAATGGTTGTCTGGTGGTTAAATTAAAATTAAAAACCAAACCTGATACAAAAACGGGATCTGTTTTTAATACCACTTCCTTTTTCAGACCACTTTTTCCCGGCTCAACAGAAGCCGGTTGACAAAAAGTAAACCGCGCCGATATCCTGACTGCATTATGATAAGTAATTGGCAATTTTTCCAAGTTTCCGCTTGAGAGGTCAAATAATCATGATATCGATTTCAGCACTGACCACTAACTCCGCGGTATACGGCCAGTGCCTTACGCATGCGCACAGCCATATCACCCGGGCAGTGACAGCCATGGACAGCTTGATGCCGCGTCCGTCCTCGCTGCTGGCCACTTCACTACGGGCGCAAACCCACCGTTCTCCACCGTTACACGGAAATCGGTCAGATTTATCAAAACAAATTATGAATTTTTTTAACAAAAGTAAATTCCTAAGTCTCAAAAACTTGGCCTTGACGATTGTTGTTTTTCAAATTTTCTTGCGGAGCACAATGTTACAGAAGAGATTAACACTGAGCCGCCTTTCTACACATGCACTACGATGATGTGGAAATTGACTTTGATGACATAATCAACCGATGCGCAAGGCTTCATCTCCAAGGAGAATGGAACTTGAGAGTATTCTCAGGCTTTGTCACTAACTCAGAGACCCAATTAAGCCAGTAAAGGGGACTTTAGAAAGTTCATTCCAAGAAAATTCCCAACCCCGTTCAGCGCTCGCTGTTGTCGTAAAAAGGCCACTTTTTTCTACATCCGCCCCTGCTCGGGGTATATACTATGCGAAGGTTTTCATAAACTGTATATTGAATTAAACAAATGGTTCCAAATTAAACCTTTAAAATGCACTTGATTTTATTTTATAGGTTAATCACAAGTGATTCATGAATGGGAAAGATGTTGAAATATCATTTTGTATCTTTGTTTTTATCAAAGGGGAATAATTTCCTTGATGTTAGGGCAAAGGGTAAAATGTCGACTGGACCCATGGAGCCCATGAGTCCATACTATACCCTCTGAAGCTAGCGATTGACAAAGATGTTGGTAACAGATAACAGATTATAATACTATACTGATAACTGCGTTCAATTTATGATCTCACAAATAATAATTCCTAGGAGTCTGGCTAAAAGGAAACACTCTTTTCGCAACTGGCCAATTTTTGCCTGATGAAGATGGACTTATATTTGCAGATTTGCGAAGGATGCTAAATTTGCATCCCTGGAAACGATGAAGTTTTTAACCCGACTCAAAAGTTTTTCCTTGCGTCGAGAAAGTAAGGTTCACGTTCGAAACATCGAAAAAGGGAATATTTACGTTTCTAAACTTATCAGAAACGTTTTCGAGTTTAGCAAACAAAAATGGCTCCTACAAACACAAAATCAAATCGTTACAGATTAGTACTGTTTTGGAACCTGAATGATCAGTCCGATCTTTCCAATTTATACTGGTCCGATTTTTCCAATTCATATTGGTCGCATTGTGAAAAAACTATAGAGAGATTAGTTTGTGATGTTCGTTCACAGATACCAAGCATACACATCAGCGCATGTCTGGCCTTCATTGTTGTCCTCGTTGAAATTTTCCAGGTCCTCTCCATACCACAGCTGTAATTCTTGGTTTTCTTGAAGGAACTCTGGATTGGCAAAATCGTGAAACACCAGAAAGTCCGAATCGGGCTCAAACCCAGGGAGTGCGTACCACGTGTTCATAGACTTGATGCGGATAAATTTCTCGCGTGGAAACAGGACGCGTTTGGACTGTGTAGTAATGAAGGTTCCAAGAGGCGTTGAACCGACGTAGGAATGATTTGTGGAGCAGCCCCATTTGCTGGAGTATGAATCGTGTCCATGGCATTTGTCTTTCTCGCACGTCACACTGCCGCTACGGTGAACGAGCTTGAAAGCAGCTACAAAACCTTCCTTGCTGATTGTAAAGCGGCCAGGCCGGTCTCCACTGACGCGGAAACACACAGGGTTTTCACCGTTAACTTTCTGCCATTGCGGATTTGATTTAGCTAGAAAATAAAATAAAATTTGGCAAATAAAAATTAAAATTTAGAAAAAGAAATAAAATTTAGCTAGAAAATAAAAAGAAGAGAAAAAAAAGCGAAAATGTTTTAAGTCTCAAATGTTGTTTTGGGGGAAAAAAGAATGAAAAACAAATAAGTACTGAAAATACGATTAAACAGAAACACTATAAATTGTCTGTTTGTTTTTATGAGTGTTTTCCCAAGGTTTGTTAAATCATGCAAAATAAACATGACGGAGTTTGAGGAACGTTGTTTAATAGCAGGGGTTCTCGCACTGGCTTACGAGCGCCTTCTTTTTAGGTTAATGTCTCAGTACTACATAAGGACACACTTCATTTTTTGTATCATCCAGGTAACATTTATCCATTTTATTATATTGTAGTAGTTAATGAATTTTTAATGACTATAAATAACTGGGAAAACGTTTCAGGAATTAAGTAGTATGTTAAACAAACACAAAGGCTAAAGTTCAAAATTACATTCATATTTTGAGCGATTTGAATCAAGAAAATTTCAGTCTATTTTTACAGCAGAGCCAGCTATTTACGACATGCAAGACTAAGCGCAGCTCAAACACTACGAGGGAGGAACACGTTTTAAATTTTTGTTTACTGCAGTACTGTTGTAGCTTTAATTAGTGCTGGTTTTTCCCTTGTATCCTTTGTTATTGCTCATAGTCTACATTACACCGTCCGGAGAGGAGTGCAGTTTTGGAAAATCGTATTTTACGTCTACCCCACCCTTCCCTAAGATTTCGAAAAGTCCATCTGTGAAGAACAGTCAAATCTCGACTGTAGACAAGAAGTGTCCGTAATCAGGACCGTAATAAAGAGAGTAAAGAAAGGCAGGGACCAGCTATAAGTGTCCGTTTTACAGAGGCCGGTCAGAGAGAGTCGACTGAAATGCGAAACAAGTAGCATCCTGCGAAATACTGTATTCAGTCTCAAAAGTTACAAGAACGTGATATGTGTCTCTCTAATTATCAATTACCTGACAAGGGGAGAAAAAGGTTTTAGGAGTGACTACGCACGTACATTCTACATTTCTCTGTTATCTTTCGCAAAAAAAGAAAAAACAATGTAAACTTAGATAGAAGAAAGATTCCCTTGGGGAACGTCCAGAGGAAGATCGATTTTTCTTTACTGTAATTTCTCGTTTTGAAGGGAAAGCTTCCGAAAGGATTTTAGTTGGACATTGGACGACTACTAATCGCGTTTAACTCAAATAAAACCAAAAGGAGCATTTACAAATTAAGTTAATCAACAATATGAATTCCTATTTTTTTCCAGTGCTGTCTCCTTGGTTTCGTCATTCCAACATGCTTAAATCCCTAATGCACTGCACTTATTCAGTAAAAAAAAAAAATGCAAAAGACGGTCTTTGTGCACATGTCACACGGCCTTAGTTTCATTTGAGAAGGCAAACCTTATGTCTGTAAAGAACTTACTTGATTTCTTTGGACACATCGTCTGCATTCCTTGTCTCAGGGAGCCCGCCTCTTGCTGGAGCAATGTTTGAATCTGCTTTGCTTGTTCTTTAGAGAATTTATTGCACGAGCAACAGCCTTTATGTGCTGCCGCAAAAGACGAGTGAAACAGTGCAGCAAATGTGCACATCGCAATAAGCAAACTCTTCATGACGATGCTGAGGGAGAGACGATTCTGTCCTGTAGCTGTCGACGAGGCAGGTATCGGTTAACTGAAAAGATGGATATAATTGTGTGCTTTTAAAACCCGATTTTCACCTGTAGCTGTGAAAACGTTTTCAACAGCTATTGACACCTCACGCAGTCTTTGAAATTGGATCAAAACGGATTTGTCTGACAAACGGATTAAAACTAACGGAGCAATTAACAGGCGGCGATGTTACAGGAATATCCGGATCACGTCCAGAAAATAGCCCCAACAGTAAAAACAGTGAACGATATTCAGTGTAACGAAAGATGAATTATAGAGTACAAACTGTTACTCCCCTTTTCTCGATTAGAAACATTACCTTCCAATCGCCTGTCTTATCACGACCACACCCTGTCACACGTCTATGAACTCGCGAAACACAGCATTTGCCATGGTCAAGCTTTACACGCAAAACTATTTGTATTATCAAATTATCCCTTAACAATTTCGGCTTCAGAGAGCAATTAGGATCTCGGAATTTGAAAGCGACAACGTGTTATTCTATCCGTTTTACTGTTTATATGCACTTAATTTGAACGGATGCTAAATGCTTGTTCCAACTACTTATAATTATGTATAACAAGCTTACCTGTCAACGGAACCTGAGGCAGTTATTTTGAGTTTCTATATGGACCAGTTAGTTAAAACCTATCGACACTGCGAGAATGAGTGCCTTATTAAATTAATGAAGTGGCGTCCAAAGCCGCGAAAATATGGCTTCGCCACTGAGTCCGAAATTTTACAGACGTTTGTATAGTGGGGCACCAAACTTGGCCCCCACTGTAAAATTTTGTGACTTTTTGATTCAATAGTTTTCATCAAATCACTTTCAAACTTGGAAACTTTTCTTCAAAAAAGATTTTAAGGCGTTCTTTCCTGTGGTGTCGACGGGTTTTTGCTAACTGGTCCATGTCAATAGTTGAAAAAAGCGTGCAAGAATGTATTCTTATAAGGTCGATTGGCTAGGATCGGATGCCAGATTCTTTGTTATTATTATTTTTTTTTTTTTGCTCAAAGCTGAGCGAAGGCAAAAGGTCATTTTTTTACTTTTTAATTATACGCGGAACTTGTTTTAACATTTCCTGAACTCGAATGTCACAAAGTGCTTGAAATTCATGGCTCACTTTCCGCAAAAGGTCATTCCAGGCATTTTTGCTTTGACAAAGACTGAATGGTCAATGCTCAGGTGGTGTTTTACTTATAATTCAAGCTAAATACCCGTCTTTAAGGTTAGGTTTTAGGAAAACTTTTAAACGCACTATTGTGTTAGACTCTAACTTCTTGGAGAGTCTTCTTTTAAAATTTTTATCAAAATCCATTTTTGGCTGTAAAAATGTTCGTGTTTATGGGAAGAGGAGAGAGTTTTCTGGAGGCGTTTTGGCGAAGCGCCGACAGGATATTTTACGTAAATTACCATGATTGTGTTTAAAAGCTCAGCTGGAGGAAACATAGCGGGAGACACTTTCCTTTCCTTGCCAGACGGGTAGAAAATGGATGGATTCAACAGAATGCACGCAAAAGAAGAGAGAACGGGGCGTTTATATGCTAAGGCTAAACGCCTCAGTGATGCGGCATATCTTTATTGTACCAAGGGGGTTTTAATTTAGGATCCAGATTTAAGATTTTTTCAAAGCAACTCGTAAACCATGTGAAAAAGTTGCGTAACTAACGAGATTTAGGTGACAATTCGTTAGACATACCCATACACCCCGCGGGATGCAACTCGTGGCATATACTAAGCAGAAATCCCTATACCCTGTTACAGAAATCAGAGCTTTAGTGTTAGTTAAACAACCCATCACTTTAAACGATGCCTTCTTTTTTAGCTCTTAGCTCTCTGTTTTTTCGAGACAGTATTTAAGACACAAGCTTGTTAAAAACCGCTTCCTTTAGAGATCAACGCATGCGCAAGCATTGTAACTCACCCCAATCATACAGACCTGGAAAAATACTTCTGACAGAAAAAAATGCGACTTTCGCGGCCTAGTTAATGAACGCATTTCAGTCAAAGCTCTTCAATTCGGATAGATGCGCGGCAGTAGGGACTAGCTAGTTGGACTTAATTTTTGGGACCTTTTCATGGAGACGAAATGCCCGTTGATAGCGAGGTTTTCGTAGTGTAGTCGGCCGTGTTTAGTGAACGTTTTTCATTCGAATTCTGACAGCTTTGCTTGTTGTCATATAACGAACCTGTATGAACAACGCGAAAACTAGCTTGAACGGCTTTGTGGGTTGATCTGTAGAACGAGTCCCTAACTTTCTTGTATGGTCAATGTGGTACACTACTTAAATAATTGCCACAGTTGAGTTTGAATTTAAATTGTTCCGAAATGGTAAATAATTAGCAGTTGAAGTCAGTTGATTTCGCTTTAATTATATAGCTCCAGGCATCCACCAGGCAAACACTATTTTCACTGATCTTTTCTTTATATTTCCTAATCGCTTTTTACTAATTTGTAACAGAGGCGAGATGATTAAAAAAATTAACAGATCATAAGAAAAGATAGAAGTCTTATCCGGCTCGAAAATCAACAATCGTGAAAGGATGAAAAACTCTGCCTGATCACGCAATTCTGCTGAAACTTCAGCATTTTTTACAAAAGGTTCTCGAGGACAGTTATCGATAGCTCTCACTTGAAGGATTATTATTCAGGAAGTCGTAATTAGTTACTACAATTTACGACTTTATTTCATGACTGGGGTTAACTAAGTCGGTGGCCATAAAGTCATAAAGAAATTCAAGCAGCTTATAGCTTAACTTGATAGTAGATTCAGGTCAGAGGCGTTCAGTCAGAGGCTCTCATAGCTGCGCGTCACGACTATTTTATTTCAGGACTTTGTTGGGTCAGAGCTGGTGAGTGGGGTCCATAATAGGTTCACGAAATGGACTGGATCAGTTTTGTGAAAGAATCTTTTCAAACCAACCATCCATTTCAGTTTTCTCCCGAAGGTAGAGTTTATATACCATCAGTGAACGTGGTTACCACGTGCCTAGCACGACGTAAATCAGCGTTGTTTTTGCCTTCTCTCCTAACCAGCAACAAGCTTGTGAAAATTCGCACTCATCCAAAAGGGATAATCTCCTTAGACAGCAAAACGTCACTAATGCTTTAATGACAACAACAAAACGTGCAAAGAAACGAGACCAACTTTTCAGATTGAACGAAATAGTTCAATTCATTGCTTTGAAAACATCAAATCCTTTTACGATAACTTTAATATCTGTTATCATCCTTAAAACTATGCATTTAGGCGTAACAAAGCATTTTGTGTTAAAAACTTGATACACAGCGGGATTTTGGCACGGGGGGTATGTTACATAACAGCCTTTCAACAAGTACTGAAGGAACCTTGTTATATTGCATAACAACTATGTTTTTTGGGGCACCAAGAATATTGTATATTCATAAGAAAATACCACAATAAATTCTGGACCACAACCCTGGAAAACATTGTTTAACGCCTTACAAAAGAAAATCGGAGAGGCGAGTTTGTTCAGCTGTGTAGTTTCGTCACATGTTCCCTTATCCGAAAAAAAAGGGCTGCTTGATCTCATGCTTTCTAGGATACAGTTTAACTGTGCACCCGGGGTCGGGGGGGGGGGGTACTCAATATAATGGCCTTTATGGGGAGTGGAGAGGCTCCGCCCTAGAGGGGCTTCTTCCTCAGGGTGTACGGAAGAGTAGGGGTTTTCATTAGTTGAAGTATATGAAAGGGTAGGGAAATCTATCAATGCGGTCTGTAACAAGGCCAAAAAGGACTAACAGAAGCATTTTATGGCTATGGCTAGAGTGGAGAAAATGGTTCTAGTTTATTTATATTTATTCATATTTAAAAGACGGAGCATTTACAGCAGTTAAAGGGGTGCAGCGTTTTAAACTAGCATGTGAAAGGGGTAGACTGATAATTAAAAAGATCTGTTTCAGCCCCAAAGTGCCAATTCAGCCATGCAGGGCAAAGTCTGATCCAGCCCCTTCTGGAGCCATTTGAGCACAAATCAAAAGGCCATGCCAGCCCACGATGGGGCCCATTTCAACCCTTGAGTCCAAATCCGCCCTATGCAATTGGGCTGAATTGGCCCTGATTTAAGGAAGCCAAATTAGACTGTATTTTAATCACGGAAACGGTCCCTTTTTTGGGGATTAAACAGATCTTTATGATCTACCGTGTATCATTTGTCAATAAAAGTTATACGAAAAGGGTACCTTTTCTGCCAAAAAAAGTATATAAATGGGTGAGGGATTGGACCTTGGGGCGGAGCCTTCCCGTATAAAACTTTGTAGGGTAACCCCCTGGGCTTTGTCCATCTGCTTTTAGTCCCGGGGGGGGGTACTCGATATACCCTGGGTGGGGAGGTGCGGCCCGGCCCCTCATACCCTGACCCTGTTTAAGACAAATATCGCTGATTTTCCTACCCTGTTTAAGACGGAATTCCGAATTTTGATACCCTGTTTAAGACATTAATTAACATTAGAGCTTGTAAAAATTTTGCTGTTTATCGTCCAAGAAAAGATATCCTGTTTAAGACAAAAATTGATAAATCGATACCCTGATAAAGACAAAAAATGATAAATTCGATACCCTGTTTAAGACAAAATTCCCGAAAAACATACCCTGGCGGGCCGCACGTCCCCATTAAGCCCTTATAAGGGAGTACCCGACCCCCGGGCTTTTTTCACTAAGTTCAGTCAGAGTTTTCTCCTGACAAAATATTTCACAAATTCAGATGCACTCAGACGAAAAGGAAAGTTAAGATGGTGTGTATTCTTTTTGTGAAACTGGGAAGAAAGTTGCGAGTTTTTCATCTTTTAGTTCTGTCGCTTTATCTTAAGAATAATTAAGTCTATTTACTTAATATCATTAAAATGTTTATGTTGTCCCGCTTGTAAACGCTTCAGCAGTGATTATCCTATCTTCTTCGCCTTTTTTTTTGTTTGGAGACTATAATTATAAGGTTCCGATTTTAGCTCAGAAATTAAATCGGACCTCCTGACTTATAAATTGTCTGTCAGATTAATGACCTTGAGTGGTTTGGTTCATGGACTGTTTTTTTAGATTGAAAACTTAAGTCCTCAAGACTGAATTTATAGCATTCCACTTGTCGGAGGTACGACGTCGACTTCGTAAAAGCTGAGTTCTCGAGTAGAATTTGTAGTTTTGATTTCTGGCAACATGAACATACGATTGTTGACCATTTTCTTTGTGGTTCTTTGCGTCGCGTTTCCTTGCAGCAAAGCTAGCCCTGATGACACATGCCCTTTGATAAAGCCAAAATTTATGGAAGGTTTTGGCAAAGTCATGGTTGAGCAACGAAATGTATTTTTAAGAGAGTCCAAGAAGCTCTGCGAAGGTAGGATCAATAACTAACTATGTATCAAACTTTTCTTTTCGGACACTTCTGTGATACGGACAACTCTCTTCCTAGGACAGTAGTTCTTTCGTTCCCAGAGATATTAAGCCTCTCTATGGGTTCCTGTGAACATCGTTTTCGTCACGCGTTTTGCCATCAAATCGTCGGTTTTTCAACGCGAAATCCTCTCATATCAAGTGTGAGGTAATGCTTCTAGCGAGCCCGAGCTAGCACAACGCTGACTAAGGAAACGAGAAAATAAAACAGGCAACAGCTTTAATAAGCAAAACAAAAACTCCGAATGTACACCACAATTTTTGGAAGATTTCTTTTCCTTCATCGAATAAATGACGTTGTTCGTTTTGATCAGAATAGCTATGGGATTGTCCTTTTTATCGTCATCAATAGCGGTCTTTGCGACTTAGTCTCAGAGATTCTAAACTTCATCCAATCCCTTCCTGTATATTACAGACTCGGTACAGACACCTCTGCGTGTAATGCTAACACTTGGCACTGTACTTTTGTTATTTCTTTCCTTCACTAGTTTTACTTTAAACTTCAACGCTGTAACCTTTTGCCCGTAAGCGAACTCTCCATTTGAAGGAGTCGTGACTTGCGAGAAGTCACGCGAGAACCGCACCCGAAAGGAGACGCGAGTCATAATATGGAGAGCTTGCTCGTAGGCTATGTGATCTTTAATCACGATATATGTCGTAGTTGTAGTGCTGGTCTTTGTTATCACAGTCATATGAGCATACCCTTTTAAATAGACTTTAAAACAGGTGTATGTTTTAAGATTTTTTTATTTACTTTTATCTTATCAAAAAGCATACCACCAACCGTTTGCGGTCTTATGGGCCCGCCGCCTGAGAACATTATTCTCAGGGGCACCCAACGAGAATATAGTTCAAAACCACTTAAACATAGCATTGTTGAACGTATTTTAGTATTTAATTATAAACAGTAGGTATAGGCATATTTTTATCCCCTAAACATTTTTCATCTGTTCGGATTTCTTAGCTGAAAGTCTAGTGATCCGAAAATTATAGGGATCAAAATTTACCTTTTGGAAAATTTTAGCCGGAAAAAAGGCTCCCGAAAATTCTAGGTGACCTTTTGAGGGTAAAAATCCGTTAAAAATGGGTAATTATACCATTTTTTTAGATGTTCGAAAATCCTAGAAGAGGCAGACAAGCAAGAAATTTTACAACAAATGCTCCGAAAATTCTAGATCTCTAATCGTCTTCCGAACAGATATTTTCCAAAAATTGAAGTTGGGCGTCCCTGTATTCTGGTATCTTCTATCATGATTTGCAAAAAGCGCTGGCTTTAGCCGACTTGTTTCTCTTAACCTAGCCCTCTAAGGTCCTGTACACTCAATGCCTTTTGCAAAGTATGCGTTTTTGTTGCCGATCGAAAACCCTTCGATCGGTTCGTGTCCACATTACTCTTTTGATGCGTTCTTGACTTTCCACGCTAAAACGTTTGAAAACGAAAGAATTGCACGTTGCGACGTAAGTTGAACTCTAGGTAAGCACATGCTACAAACACATGCGCTTGCGATGTTTTTGTTTTGATGCGTTTTCGACCATTTTTGACCGTCCGCACTAATCACGATATGTATGCGTTCTTGTTTTGATCCACTTTCAAGAGCGTTTTCAGGTCGATGCCTTTTTGACGAAAACACTTCGCGTATTAGTGTGGACGAAAGGCCTAAACGCATAAAATGCATGCGTTTTCAAACGAAAACGCGTTAGTGTGGAAGGGACCTCCTTATTCTTCAGCACAGTATAACAGGAGATTACTAAACCTGTTCTATTGCATGGGCTCAATAAGTGATTTAGGTGGGTCTGGTATTGACTGGATATTTATAGTTTGCATTTCATGAGTCGATATTTGCCCTGTATGGCTTCAAAAGAGCTCGAGTCGGGATCGGTTACAACTGCCTTTTCAGGCGAAAACATGAACGGGTCCTGAACACCATTGGCAGTATTGGAGAACTTAGGTCCCTATATACCTTTCTTAGGGACAATGGAATACCTATCAGAGCAGTCGGCTAGTTACGCAAAGATAAAGCTAGCAATTATTTTAGGCTTACTCAAAGATTACAATAACGCCAGCATATTTTTAGATTTAATTCAATTCTTTGTAAAGTAACATAAATTCCTTTCCATCTCTGTAGATAGATGGCTCAACTTGACTCAAGAGGTCGTTTGCTTTGGGGCGCGTGATAGCAAGTTTGGTTCAGTTGTGATACCTTTGGAAGGATTTCTTACCTCACTCAAGCTGATTCACGTGACTGGCCACGTGTCATGCGACTCAAATGCCCCTCAACATGACCGGAAATGGGGCTGTTCTCGAAGCCATCCCAAACTAGGCAGAACCCCCTTCAATATTGTCGTTACAGCCGGCAAACACAATGGAATCCTTTTTCCAATAGACCTTTTTATGAAAGATTTGAAAAAAGAATCTCTGTGGTACGACATACCGGATGTGGACCCTGACGCGCTGGAAATAGTCCTTGGGGATTTGTCATATCCTTACTACGTCACTTCCGGACAAGAGCTTCGAATCTGGCTAGGAAAGGACTACCAGAATGTTGGCAAGGTAGAAGTCGAAGGGAAAGTTTGCTTCGCTGTCAAGGGATGGTTCATTTAGTAGGTCGCGATTTCTTAAACTTTAGTAGCTGCAGTCAAAATTAGTTGAGACATTTTAGCATCGTCCGTTTAGGCCCCTTCCAGAAACTTTCAATTTGGATTAAAATAGTATTTTACATATCATCATCATCATCATTATCATCATCGTCGTCGTCGTCGTCGTCATCATCATCATCATCATTGTTAATATTATTTTTATGAAAGTAATGCCAGCAAGCAAATTTGAATAACGGTCTCAATTGAAAACCTGTGAGACCCCTATAGTGACTAACTGGCTGCCTTGTCTACTTATCAAATGAAGAAACTAAAGTTCCAGGTTCTTATTGTTACGAAAACAAACATATGACTGCTTGCAGACCAGAGTTTCAATAACCACTCAGATTTAAATATATAACTTTTAAATTTGTAGAAATGTCAGTTTACAGTAATGTTGTAGTATAACAAAAAAAAACGGCAGAAATAAACAAAAAATACAAGCTTCTTCCCTAAATGTTTACTATATATGTAGTGTTCGCCACCATATCGGCAGAAAGTGGATACTGTCAGTTTAAGAACTCCGAGCATTTTGATTCTCTGACTGGCTGAAGCATTTTTGCTATAGAATTTCTTCCTTAGAGTGAACAATTTTGTTTCTTACTTTAGTTAAATAATGGCTTCAGTGTTTACGCAAAACTTGTTAAGACTGTATACGGAATAAATTAAGTGGGTCATGCATAGTGTTGTCAGCTCTTTTATTTTTCCCTCAAGTTTGTTCCCAGAGGTTGCGATCCTTTTAGGACCTGTTTACATGAAGGTGGGGGACCCCAAATAGGTGAGGTAACCCGCTTAGGTGGGGTAAAAAAAAAAACAACCCGCCTTTACATGCAATCTTACAACCCCGCCATCCTGGGGTGCACTTTCGCAAAATTATTGAATGGTCGCTAAGCACGTAAACAAGAAAAATGCTGGCTAACCACGTTTTTTGGCGATTAATGCTCTTCTAAACTCACTTCCTGCTCTTGCTACAACTTTCAGTGCTGTGGCTTTCTATCGTTACCTTTAATAATGATGCAAAGCTACCGCCAAAGTGACGCGAATTCAGTATCACGAATCCGACCCCGGCTAGACGGGTTACCACACCTTGAAAGGTTTACATGGCAAAATTTGACCCCGGCTGGGAGGGTTAACCGGTCTTGCAGACCGGGCTACCCGCCTTGGCGGATCACCCTACCTATCATGTAAACGTGATCAAATTAAAATGAGTGATTATACAGACAGGCGTGTAACCCCATCTTAGCGGGTTACCTCACCTACCTAGGGTCCCCCATCTCCATGTAAACAGGCCCTTAGTCGGAACAAGGCTAAAAAAGGTGTGCTGCACGTGCGAAGTTGTTTTTCTTTTGCTAATTAGACCTATTCTCGTTGCCTTAGCCTTTAGCATTATATGATTTTATTTTTTGCTCACATAATAGTAACTTTTAGACCTGGGTAAAACTACATATTAACTTCAGATTCTGTGGATGAAATCCTATGGTGTGACCATTCAAAAGAAACCTCTTCAGTAGTACTTTCATGAGGTCCTATTTATTTAATTGGTAGTTCTAACTTTTGAGTCTGTGGATGAAATCCTATGGTGTGACCATTCATATGAAATCTCTTCAGCAGTACTTTCACATGGTACGATTTATTTAGTATGTAGTTCTAACTTTTGAGTCTGTGGATGAAATCCTATGGTGTGACCATTCAAATGAAACCTCTTCAGCAGTACCTTCACATGCTGTTATTTACTTAGTATGGGGTTCTTCGAGGTCTGTGGATGAAATCCTATGGTTTGACCATACACATAAAACCTCTTCGGTAGTGCGTTTACATTTTAAGGTTTTATCTGGTATTTGAAACTGAATTTGGAATCTTACTAAAAATTCTAGTTTAGGTTGGTTGGGGGAGTGTCATCGCTCTTAAGGTATCAATCATCATACTTTTTTCTCAGTTGTGTAGAAGGTGCTCGTAAGGTCTCTCCTGATTGGTCGCAGAAAACAATGACACGTCATTCTTTCAATTGTTTCAGTTTTGTTTGGGGTCACGGTTTGGCACCATCGGTGACTTCTCTTCTGAACGCTGCTACAGGACAGGTCTGCAGATGTGTTTCATATTCAAATTGTGTGTACTTGTTACGGCCCCTGAAATAACGAGTAAACTCAAATTTGTTTTGGCCTTATCTGTTTTCGTTTTGTTCGTTCTTCTATTTATCAACATCTTTGTTTTGGATGCGGCAACTGAACTCTTTGTTTCCAACAGTCATGCCATCAAATGATCTAAAATTTTAGGCAGATATTTATTTGGGTCGAAAAAAGATAAAATATTGGTGCGACCTTTATTTGGGTCGAAAAAAGATAAAATATTACAACTCTCGGAAGACCTCACGGGATTGGCTGGGAAAACAATGAACAAAAATATCTAACAATGGAACCTATTAACCCGAAAACGAAAGAGCTACAACATATTGGGGTCCAGTCGAAATTAGAGGTTCTGAAGAGCTGTTAAGGCTACAGGGGTCGAAAATAGACGACGAGTTGGTTCGGAGAGGTATTTTTTTCCGAAAAAAAAGAACGTTTCATGGATATCGGCTCCCCTACTGACAGGCATACTATTTTTAAGGAAAAATATAACTTGCTCAGATCACAGTTTATTTAAAGAAGACAAGACCGAGCTTATCGGAAGCTTAAAAAAAGGAGATAAAGTGTATGTAGTAGACACGTACAAGTACGATAGTATCAACATCAAACGACGTATAAACTGTGAGGGTACCAATAATAATTTTAAATTACACGAAAGGTTTGACTCCATCCGACTTTTCGACATTTTAGACAAACATTCCTATCACCTCTATTTTTGTTTTTTCATCAGTAATTTAATCACTCCCTTTTGAACTGACATCTGCAACGATAAATTTTAATTAACTTGTTCTATGGTAATACACAAAAAAATTTCTAGGAGATTATTGCTTTCCGGTTCCAGGGACTTTCTCTTTTTTTAATTACAGTAATTGTTTAGCTATAAGAAGGTCTTCCTTTTCCTGTTTTTCTTGGCATTGAGATCAAGAGTCAGTCAAGAAGACTGAAGTTAATTTTGTTCTACTGGAAAGCTAAATAATTCACGACATCTTGCGCAAAGTTACTTCTTCGGAGTTATTATTATCATTGAAAATTATATTTAAAATGGCCAGTGAGAAAGGATTTCGGTCGAGAAAGAAACGTCCCAGGTTCTTTCTCTGTGGAATATGTAACGTTGTCTCAATAGCTGAAAATACGGCAAATGAAAGAGACACCACCGAAGACACTGCTCAGAGAGATGAAGAAAAGCGTCTGAGTTCTACAATGGCTCGTAACAAGGATACTGAACGTTCACTACATACAGATACATCGGAGTCTTCGCTGAATACGAAACATTTCATCTCAAGAGACGTCGAAGATACAGGATTAAAAGCACTGGCTCAGACTCAGAGTTCGTCACAAATGATGGTGTCTCGTTACGGCGAAGAGGTGGAAACATTTCGAAGAGCAGAAGGAAAAATATGCCGGAACGAGTGTCTCAAAAAGCTGGAAAATTTTGACAGCGACAAGGACGGAAAAATAATTGATAAGGACAGCAGTGATAGGGGTCTTATCTCGTCAAAATCTTCACAGAAAGTCCCAGAAAAAGAAAACCTCAACTGCGAAGAGATTTCATCGAAAGGAGAAATGGCTAGCGGTCCTTCGGAAGCACTACCGGTTGATGGACTAGAAAATGAAAAAGACAATGGAATGCAGAAACGGAATTCTTCTCCAAAAGATTTAAAGACCTTCGCCCCAGTAAGTGGTCACACCTCGGAGTCATTTGAGTCCACTGAAACCAACTTTGCACCTGATAATGAGAATTCAACAAGGGGAAGTCATGAAAAGACGAACGTGCCCGAAATTGAAATAAACGGCACTGAATCCAAACATGCCTGGCATGAAGAAGAAAAGCCCTTACCAGGGAGCCGCTGGAAACGTATCGTTGCTCTAAGAACAAACACAGGCCGCGGGAAAAAAATGCAACGAGATTCTGCTACAATCAACGAAGAGTACGAACTCATAGTCTCCACTTTGAAAGAGTACGGTGTGTGGTAATAGAAGCTGTATCAAAAGCGTAAGGTTTGTCAACCGGCTCTACTCTGCATGTAGGAAATCCCTTTGAAAAAAACGTGTTTAATTTGACAAGAGCTAAAGGACTATTTACAATGATATATTTTGTGATGTCTGTACAAATAACTTAGATATCAATTCTGTATAAAAATAACAATTGCGGCACGAAGAAAATTTTCAGATTATCAGGCACGGAGAGCGTAAAAATACATAGTTAATTAAGCCAACTGGTTGGCATAATTTCCAGTGCAGGTATGATCTATAAGTACACGGATATTTGTGCCCTTTAAGTCAATGTTTGAGCCCACAGATTGTCTGTGGTAACTGAAAATCTTTACGTTAAAGCCTTTGAACAGAAGCGCTAAATTGCGCTTTTTGCTGCTGAATGTTTTACGAAATAAACATTTGACTTTGAAAAAGGAATCAAATTTGTAGGCTGTGCCGGGAAGTAAATCACTTTTTCTTTCCCTTAGAAGGCGTCTTTCGTCCTCCCTTGGCTGTAGAAGCACTCTTTCGGCTTTTGCTCGGTGATGGTGATCTTTCTCTTTCCTTAGCTGCCTCTGCCGCTTGTGCTTCTTCTTTCAGCTTTTCAGCTTCCAGGAATTTCTGTCTGTATGCCTCTCGTCTCTGGTTCACTTCACTCCGTGCTTTGTCTAAAGCGGCCTAGCAGAGGGAAAAAGAAAAGGAACTTTTCAGTTTTCCATTCTTATTTTGATGACTCTCTACGTTTTCTTTGCCCTTCTCTCGCGTGGCAAGATATATTTAACAATTATTCCTCGAGCCCGAATGGGCTCTGAGTCAATAGCCCATGAGGCCGAAGGCCGAATGGGCTATGGACTCAGAGGCCATGAGGGCGAGAGGAATGATTGTTTTAGAAAAATCCAACTAGTTGGTCAAAAAATATCGAGACAAAACAACTTTAACTAGGTAAAGCTAGTCTAAGACTTTAATCCTTTTTTGCCACCAAAAAGCCGGCGCTTTCCGCTACTAGTATGCTATAGCATACAGCCTAGTAGTAGCTCAACCAATCAGAACGCAGCATCGGTAATAGACCACTAGTTGGATTTTCCTAAAAGTCCTTACCCACTTTATATAATATTACAGAATTTTACATTATCGTTAACGGTCTTTTAAAACTTTCTTTCAGTAATAAGAGAAACATCTTTGTGCAAACCATGAGGTAAAAAAATATAATCGCGTAAAAAATAGCGCGGTACAGCTTTGAGCGCGCGCTAGCTTTCGTCACCATTCACCCACGGGCAATTAGTTAATGCGCTTTATGTTTGTTATGTTATAATCTAAAGCAGCGAATTTACAACGCACGAAAAGGAAATACATGTAATGCAGCTGCGTAATTTACAAGTTAGAAATGCTCCAAGAGAATATCGAGTCTTTTACTTTGACGGGTCTGAATCACGTTTGGTCTAAGTTAAATATTTTCTAACTTGGTAACGAAAGACAAAGCAAGAAGAGCGCCGGGCCATGTTTGGGGCTGCTGTACCTGCAGTTCTTCAGCTTCCTGTAACTGCCTCTCCTTGGCTGCATTCCTGTCCAGTCTGTCCTGCTCTCTCTTTTTTTCCACCATCTCTTCTCGCATAGCTTTAAACGCATGCGCCGAGGCAGCACGTTCCTGAAGGCGTCTCTCCTTTTCTTCCTCGTCTAGCAGCACAGGGACACCACCTCGCGACCTGAAAACAAGGCAAACAGGATGAGATCACAATGCTTAGCAGACTACTTTCTCCTATAGCAAACATCCCGCATTACTATAAATAACCAAGAGAATTTGTCTTTATGCAAGATAATGTTCTAAGTTTGTATGACCTGTACAACTAATCCAAAGAAATTTATTGACAATCCCTGGAATAACACAGACAATTGTAGTAAAAACATTCGAGTCTGTGGATGAAATCCTACGGTGTTACCATTCAAATGAAAAAACTTCAACAGTACATTAAAATGTTACTAAATGCATTTATTTAGTTTGTAGTTCTAACTTTTAAGTCTGCAGATGAAATCCTATGGCGTGACCAGTCATGTAAAACCTCTACAGCAGTACATTCAATTCAATTTTGCTTTTTGGGCCCTCGGGTTTGGAAGTAAATGTTTCAGACCAGGCAGGTGTTGGGTGTTTGTAGTGATAGTCTATCTAACCTGATGGTCTTGGGCTGGGAAAGAGGCTGTAGTATCTGATCCGGTTCCTTAGGAGGTGGTACTAGTGTCAATTCGCCCTGGTCTGCCTCCGATTGTACTGGTGACGTTACTGTCACTGTAGAGTAACAACAACAAATAATATGTAAAATAAGGTGAGTAACGGATTCCTTTTAAATTTTGGCTTTAGCAGGCGAAATGACGTCTGAGGAACGGGCGCAGAAATTCCATACTGATGACGTATCACTACTCAGATCAGGGGTAGTGCTTCTAATTGGCTGAAGCAAATTTCCCTCTTGGCACGACCAATCAGAAACACTATCAAGATCTGGACAGTGACTCGTCATCAGAATGGGGAAATCACTGGTGGCACCACGAAGTGTCGGCTGGTTTCTCAGGCTAAATTTATGGTAACTGAATCGCAGTTCTGTGACGATTTGGTGACCCAACGGAGGAAGCCCTAACAAGGTAAATGTTAAAGAGTTTTTTTTCGTGTAAACGGAAGTGGGGTGCGTAAAAGTTTGTACTACAGTAGGACAGTGGGAAGCATGTGATTAGTTAGTTGAATAAGGTGGATGTGCAATTTTGCTTTCTTGTATCCTGCTAAAACTAGCGTACACGCATCAGCAGGACTCGCACCTAAATATGTCAGTTACTTACATATTTCGCTGGAAGGTGCTTCTTTCTCTTCGTGTTGATCTTCGTCGCCGTTTTCTTCTTCAATCGTATCTTTTTCAACCTTCACCATGTGTTCGTTTAGAAACTTTTGACGGCTTTGCTGGGCCTTGGGAAAGAAAGGATAAATTCACTTATTCTCCGTGGTAAGTTTACTTACTTTAAGGTGTTGTTTTAGATTTAACGCTTTTCAAATTGTCAGTATTGAAAAATAATGGCATCTTAGATGTAGATAATGCCTCCAACATTTAATCTAACTTTTTTACGAGAAGCCCCCTTATAAAGTTATTCAGCTATCCCCCGCCTGAAGAAACTGAAAATAAATTAAGTCCCTTACCAAAAAACAAACAAGCAAAACAAAAAATGCTAAAACTAAAAGTTTTATTGAAGTGGCAAATAATCTCCATGGCCATTTTCGAGGAGAAGTCTTTCAAGCTGTGATCCACCTTTTTCTTCGCAATCCAGCAAAATCCCGATCGCAAAATGATAAAACTTCTGATATTTGATAACTTGTTTCCGCCACCACGACAATCTCACTAAAATTCGTAGTGGAATGACGACGGCTGTCTCATTTTTCCGCTAAAATGACGCTGGTTCACGCGCGCGCACTACTTAAAAAGAAAGAAAGTGTCATATCCGCGTGGTCGTGTTTGTATTAAAATTGAAAGCTCTCTATTGGGACACCTCCTCCGCAGTTCCCCGTAATGTTTGTGACATCAACGCCAAAGAAAACGCCAGTCAACAGCTGAATATTCGTTCGTGCAAACTACTTAATAGAGAGGTTAAGCATCACGTTTACGTCTTAAGGCAAACGCGAATTTGTACCACGTGACTAAGTTTCCTCTTCCCTTGTCGTTTACTGTTCATTATTTCGACACCTAAATTCGTAGTTTCACGCAATTTTTCATCCATAAGAATTGTTTGGAACTGTTTTAACTGTTCATTTTCTATGTTGAGAAATTCTCAATTTAATGTTTATTCCGTTTCGATTTGAGGTCACCGGGGAAACAAACTTGGGACCTCTCGCATAGAGGGCTGCGCACTAACCAACTGCGCTAATACTTTGGCAAAGGACTCAGTGCAGAGACATGTGTTCCAAAGTACCCAAGACGCTTTTAAATGGCATTACTTTCTTTCACCGACATTGTGTTTGTATTCTCACGAATATCTCCTAACAAGGGTTACGTTACCCTTCTTCTACCTTTGCGGCTCGTCCTGGTTCAGCGGCTTCCCATGCCTGCTTCATAGCCTTTATTTCGTCCTGTCTTTCCGTGTCCTTCTTGACCTCGATTTCGTCCTACGAAACAAAATAGGTAACCAATGAATTTGATTCCAAGAAAAGACAAACCAGCCCTTATGTAACTGGGAGGGGGGTGGGGGGGGGGGGGGGCGGGGGGCTTAGGCTTCTAAGACGACGACGACTACGAAAACGAGATTTTCCCAATACTAAGAAGCGTGGGCGCGAACCAACGTCATTTTGGTGGGAAAATAAGGTAGCCGCCGTCAGTCTACTCGAGTTTTAGCGTGAAAGATAAGTTATCAAATGTTAGAAATTTTACCATTTGGCGATCGGGAGAAGGCTTTGCCTCCTTCAACGGAAATAAACGTGCTAACTCTTTTGTTGAAAAAACTAGTACAATAAAGCTTTCCGGAGTATTTATATTTAGAGTATAAGCGAAAAAAACTTAAAATTAAATGTCGTCCTCGAATCTTAAGTTCTCCAGTGTCTCAGCGCGACACCGGAAAATAATTACTCATGTTCGCATCGAATAACCCGTTGCGCCATTTGCTTGCGATCGCAAAAACACTGGAGAACGAAAAATGAGTTGAAGGTTAAGCTGGGCGATTATAAGTTAGTAAATTTTGAGAATAACTGACTGTACACCAACTCCATTTAAGGAGCACTGTCACGGAAACTGGGACACCTTGATGTATTTCAGTTACGACAACAGAAACTGAAAAATGTCCCTCTGTTTTTGTAAGAAAGTACTGTAAAGATGCACTGAAACTATTTACTAATCACCCTACGTTTCTTTCACGTCAGTGTAAAACAATCTGTTACTTTGTTTGCCTAGTTTTCCCGTGTGTCTGCCTTTCTCCTTGTATTTTCTCAGGTTTTCGATTTTTAATATTAGGCACACTATGTGTAACACACTTTTAAAAGTACAGTTCATTTAAAGTAGAGCAGTCAGAATGTAACTGCAATACTCGAATGCCTGGCACACTAATCTTACCCCGTTCGCGTCAGAAACAATCCTCAGAGTCCAGTTAGGTTTGCTTGAGTCGAACTGTTGCTGAAGGTAGTATGAAGAAAAAACGATGTGACAGTCAAGTAAATAATAAACACTTAGGTGCCGCCAAACCTCAGCTAAAGAGACCTTCGTAAAACTCAAAAACTGTAGTTAAGTTACTGTGAAGCTGCTTATCGCAGTATTGAATATGTTCGTCGTTTGCCCTAGAATTCGACACCAAATCTCTCTGCTATTTTTCTGTTCTCTCTTTCGCTCTCCAACGAGGAAAAGACCTTGAATAGTACTCGATTTAGCCTGCTGAAACAGCGCTCAGTATTTTCTTGTGTGTAGTCACCATCTCTGATTTTGAAAGCAGAGGACGAGTTTAAAGGTGCGACACAGGAATAAAGGAACACAATAAGGGGGGGGGGGGGAGGGGGGGGGGAGAGGAGGGAAAAAAAATACTTTCTCATCTGTCTACCACCCCTCCTCTCGTTCCCTCCCTTCTTTGACTCGAGCACCATATAACCTGAGCAAATTACAGTGCTCTCCCAACCCCTAAAAAAAGCCTGCAGTACAATGAGGCTATTTCCTACTATTAGCCAGTTACCTGTGATGAAGGTCTTGAACCCGCTTGTCCTTTGCTTGATCTGCTCTCTTTGCCTTCTTTGTTTTTCTTGCCTTTAGACACAGAAGCTGACAGTTTGTCTCCACGAGGTGCACTCTCCGCGGGAACTAAACGACAGATGCAAACTGTTAGAAAATACCTCCACCCTTCACTAAGAGGACTTACTTGGTAAAAAATAAAGTGTGAGGAATTTGTTAAAAGTGTTAAAAAGCTGTAACCTGGCTACAGCATAACACTTAAAATTGTTCGTCAGTTTACGACTTGAAAAAGTAGGGAAAGCTAAAACTTTTTTCAAAAGATTGTTTGTTCATATTTGCACTAAAAATGTAATAATAACAACCACGATGCAATGACAAACAGTAAGCGTTCTACCGATCTGTACAAGGAAGATGTGACATCACTCACCATATGGAGAAAAAGGGAGGAGTAAAGGAAATTTATTTACAAAAAAACAAATCAAAAACAAAAACGGGCCTTCATTTGTCGAATTCACGTATAGCAATTCTCAGGGAACGGACTTTTCTCAATTCAAGCTAATAGCTATAACTTTCAGCACATTTCATTTGCCATGAAACAAAATGATCGCATCAAAGCCGATAAATAACCTACCTTCCACGTCAAGTCGATCCAGATTCTTGAGCATGGCTACAAAATCCCAGGAACTTCTTGACAATGGCCAACTGTCTCGCAGAACCTGCGCCTGAATTATATACTTGTGAATCTACAAATAAGTGATACAAACAGCAGTTACTTCCCATGTAGCTCTCAAGCTATGTGCTTCCACGACAAGGGCGGGGGGTACGGACAGCTAACAGTCTTCGAAGGTAAGCTAACGGCAGTGGGATTAGCTCAGTCAGTACAATCATTGACCGCAGAGCGGGAGGTCGTGGGTTCGATTCCCGGGGCCAGACCAACACTCAGGGTCTTAAAATAACTGAAAAATGAAAGTATTGCCTTAATGCCCTGCACACGGCCAGACATTTGCGCGGTTCGGATGACGACGTAAAATTGCGGTCCTGTTTCCAGTAGGCGACATAAAAATAGTGTCCCCAATTAGCACTTTCGCGCTAAATACATTCAGCCGTATAGCACGTTCTAATTAACAATTATTCCTCGAGCCCGAATGGGCTCTAAGTCAATAGCCCATGAGGCCGAAGGCCGAATGGGCTATTGACTCAGAGGCCATGAGGGGGAAAGGAATAATTGTTTTAGCAAAATCCAACTTTTTGGTCAAATATATCGAGACAAAACAACTTAAGCTAGGTAAAGCTTGACTTTAATCCTTTTTTGCCGCCAAAAAGCCCGCGCTTTTCGCTACTAGTGGGCTATAACATATAGCCTAGTAGTAGCTCAACCAATCATAACGCAGCATTGATAATACTGAGACCACTAGTTGGATTTTACTAAATAGTTCATATCTTATGGGATACACTGCGGCTCATTGTCCTTGCAACGTGGCTGGTCAGTAAAGACTGTACTAGTCTTGACGTTGTCTAAGAAATCTTCCAAACTGGTTTTAAAGTTGTCTCCACAGTAGTTTTTGTTGAAGTTTTGAGCTCTGCAAGTGTTAGAACACGTTATAGTTTCTGTAGAGAAGCCATATTGTTTTTGTCACCAAGATGTTGAGTTGTTCAAAGTACGAGGAACATAAATGCAAGATTGGTCAGGAGTCAAGACTACCAGGATTTGAACACGGCTCGGTCGGCATATTAGTTGGGATATTGTCCCCCTACCTCAGTCCTGAGGTTAGAAATAACACTAACCTTGACTTCTGGCTCCATGTCCTCAGGTTCCTCGTCTTCTTTATCCAGTGAGTCATCGTGCAGCAAAGGACGAGAACCTTTCTGCGAAAGAGGAGTGTGTGACCATGTTAGCTATTTCCACAAACGTTTCAAAAAGTAAGGGCAAGTCTTGACATAACTGAAAGAATCTTTGAAAGCCTCACTACAAAGTTCCCATTTGGACCAGTTTAAGTCACATGAAAACAACGAACTTTCAGTCCCACAGGTGCAATAGAGTTCTAACTATTCAGTCTGTGTATAAACACTAAGGTGTGAAGTATTAACCATTGATCTGGTGTGGAACATTACGTTCTCGCGATGCACCAGCGATTCCGTGGATGAAAACTACAATGTTGTCATTCAAATAAAAGCTATGGAGTAGACTTCTTTTTCTGTGACGATGCTGTTGCGTAGGATGACTCTAACTTTTGAGTTATCTTGAATTTTAAGCTTGATTCCATTGGAGACAAAGAATTAAACAGTGCTTTGGACTGCAGGGTGGCAAATGCATTTTGAAATAAATCGTCAAAATTTTTCGCAACTGAGAAAGGATCAAATAACACAAAGCTCGGAGTTTTCGATACGGATGGAAAGTCCTAACGAATACTCATCTTATAAAAAAAACGAATAACACCGCCAACAACACTAAACAGCAAAAAGAGCACCAGATCACTCACCGATGATCCTGGCCGGGAGGTACTGGACTCCTTGCCGCTCTTCTTTCCTCCTTTGCCCGGTACAGGAGACGCTACGGCTTTGCGGCTACCTGAGGTGGGTCTCTTGGCCGAGCGAGGGTGGGACGAGGTTGGAGGGCGGGAACCTGGTAATGACAATAATCTACCAATCAATGATCATTTCTTCGGAGCCAAGATTCACGCGGAAAGTGACACGAGAGTGGAAGAAAATAACTGAAGGGCTTTTTTTCAATGTTCTTGCCTCCTTCGTGCAAACTATTTTAAGATTATAGCCTGAGTCTGATTTGATGGTTATTCCGTTTCGATGTGAGGTCACACCAACGAAACGAACTCAGCACCTCTCGCACAGAAGGCTGTGCACTAACCAACCGTAACAATCCCTGAACCTTATTTTAGAAAAGGACTGTAAATTTATATGTTCCAAAGTACATATAAATACACCGATAACTGACAGGCTTTTTGAATTGTTCTTACCTCGTTTGCCATGTTTTTCTTCTTCGTCGCCAGTGCGATCGCGGTAGAATGTGAAAGCAGGAATAACTGCGTGAGCTTTGCCTGTCGTACTCGCCACTTCTTGTTCATGATCAAGAATCTACAAAAATAACAAATCTCTATGGTTTACTGTGGCAAGAGAATCTATTTCGTTTGTTTAAATATCTCTTATGCCTTTGCTCCATTGTACAAAATGTTGTTCAGTTCATCCCATTCTCAGGGTTGCCAATACTTTTTTGTTTTCTGAAAGGACAAATGCCCGACCGAGTCAGCAAATTAGTCGGACAAACCACGTTGATAGGTATACATTATTTTGACTCTTAATTTCTTTTAGCATTATACAAATCTCCAGCTTCAAAATAAGTCTTTAATATGTCCGACTGCAAGCAGGATTTTGACGGAAATGAGCAAATTTTAGTCGGATATTGCCCAAAAACCGACTGTTATTCTAAGCTCTACTTTACAGTGACCATGTAGTTGTCCTCCTCATCTGTTTTCAGTCGTACCCCCGCACCAAGTTAATATCCCCTACGTTAGACTACGAGTAGTCCGACCTTTCCCTCAGGGATGAGTCGAGCGAGTGAGCGAGATTCGCGAGCGAACGGGCAAATCGCCACCCGCGAGGAAGGTGAAAAGCGTCCCACCTCACCTCGCGCGCGGCGATTTTCACTCATGACCGCAAATTTCGCTGAGAAAAATGAGAGACTACTTATAGTCTACGCCAAGGTGTCAATAATTGCTGGCGACAAGAGCAGCCCGCAATCCTATTCTCTAGGTTACAATTACGCATGCGTCGCATGTATGTAGCCAGTATTCGTTTGGAGTTTCACTAAGGACGAACGGAATGAACAAAACGCAAACTTTGCGTACTTAAGCAAAGCACAGCGCTGGAGCAAAAGTATTTTGACCTTTGATTGTTGTCGCCCGCACTCCCTAACCTTTGGTTATTACTAGTACTCTAAACGTAATCCGCAGTGTTATTCTGACACGTGCCTCACCTGTAACTTAATGTAAACGTCCGGTTTAGAAGTCCCTAGCTGAAGGCTGACCATGTGATCTTCTGTTACTTTCACTGTGTATCTTTAAAATACAACACCAACAAAATATTAAGAAGTGGTCACACAAATACACTCAAAAAGGCAACGAGGAAGAAGGATTAGCACAGTTGAGACTCTCATGAGAGAGACTCATGAGTTGAGACTCTGCATGAGACTCTCATGCAGGAGAGATGCAAGGACCAAGACAAAGACAGCATGCATACTTAATTTCACCTTTTTTCGTGTAATTAATTGTGCTCTATTGTCTTACCTAATTAATCTTCTTTTTTATACGCCACGTGCATTATCTCCCATAATGCACCTTATTTGCCCCCCAAGATTTTGCATAAGCTAGCATTGTTTTCAATTTCTCTTGGGATG
This sequence comes from Porites cylindrica, assembly GCA_964035525.1. Taxonomy (NCBI): domain Eukaryota; kingdom Metazoa; phylum Cnidaria; class Anthozoa; order Scleractinia; family Poritidae; genus Porites; species Porites cylindrica. The sequence goes on along the minus strand of OZ037775.1, from coordinate 19,644,422 downwards.
GCTGCACTACCCAGGAGAAATGAAAAACAAACGTTATGCTAAATTTTGGGGGAAAATAAGGTGCATTACGGGAGATGTGCAAGGGAGGGAGGGGGGAGGGAGGGGGTAAAATGAGGGCATCGTTGGCCTCAGGTTTGTCAGACTGATGACTTTCGTGTTACCGAAGTAAAATAAGGACTCTTTATCTTTAGCTTCAGAAGCACTCATCTAAGAAGTTGAGTCAATATTCACTGCATTCTCACCTGAAAATAATGTTGTACTTGTTGGGGATGTAGTAATCTCTAATCTCCTTGTTTACAAAGTGACTGTTGACTCCGTCTCGTCCGGGGTACGGTAAAGGTTCCGTTGAACCTATAACCCGCAGCCTGAATTTCCCAGGAGGGAGAATAGCGTTCGGGGTTCTGGCTTCAGCAACGAAAGTGTAACCACGCTGACAAGAAAAAAAAGGTCTTAATTCAATGAAAGTACTATACAGTGTAAAGGAGGGGGAAACGTGCGTCTGAGCAGACGAGGGAAAAAACATGTGACATTCACTGAAGACTGGCTCACTATAGGGAAATAATGGCGTAACGACACAAACCTCATTTAAACGCACTTAAAAAGTCGGCACGGCACACTAAATTTTTTGCACCGTGCTGACGATTTTAACGCACGGCACTACCAATTTTCGACGTGTAAACGTATCGGTCCCAAATGCAATGTGGCACCAGTGCTAAAAATTTAGGGGTGCCGAGACTACCTTCCCTAGGTAGTCTCGGCACCGATAAACGAGGCATGGTGCCAAAAATTTGGCGTGCCGTGCCGATTTTTTCAGCGCGGGTAAATGGTTTATAGTTTTAAATCTTCAATTTGAAGGGAGCCAGCCAAAGCGAGCCTTTTAAATGTTTTCCTGTGATCTTTCATTCGCAGCATTTGCGCTATGTATGTTTTCTATTTTCATTTCAAGTAGTTTAAGACAAAGCAAACAATACAAACTTACCTTGTTTTTCTTCAAGTTGTTCGGCGCCACTTTCTGGAATACTCTTGTTAATTCTTCCCCTGAGTCGTTGTCCACCACTCGTAACAAACAAGTCGGCAAGGAAACATAGAGTTTAGGGACCGTTAAAACTGGTTCGTCCACAAAGAACACTTCCCTGCAAATAAAACAAGCAGCAAATTCAAATACTGAGTAGTAAAGAAACTTTTTTGCCGTCACTGCACGACTACGACTTAAAAGTGCCTAGCTTCACGTTTTGTGGAGGACGTGAACTCAAAGCAACGACTTTCTTTTTCTTTTCCTAAACAATACAGTCTTGTAGAACTCAACTCCAAAAAATATTGCCAACATTTGACGAATTGAACGACATGGAATAAGCGCGATAAAGTTTGAAGCAGCGCGACTTCACTTTTTAAGTGCCTTTTTCGAAGCCGTCGCCGTCGTTGCTGCTTAAGCTCCCTAAAAACTGCCCCAAGCACGTTCTTCCTTATGGCACTTGAGGAAATACTCGTGAAAGACAAAATCACAGCTTCGTGTGAAAGAAATATGTCTCCTAAGCATTACTTCGAACGTTACAAATAACAAAATGAACTTGTCTCAGCCTCTTATTGTATTTGCTGCGTTATTAATACCTTCTTTTAACGTTTTGACCGATTATTTTTGTTTTACTCAATTTGGTGGGAGTTTTCCACTGTCCGAATTGTTATAATTTCATGACGCAGCTCCTTTAAAGTGAAGGGTAAAAAAAAATGATGTTGTTCTTACGTGTGTAAGAATAAAAACAAAATCGACCCACCGGAACTCGTCGATTTAAGATGGTTAATGAAAATAAGGTTTTGACATACCTGAAGACCACAAACCATGAATTAGGTGGTTGTTCAGGGTAGCTGCCATTGTAGTCTGTGTATGCTACTCTGCTCCACTCATCTTTGTAGAACGGAAACAATGGAAACAGATCAGGATCCCGCTTGAACATAAGTCTAAAGATTTGAATGGCAAAAGTCTCCAGGTTGGGTTCAATCAAGCTCCAGGCTTTGGACAAAAGCTCCAAAACCTTTTGATGTTCCTCAGTTCCTGTGAAAATAATAATTAAGATCAGGATACTACGACACAGACAGCAAACACAGATTAACAGCATGTCACGTGCGTGCTATAATAGGCTACGTCGAGAAATACCATTATACTCGTTTAAGTGCAGGTTTTGGTTATGTATAATGTTAGCATTTCTTTTCCAATGTCCTTTGTTTTCAACACGATCTGCCAAGTTATGCGGTAGTTTCTCAACAAGTTGCATTCTCAGTGCGTTCACATGACAATGCGTTCAGCAGTGCTACTAATAGCTAACATGTAGTTAGGTTCAGGTTGTTTCCACATTGTACAGGATACCTTTTGGTGCCGACATGAAATGCTGTCCGGTACAGAATGAACGCCAATGAGAAAGAACTGAAACAATGTTGTTCCCACACATCAAACATCGTACCGGAACGGTTGGCTGAGTGTTTTGTGCGCTAAATCCCAATCCTTAGGTCTGAATATTTACTTCCGTCTCAGGAGGTTCCAATACTCGCTCTTACCTATCTACTTCCGCTAAGGTACCTGCCGTCTACACTTACGTCCCAGTGAGGATGATCGCGCACGTACAAGGGTACTACGCTACATCCCAAACAGGATATTAGTTTAGGGACCCACCTTTTATGTAACCTCGTGACAGTTTCCTGAGAAAATAACCCCGAAAAGTGGCCTGGATCTTAGCTGCCGCATTTTCTTCTTCGCTGTTCGACGTCCGATCAACCCATGTAGGGGGAACCGCTGAAGCACTTTTGAGTTGTCGCCTAGCAGACATCGAACCGATCCGGGTGATCTCTGCAGCTGACAGGGGCCTGTGACCCACCCGCTGATGTAGACAGAGGGACGCCTGGAACTGAAAGGCTTTCCACGCAAAATGCATTGCCATATCATAAGAGTCAGCAAGGTGGAATCTGACTGTCTTAAGAAGGCATTTGATAAAAACCTGCATAAAATGGAAATGGTGTATGTTAAACTCGGAAAAAGAAATGGAGTCATTGCCTAAAAGATAAAGAGATAAGATCCCTCACTTGATGTAACAACTCAGTTTGGTTTATGGACTGATCAGGTTACGTACAGAGATTTCAGAACACCGTCCTTTATCTGAGCGAACCGCTTGTAAAAGCAATGTACAATGCTCTTATATAATTACACGATGTATTAAATACAAGATGTTTTCTTATTGGTCGTTGCCTATGACCTAGTAGAGTTCAGACACGCGGCCGACGTCACAGAGAGGTTTTTCTCTATCTGTCCATCATGGCCCACAATTTTGGGAATGCTTACCAGATTATTTCGGTTCTGGCGAGTAAAGACAACGAAAAAACGCAGAGAGTAAAAGAGGAAATAGCTTGCGGGCAGACGTCTCCTATTTGCTTTGTTGCATGGCACGCTAAAGAACAAATCAAGGTGAAAAAGTAGTCTCCTGATCTATGATTGGATAGAAACACCGCAAAATGGAATCTTTTAGTCTTTATACAATGTGTCACTGATGTTTTTACCACATTTTGACGTCATCTGCGATCTATTACTGAACAGACGCACGGCAACATGGAATCTCTTTGTTAAAAAACAGTCGTCATTGGGTGACAGTAGCCATGCATATATAAACAAGGACGAACGAATTTGGTCAAGTTTAGATTAAAGAGTTTTAAGAGTCATCGCTGATTAGAATCGCATTACAAGAATCACCTAAAAATTTACTGCCAGCAAAGAGTGACCAAACATCTTCGTTACTCGGCTGCAGATTTGAGTTATGAAATCACCTTATAATGCTTGTCTCGAATGTCCTTTGGTTGATCCTTCAGTCCCAGGTCGAGATCAAACTTCCTGTCGGGTGGAGGATCAGCAAAAGAAGCTACAAGACTCCCTATTGACTGAATGACACCCAAGGCATGTTCCAAGAAACGACAACTCTCCTACACATACAGACAAGGAAATGAGTGGTGAATACAGAATACAAACGCACTCAATATTACCCTTAATAATTCCACGCCACTTTCACACTACCCATAGTCTCCCTTGCAGCCGTTTTTTGGTATGTCATGAAACGTTGCGTGACATCCCAAAAAACCGTTGCGAGGGAGACTACACTGTCCATAGTGCACCTTGTTTACACTCAAAACTTTGCATGAGAATTGTTTTGGGGGACACAAAGTTTATTATGAGTAATATGAAGGCAGTCAATACAGAGGTCAGCAACGGTCATCTTACATAGGTAAGTGGATAAAGAGGTGTTTTTCTGCTTCCTTCGCTTTCGATCAGTTTAACCCTTTCACTGCTAACGGTGGTGGAAGAAAAAGTTCTCAAAGAAATTCAAATTTCTTTTTGTAAAATTCTAAGAAATAGAGAGGACTATGCAAAATTTCGGCCGGAGAGATGATAAGAATTTAATATTTGGACCCCAGATTCAAAGTTAGTGCGACTAACAATCTTGCCATAACTTGGTCTACGAATTTATGGGTAAACACAACTGCAGGTAAAATTTCGTTTAAAAATGCAACCGTATAAACGAACGATTGTAAAATGAAGAACAAAGGCAGTGATCACACCAGTTTGTGCAGCGCTAATCTGTTCCTCCTTGTTACTATTACATTAACCGAAATACCTTGGTTAGACAAGCCATTACAGTGTCCTCATCTCCATACACAAATGGTGTCTGTGAGGCCATTTCTATATGATAGCCGTGAGGGGCCTGTACCAGGAACCTGAGCACGTGGCGCCCAGGCGGTAAGACAAGCACAGAGGCTCGGGTACCTGTGGTACAGATACGCAAGATAGGTTGACCCGTCACCAAGCTTTTCCAAGAGTATGGCTCAGCAACGAGCCGACCTGGGGTGGGTGGGACTGGTTTCTCTTCCACTTGAACAGCGTCCTTTGGTTCTGTTGAAGGAACAAGACAGTAAGAAATTAGTTCAAACTTTCAGACAATAAAAATCTTGATTTACAATTTGCGATCCACACTTGCTAAGTTAGGTGATCAGTTTTGACGCATTTCTCAGCCACGCGCAGAACACACCAATCTGCATTTTTGCGGATCATTTCACCCCCTGTAAACATGGCGGAGTTTACGAAGGTTACTTTACTTTTCTCTACAAGAAGGCACTTCTTACATACTTTACGCCAGTACACTCTTTTTTTTATATAAGAATGTTGTTTTTCCGGCCCAGGCTGAATATTCTTATTTTTTTGCCGATTTTAGGCTGAAAATATTCTTGTATTATTCTTAAATTATAGCTTATGACATTTCCGTTTTAGAACGTATTGGGGTATCAAGTATTGTTAGTGCAGGTTTTTGCGCCTTGTTGGCAAGTTTTGCCGTTCAGAGGATGGAATAAGTTGAAAACATAATTGTGTGGTATTTACAGTTTTTGAACACACAAAATTACATCCTTTTCAAAACCTCAGCCTGGGGTTTATTCTTAAAATATTCTTAAAATTTCGCAAATTTCAGCCTCGATATTCTTATAGAAAAAAAAGAGTGTAATCAAGTAACCGTTACTTCTACAATACTACCCGCCAGGTTTACATCCGTAGAAGACAGTTTCAAGCGTCCTATTTTTCCATAAGATCGTTAAGATTGCTAGTCTGCTATACAGCCGTTATTACTGTCGTCACGCAACGCTCCTCCCGTGACGACAATAATACCGGCTGTGTCGCAGACTATTAAAATTGCAGGCTTGCTGTGATTTGCTGTCATCGTGGTTAAAATGTACCGAGAGGGCGTAGCGTTAGGGTTGATATTTTTCCCCAAGATATACTTGGTATAATGGAAACCAAGATGGCCGTTCGCTGCAATTAACGCTTTATCTCAACGATCTTACAAAAAAATAGGGGAATGTAGAGAGTCTACATATTACCCTCGGGCGTTCGCGCGCGTTCTGCGCATAATCGAGAAACTCAGTAATCATCTGACTCGTTCTTTTATGGTACGGTTAAGGATACTCTATTCCAGGTTTAGAGATCGCCACATTTGCTTCGAAGTAATCAAAACAATTTTAACTTCGTCAATGAATCGCCACCCCCCCCCCCCCCCCCTTTTTTCTACTCTCTAAACCGTTCTCCAAGAGATGTGGCTCAGACACACGGTAGACATAAAAATCAGTTCACACCTGTTATTACGCTGCTAGAGTCCTTTTCTTTCTCCTTGTCTCGCTCTCTAATAATGGGCTGCGGTGGGTCCAGCCATCTGGAGAAAGAAGTGAAGTTGACCACAATCTCGATAGGCTTCAAACTGTCAACAAACAGAAATGGAGGAGAGGCTTCTTGATTCTGACTTGTTCCTCCATAACCCCCGTGATATGGAGAAGGGCTGAAGGCTGTGGCCTTGCCTGGTGCAGGAGTGGTTGCTGTGACGGAAGATGCTGGTATAAGACCTGATTTCTTACCAACATGGCTTGTCATGGCAACGTTCTAATGGAACAACATAAGATGAGCTGTCAGAACACCACTTGTTTATGACCCGCACGGTCCTTGTATAATGTGCCTCCAAAAATCTTATGCCCCCTCTTACTAATGCGTCTCTGATTAAAACCCCAAGGCAGTATACAACGGTATTATACTGGCTCAAAGTTAACATAAACATTTATGTTCAGTCAGTACTCATGGATAACTTAAGAGCAGACCAGGTTTTGGGGTAGACTGCAAAACAGTCGGGTTTTTTCTCAAAATCAGTAAAGAAATCGGTAAAGCGTGCCGTAAGAGTGTTACACGCGCGAAGCGCGCGAGCTACAGTCTCTCCCCAAATCTCGCTCTCTGGTTTCAGCCTCGTTCCAGACCTTTTGTTGGACTGCTCGCGCGTATTTGAATACGCAAAAATACGGACTGTTTTGCAGTCTAGTGTTGCGGAGGGTAACGGCTCTAGCATTGAGGTGTTAAGACACCAACACCACATCTACAACTACGATACACCCACGACACGTTTGCCACGACAAACGCAAAATAAAGGGCCTCCGATTTAGAGATTAAATGTAGGTAGATGATAGCGTCAAATCTGATTTTAAAACCATAAAATTTCATGTGGTTAGGTGCAAAATGTGTTCTGACTCGTTTTTCTTATTTAACACCTAATGGTTTAAAGCTGCGTCTAGTTCAGTTTTATGTAGACTCGTGCAAGTTTATCGATATAAAAGGTGAACCGTGATGGTTTTGGTGTTGATAACAACAGACTCACAGATGATAAAGACATTTCACTGTCCGATCTTTTAAGCTTACGGCCCATTACAGAGGAGGACATCTTCCTCTCGGTCGCCGCGAAACCATTGCCACCATGCCCGCGATGAATAGTGATTGGAATGAAAACCCACCTCTGACAATTAATTATGGGTTAGTACATTAGAATATGATAATCGATTACTTCCCATAGGATTAGTACAGCCAGTGGGGAAGATTCTAGCGCATTATTTCGATTCTTAGCATCAGATTACTGGTAATCAGTAGTATGTTAGTTTTCTTACATGCCCCATACTTAATGCAAATTGGCAAAAATACTGGTATTAAAATCGCAAAGAATCATCAAAGATTGCATCAGTTAGCCGCACGTACATCATCACTTGTAAATCGCGTTTGAAAAGTGCATTAAAATTTAACTTAAGTTAAGTTAATCGATTTGTCATAAGATGTACAAATAGAAGAAAATCTAAGGGCCTGTTTACATGGAGGTGGGGGACCTCAGGTAGGTGAGGTAACTCGCATAATTGGGGTAATCCGCCTGTCCATATAACCTCTCATTTTAATTTGATCCGTTCACACGATAGGTGGGGTGACCCTCCGCGGGTTACCTCACCTACCTGGGGTCCCCCACCTCCATGTAAACAGGCCCTAAATATTTAAAATCTTATAGCGAGAAAGCCCAAGGGAAACCACCGGGCTTATAAGGAATGGGCTCCGTCAGTTAAATTATTACAACAAAATATGAACTGAATTGTACATGCAAAAGTCAAATTAAATCATAGTTAGGCTAAAAAAAGTGAAAGGAAACTGAGAAAAAAAAGAATATCTATGAAAAAATGTAAACCAGACTGGCTGTTGAAAACGTGACGTACAATAAGACATGAATAACTTGTATGATGAATGAGATCTGAGCAGTAACTCAAGTGAAAAGTTTTCAAAATCGTTTTCATCACCTGTCTTGTCAAGGACAAGGAGAGAATGATGTGACAGAGAGTGAATCTCAGGGCGTTGGCCACGATATACGAATTTTACTGAAGTTATTTCTAGAGGTTGTATCCAAATGAAAGTCTAATTCCTGGGATGCCCGCACATTTTAATAGATTGTTTGAAACGTTATCAAGTCCACGCGAGACTGCCTTAAAGCAAACAATGCAGAATATTGTAATGGCGAATGTTTAACGATCTCCCCTAACAACACCGAATAAAAGTTTGCAGACTTCTTCGGAAACCAACTTGTGATTAATATCAAGCGTTTAATTGGTCTAAAAATAACTTTGGAGATATTCACAAATCCCAAGGGCTAGACTGGGCGTTTCCCTCGTTGTTCCATTGTTCTCTTTTGTAAGGATATAAAAGCAAAATGTGGAAACGTACACTGCAACACAGTCGGGTTTTTTCTCAAAGTAGGTTTAGTGTAGAGTAAGAGTCTCAAGCGCGCGAAGCGCGCGAGCCTCACACGCCCCACGGGCGTGTGAGGGGAGGGAAACAAACCGACTGTGACCAAATCGACAGGCCAAGCAGAATCCACGGAAATAAGAGAGGTTATGGACACAATTGAGAACAGCACAAAGACCATAAAGACATTCTAGAGATAAGAAAGTTTGAAACTAAGGATCACAAAAGCTCTGCCCTGTCAGTTGGGAATGTTCTCCTGGTTCTGGTTAGAATCTCTTGATAGCGAGAGCTGTGAAGATTACAAAGAGCATCAGCTTGCGAGTCACAATATTGTGCCTTGAAAGAGGGGAATAGAGACAGTTTTAAAATACCTCTTCAGGACTTGAGCAAGTTACATCCTCTTTAGTCAGAGATTGCGATAGAGAAGGAAAGCACTTCAGAACATGAGAGAAGAACAAAACAAGATGAGAAATGAGGGTAACTGAACTAACTCAGTCATAAGAAGTACAATCTAGAGGGCCGTCAGTTAGAAAACTGTAAAAGGTCATTACGTCTCCCTCTTTAAATAAAGTCATTGTGTTTGTCTCAATGCCCCATTCACACCAACCGTTTAGTTTAAAATTGTTTTCATCATCTCTACTGATGTTTGTCGATTACAAATTTAACGCAAAAAAGCACAGTTAAAAATTCCTTGAATGTAATCTAAAAGCCTCCTTGGCCAAAAACTGGGGGGCGCAAGATGGATCCCTGTTCGGGACTAAATTTTTTTCTTTCTTTCATGTCGCAGGTAGAGTCTTTGCAGTGTTTTTATTCCGCAGTTGCGTAATGTGAAATCCAATCTTTCAGTTTTCTGTTGATGATTTTCATTTTGTTAAACCTGGTTCAAATTTTTTTTTTGCACCTGGTTTAACTATGTTTTGTTGGTGAGAAGGGAGCACTGGTCCGGCACTAGGTGTCCGGCTTTGAGAGGTATCCATCTTACAGAGTACAAGAAAATGACTAAAGAACACCGGGGACCAGCTCTGAGTGTTCGTCTTACAGAAGTGTTCTTTATGATAGAGTTGACTGCAGTATTAAAGAACATTTAACAGCTAGTAAGTCGAAAGTCTTAACGTCTTAATGAGCAAAAGCTTGTCAGTGTTCATACCGCACCATAATTATTTATAAAGGCACATTTACAGATGAACTAGCAAGCGAAAGAAGAAAGAATTGTGGGCAGAAACTGATTAATGACCCGCTCTCTGGCTGGATCTACAGTGAAAGGGTCGATGGTGCAAAATGAAACAGATACAAGGTGGTTGTTCTTAAAACACAAAAAAGGCAAGTTTTGGTGGGAAGAACATTTCCAAGAAAGGTTACAGAAGCACTGGTTTACCTAAATATTTGAGAAAGCTGTAGCGTTGGGCAAGTCATAAGTCTAAAACAAAGAAAAGATCTGAGTTCCTGAATAAGGAATCGGAAACATGAACTTTCCATGAACAGGCCGGCTGGATGATCTATCTAGCCAAGTCACTTAAAGGGAACCTCCACTTCAACAAAAAGATAACTTTAAATCACAGGAAATAAATGTTACAGTCAAGTCAATCTAAAATATTTTTAAAGAAAGCGTTTGTATCCGAAATAAATAACTTTTAGATTCGCCTATTTTTGTTTTCAAATTTTGCGGGCGTCGCCATCTTGAATAATTGTGACGTGTAATGGTTGCCCAATTGTTATTAAACAAAAGCTCTTTGTGTCAGAACAACAGAGCAACCATTACACGTCACAATTAGTCAAGATGGCGGCGCCCGCGAAATTTGAAAGTGAAAATAAGCGATTTTAAAATTCACTTTTCCTGATATAAACACTTTTTTTAAGACAAATTTCGAACAAATTTGTTTATCAACATAATTTTATTCGATTTAAACTTATTCTGTAGTAAGAGTGGAGGTTCCCTTTAAAGGTGATGTTACACGGAACGATTCGCAACGTCGATTTTTAGCGCAACACAGCGTTACAACATTGTTGTTATTTACATTGTTCCGAATGGCTGCAATATGGTTCCAACATTTGAACCCTTTGTTGCGCTAAAAATCGTCATTGCGAATCGTCCCGTGTAACAGCACCTTAAGGAGGACTCACTTACAAGGTTCGCCAAAGTTCGTTGGAGAGAGGTGCATGCGTGACAGGCCAAGAGAACAGTTGCGTGACCGTTTGCAGAGAAGTCTATAGGTTCATATGATACATGAAACCGGCAAAGGTACCACCGGAATCAGTTCTGAATTTGGTTTTTGTGGTGATAAAGAGGGAAAAAAGCTACGTTTCCCTTATTACACAAATGAGCATAAAAAACACAGTATCCATTAATTGCACATTTACTAGTATATAACAAGTTCTTTATTACCTTCAATTCGGAGTTTCCCTTCGAATAATTGTAAGTGTTGGGTTTGTGGAATATGTATAGATGTCTACAACAGGAAGAAAAGAGAAACTTTAACTGACAATACAGGAGAACATACCATAAAAACTACTGAAGTGCAAGTTTCCTAACATTGACGTAGTCTACACGAGGTACATCTTTCCTTGACAAATTTATTTGCTCGTTTGGAGAGGAACAAGAGCCACGCTCTTCTTTTAAAATTCCCTTGATGCAAAAATTTAACATGCTAAGGGTGAGCAAGGGAACTTTTCACGGAAAAAGAAGCAGTTACTCAGGAATTTTCGCTCCTATGAACGACGAGAACAAAATGTAGCCTAGGACAATGGTAGTTCCCATGAAATCTCGCTCCCAATTTTCCAGCACGTATTTGCACAGTTTATAAAACTACACTCTCCGGGAATTGCCAATCATTTGAGGAACAATACAAACCAGTAGAAAAAGGCTCCTCAGATCTCCAGTATCTCTGCGCTGGTTAAAAAACTCGGTTGTGCCTGCTTTTTGGCTGGATTTACGACACGAGAACAATGAATAACCCATCAAAATCTCTGTCTCACCTAAAGCATTTACAGAAATCACCATACTCCATCCAGATTTTCTTCTCTTTTTTACACTCCTCCTTAACTTTGTCTCCATCCTCTGTTTTTTCGCCTTCAGTTTTGTCCTCATTAACTTCTCCGTCCGCACCATCGCCTGGACTCTTATCCCCGTCTGTAGCATCAGTGGGCAGATCAAGAACTGGGATGTCATCTTCACGAATGGTGTCAACTTTATGAGACGATTCTCTTTCTAGTTCAACCTTCACTCCTTTTTCCATTCGCGACATACGCCTTGATTCAGGAGGTGCTAGAAAGGGCCAAATATTGTTGGATCAATTTAAGTTTCTGGAAAACTGCCCAACTACCCCTCCGCTAACTCACCGTTAACATTTGTGTCCCACTTGGAATAAAATGTTGGGTTAGGGGAGGGGTAAGGGAGCAGTTTTCCAGGAATCTAAATTAATCCATATTATCTATAACTGTGGGATTTTTTCAACAATTTGGTGGTGATGGGCTAATCACGAATTCAATTATCGTTAATCAGTATAGACCAAAATTTATGTTCTATGTCTATTTCGCCCCCCACCCCCCTTCCAGATAATCGTAAATACAGCCGTCTCTCCTCGATCCTCGCCGCTAGGGACGTTTCGCGGGAGACACGTCTGCACCTCAACGACAGAAATGCCCTACTGATGACGTAAATCAATGTTAACATAATTAAGTAATGGTCCAGATAAGAAGGAAAGGACCAAAACGCAGTGAACACGTCGGAATGCAAAAAGGTGCTAACTTTACTATTGTCTCTACTATGGTTCTGATTGGTTTAAACATCAAATTTTACGAAATCTTCGCAAAACAGCATGTATATTAATCCCTTTTTTTCTATCCCACTTCCTTATGACAAATTCTCGTCTGAGTCTAAGTAACACAGAAATCGTATGTGCGGATCACGTAAAATTGTGAACATTTCTTGGCCATTGTTTGCAACTCTTGTGATTGGTCGAAATGTTTTAACACAAAAATACACCCTTTAAAAGTGGAGTTTAAATACATTTTCTTTCGTAAACTACCTTTTTGTAGGATTATGCATTCTCTGCGTGAAAATGAAAACATTTCTATGTGAGGAAAGCGTATTGCGCCACAACAAAACAAATTGCTTCCCTTCTTACCTGGATCATTACTTAATCTGGTAGTCATGGGAATCCAAATGTAAATTTTTTCGAGTTAATGCGAGTGTGCGTAGACATTTCGGTACCCCTCCAACAAGTCCAATCCAGTCCAAGTCTCTCCCCATATATTTATACCGCGAGCGATCGTGCTCTCAATCTCCGTGATTCAAAACAAAAAATACGAGACTGCTCGCAGTCTACTCCACTCACTTTTAGTCAGCAAGTCAGCACCTGGCTTCTCCATTCTTGACATTCTTCTTCCTTTGGGTGACGCTCCACCAGACTTGTTCCTTTCTGGCTTATCCACCACACTCAACTTGCTTCCTGATCTGCTCTTCTCTCCTTTCTCAGCACTCTTAGGAAGCTTCACGTCCTTCTCTCCTCGATCACTCTTTGCAGACTTGACTCTTTCTTTTGTCTTCAGAGATTCTTTAGTGCTGGATCGAGTTTGAAGGCTTTCACGGCTGTCTTTACTCTCTCTTAAGGATTCTCGTTCTTTTTCTTGGTCTGGTGGTTTGGTTTCTTCCCCGTCTGGTCTCGGACTCGGGGTCTTGGTTTTCTCGTCCTAGGGACAAAAACAACAATGTATTAAGACTCCGTCGATAACTGACAGATGCGAGCTAGAAATACAATGAACCAGGTAAAGGAAATCTGTTGCAAAATACATTCACCCTTTAAGCCCCAAGAGTGATCAACATCAAAGTAAAGCAATAAATAGACAATAAAACAGTCTTTTTTTTTCGACTAAATCTTAACGATTTCTATTCTTACGTGGATAACAGAAAAAGATCTAGACCGAGAATAAAAAACAAAGGAGACGAATTTCGTTGGAAGAACAACATGAAAATTTCATAGCGGCGGTGAGAAATACTAGCGACCAGCAAGATGAAAATGAGCGGCAGTGAAGAAAAAAGCGAACAGGAACAAGGAACACAAGCAACAAAATTTTTTTGTGAGCACGTACGACATTTCCTCCATTAAAGGTGTAACTAGGAACTTTAACGCTGTAGTCGAGCAACAACAACGGTAAAGAACAGTACAAAAAAGTGTAAAGCACGAGCAAAGTTATTTTTATAATAAATTAGACCTTCTGTAACTCAGTTACGAACAGAAATCAGATAACAAACTTTATAGGGGAAAAGACAAGACAAAAATGGAACATTTTACGTCTTTCTCTCTTTCATTCAGTTATGAATAGCCAAAGAACAGTACAGTGCCGTGTGTTAACACTGTCTTTTGACTATGATAGTAGTTTCTATGATATTGATCAAACCTCTTTTACAGCTGTAGAGTCTTCATTGATTCTTGCAGCAGCGTCAGTCCTGTCAACTCCCTCATCACCCTCAACACCTTCCTTCTTCTCTCCCTCATCTTTGTCTCCTTCTTCTTGTATTTCACCCATTGGTTTCTCAGGGCGGAATTTCAGCCACCTTACAGGAGTCCTACATAAGGTTAAAGGAGTATTCAAATAACGTTGATGTGTTTTTCACGAGATTATTATACCTTAGCCCATTCACTCCCTGAAGAGTGAATCGTGGAGCCGGTATTTTAAGGTGGTTCTGTCTGTGGATGAAATCCAATGGTGTTACCATTCAAATGAAACCTCTTCAGAAGTACTTTCACTCGATACTATTTATATACTTTTGAGTCTGTGGATGAAATCCTCTGGTGTTGCCATTCAAATGAAACCTCTTCAGCAGTGCTTTCACATGGTACTATTTATTTATTGGTAGTTCTACCTTTTGAGTCCGTGGATGAAATTCTGTGTTGTGATCATTCAAATGAAACCTCTTCAGCAGTAATTTCACCTTTTTCTCTTCGTTTCCTTATTTTAATAACCTTCAATTTGCATATGCATTGTGTAACTTTCTCATTGGCCTTCTGGCTGTGGCATTTGTAGAGAATTTATTAGCAGGTGTAGTTGACGTTTTGTTGATTGTGTAACAACCCTAAAAAATTGGTACAAAAATAGAGAAATCCCAGCGATCGAAGGGCCAATGCCCCGCCCTCCCAGCCTGCTGTTAAATTTGCCGTGTCTACACCACACCAGTCTTTCAACGCGGTCAGACTAGATAAATTAATTGCAAACGATGAGCAAAGTACTTATGTTTGAAAACTGAAGCTGGTCTTCTTGTCGGCCCCATTTTTCAGCACGACTTTACTTGGAGGCGAAGCGTTTTCAACGAAAAGAACTGAGCCCGATATTTTGAGGAAAATGAAAAGGTAGTTAAGTTAAAGAATTAATTCATACATCTTTACCTGTGTTTACGTTACTGTAAAAAAACCAAAAAACTCTCTTCACGAAAGCGCCCTAGGCGTTTGACCGGGGTGGAACAGAAGTCTAACCTTGTCTTACCGACAATAGCTCGTCCCAGGCATTCAAACAGGGCAGAAAGGTAGGACAGGCCCAGAATACAAGAGAGGTGGGGAGAGACGGTGAGGTAACTCTCTCTCCATTTTTTTTTCTTCTCTGCTTTTCATTTTGTGCTGCTACCCACTATCTCAGTAGACTGCAAAACAGTCCGTATTTTTGCGTATTCAAGTACGCGCGAGCATGTGGAACGAGGCTGAGAACAGAGAGCGAGACTGGGGAGAGACGCTAAAAATACTCTTTTCCCTCGCGCGCGCGGTTCGCGCGCGTAAGACTCTTACGCCACGTTTTATCGATTTCTTTACTGATTTTTAGGAAAAAACCGACTGTTTTGCAGTGTACTATCTCAGTCTATTAAACTGGCCTTACATACCTTGCTCTGCTAACAGGGATGGGACTGACTTTGTGGTTCAGAAATGGAGAAACTACTTCCAAGAACTGAGGATCTTTAGGTGTTTCAGGAGGAGTCAGTGCTGGCTCAACAGGCTGCTTCTTCTTTTTCTGACGGATAAGTTTCCACCGAGGAATCTGAACAGGGGGCGGAGGAGGGACTAGGGGACAGTCTCTAACAGTCGTCAGCATCACAGGGTGGGGGTGACTATGAGACAGACCAGACTGGCGGAGTTTTTCAGATGCATCCGCCTGGAGGGAACACAGCACAAATTACAGGAGAACCTCGATAACTCGAACTCGAATAACTTTAATTCCCCGCTAACTCGAACTAAATTTCTTTTCCCTTGAAAAAAAATTTCACTGAAATTTACCCCCATAACTCGAATTCCCCGTTAACTCGAACTGTTTTTCGTTTCCCTTCAGAGTTTGAGTTACCGGGATTCTACTGGATTTCATAAGGCATTCTAAAACGTTAATGCTTACTGCTAGAGACTTGAACTCCTCCTGCTTGTACTAATGGACGGCAATTACAGATAAACTACCACTTACTTACTTGTAAAAATACATCCTTCCTACTAACAACAGACAGACATGGTACTAGGAAAAATACCTTAATTTCATTTACTTAAGAGATGCTGCCATTTTGACCTTCACACCACTTTTCTTGAAGGTCTATCACATCACCAGGAATGAGTCTAATTCATACATTTGTAAATCGATACTTTTTTTTCAAACAGCAATACACAAGGGTAGGGGGAGGTCTTATTTGTAATCTTACGTAATCAATTGAAGTGATGCCGAGACTTAGTAACAGCTACATGTGGCATGATCTAACCAGTTTATTCAGGACCCCAAAAGGTGGTAAAGTTGTGATGTGGACCTGTGATAGCCCACTTCTGCAGGTTCATTTTATGCACTAAGAATAGAGATAATTATCCCAGATTTAGGGGGCAGAGATGCCCCAGCGGCGGCACAGGGATGTAGCTACGGAAAAACTGAGCAGACTTTTTTATCAGTCACTCAACTGCATCCTCAAAACTTCTCCATGTCTTACTTTTCCAGAGCAATTTGATCCAGTGGTATGCTCTTTTTTAGCCGGCAGAGAAATAAGCCGGCAGCCGGCTCTAAGGGCCATCCTTGGCAGCATAGAGTATTCGGTTTATTAAGTCACTCTCCACTTACCATTTCTTTGAGAACAGAATGTCTCATTGGCATATTGGGTGGATGTGAGTAGCTCGCAAAAATGACAAACTCAGGCTCCTTTGGAATTTCCACAGGATTTATAGCTGGGGTTCCTTAAACAACAACAAAAAAAATACAGTGAAATACAAATTTTTGGACATTATAGGGAATTTAGTTTGGAAATTTGGGTGGTGAATACATTTCACCTATTGTAAAACCACTAGGCTTACACGAGAATGACTATGAGTACGTGATTTTCTCAATACTAAGTAGTGCTCATACGTGAAGCAGGGTCACTTTGGCGGGAAATCCTGATAGTCGTCGCCATTTTACTACGAGTTTTAGCAAGAATGTTGTGGCGGCGGAATCAAGTTACCAAAATAAATGTTAGAAGTTTTATCATTTTGCGACTGGAAGAGGGCTTAACCTCCTTCAATAAAGACAACAGTGCTAACTCTCCTGCTGAATCACAAGTACAGTGAAGCTTACTGGAATGTCTATTTTTTGAGAATACGCGAAAAAACGTTCAGTCAAATCTCTTAATCGTAGTTGTTCACGTTATCGAACCTAAAGGCCTCTACTATGAGAGAGCATTTGTCACGCTTCTACACTTCCAAATTGCATGCAAGCTGTATCTTTTCTTTTAGAAAATCCAACTAGTGGTCTCAGTATTATCAAGGCTGCGTTCTGATTGGTTGAGCTACTACTAGGCTATATGTTATAGCCCACTAGTAGCGAAAAGCGCGCGCTTTTTGGCGGCAAAAAAGGATTAAAGTCTAGCTTTAAATAGCTAAAATTTTTTATTCTCGATATTTTTGACCAACTAGTTGGATTTTACTAAAACAATTATTCCTCTCGCCCTCATGGCCTCTGACTCAGAGCCCATTCGGGCTGGAGGAATAATATTATTGATAACTAGTATTCATGTACCTTTGTCACCACCTTTGTCTCTATCTTTATCTCTGGCCTTGTTGTCCTTGTCAGCTTTGTCTTGGCCTTGTGCTTTGTCTGACTTGGTGGATTTACGTTCTTTGTCTTTGTCATCTTTCCTCTTGCATTCTGTGTTTGATGGTTTCTTCTCTTCTGGAGGTGGGGTGTTCTCTAGCTTCCAACGTGGCAGCGCTTGGAGAAGAAGTTTCCATATTTCGCAAGTATGACCACATCTAAAATAGCAGTCGAGACAGAAATGTACATGTATGTGATGTTTTTGGTGTTCTTCAAAACTGGGCATAGCTGACTAGCGGCATGTAAGTGCAGTGCTTACTTAGTGTGTCGATGCATATAAATGCTACAGCTAACTCTCTCTAAGATGACACCTTTGGGACCGGCAGTAAGTTTCGTATAAAATTCAAATGAAAGGAGTAAACTAACTGGGAAATGCTGACAAGAGGCATGTACCTGTAAGGGCAGAGCTCGCTAACTGTACCTGTACGAATGCTACATACTGTACTGCTATCAAATTCAACAAAAAGAAGTAAACAAAGGCACGGAGGTGTTGGTCTTTTAAAAAGTCCATTAAGAGGAGTACTAAAGAAAGGCAAGGATCAACTCTAGGATTCTGTGTTAAGGAGGTGTTTGTCTTATAAGAAGTCCATTAAAAGGAGTAAAGAAAGGCAGGGATCAACTCTAGTTTTCTGTGTTCCTGAGGTGTCCATCTTGTCCTTTAAGAGAGAGTTGACAGCATCAATTTTGGGAAAATAGAAATTGTGCCCACCTTGAAGGCAGTTAATAGTGCTTCCTCATTACGAAAAAAAATAATGTTAGAACGTCATCATTAGGGCCGTTTAAACAAGGAAAAATAAGACGCGTGGCGTCTTTCATAGGATGCGTCCTAAGTAAGACTCAAACTATCCCATATAAACAGCACATTTCGCTTGAAATTTAGCTAAGATGCATCTTATCCAAGAACAGCCCTAACACCTGTCCTCCAATAAGATGCAACTTTGCTAAGTCGCATCTTAATGTACCGTTTATACGGGATAGTTTGCGTCTTATTTAGGACGCGTCTAATGAGAGACGCGTCTTATTCTCCTCGTATAATGGCCCTATTATTAATGCATTTTAGGGTCTAAGTTATCTTTCGGTTAGTCAGTACTTATAGTGTACAATAAAAGATTGTACAAGTATTAATTTTGCTGTATTGCATGACCCAATTTACCTTAGAGGGATAACTTCTGGTAACCATCCAGTTAGAGCATGTACAACAGTAAAGTCTCCAAACTCACAAGCATTATATCCACCAGCATAACTATAAAACAGGAGGAAAAAAACATAAAGTAGTTTAATGGTGATTGAACAAGTACGGGGGAACATCCATGGTTAGGTCTAAATATAACTACTGGTATGTAAAATTATTATTAAAAAGAGTAAGTTACTAGTCTTGTCTTGTTTCTTGTGTTTCATGTGAGAGCAAATCTGGTTAATGGTCGATAGACATTCTGGATGATTATCACGGTCAGATACTGGCTGAGGGGTTATAGCAAACAACAATGAAATGTAAAGGAAACAACTGTTTATCAAGACTAATTACAACTCAAATGCATGCATGTATATGTTGCAGGTCAAATTTGACTTCAGATTAATTTTGATTTAACCCAGGTTGATTCTCAATTTCCTTTTTCTCTTAGCCCTAAGAGACAAAGAAACTTGAGAATCAACCTACGTTGAAAAAATTTAACATGAAATCAAATTTGACCTGTAACATAATATCTATATAAGCCACGCATGCATGCATGCCCTTTTTTAGGTCTTTGTTTTCTAGACACCCGCCATGCACATATTATTTCATTATTGTGATTCTACCAAGCTAGCGCATGTCTTCCCAACAAATAAAACATTTCTTGCTTATAATCACATTGGTGTGGTCTAAGCGATCAAGACCATGACCACAAAACCTCAAAAGAGTTCTGTATATTACTGAGACTAAAAATCTGCTGATAGTTTAACTTGAAGGATAAGACTTAATAATACTTAGTATTAGCATTAAACTTACTCTAAAGAAGCTACTTTTATAAGAGCCTTTGAGAGAAGCATGGGCCAGAGTTCATGTTCATTTGGTGTGGCTGGTAACAAAAGATTTCCTTCATCATCAAATGGCATCCAGTCATCAACTGTTATTTTCCGCCAGGTACCCTAATATTAAAAGAGAATTAACAAATAACAATAATTTCAAACGTTTTGCACTTAAAGCCCTTTCAGCTTTCCTCTGCCTTTTCAGTTAAGACTTCATAATCTTTTCTAACAATTTATTTAT
This sequence comes from Porites cylindrica, assembly GCA_964035525.1. NCBI lineage: Eukaryota > Metazoa > Cnidaria > Anthozoa > Scleractinia > Poritidae > Porites > Porites cylindrica. The sequence continues at coordinate 19,624,491 of OZ037775.1, read as the reverse complement.
TTCTGCTCTCATAATTTTCTCACCATCCAAAAGATCCTGACACAATATTTTCCTCCTGGATTATAAACAGGAAGAGGAGATCCTTTTGTTTTCTCTTTAGGCCATATGTGACCCCAGGGTTTCCATGTGTTGTCTTCGACCAGAGCATCTTTATCCTTGTCCTTGTCTTTGTCCTTATCTTTTTCTTTGTCTTTATCTCCTTTGTTGCTCTCCTTTGCATCTTTAGTATTTTTTACTTCCGTGGGTTCCACTTTGAAGTGTTGTTTCCAAAGACAAGTAACCTGGCCAATAATCCATCGAAGAAGCTGCCACAACAACAGTAAAATAATTAATTCATCGCAATGTGAGGTTTACAATATTGGATCGCACAATGACCCTAGCCGCCTGCAAACTTGTTGGATGGCCCATAAATATTTCTATGCATTTAAACAAATATGTTGATTTCCACTAAAACAACAACCAGCAACAAACTTAATTGGCATGATGTTTTTTCTAAGTAACAGAATCAAATTATTTTTGGAAATCTGCATACATATACATGTAGTTATACTTTTGTGGGCAAAACAATTTGAAGCATAAGCCAAAATTAATAAGTATATGCACACAACATGTATAGATTTAAAATGCTATTGGCAATTGTACACAATAAATGGTTTTGACTAGTATTAAAATGATTGAACCAAAAACTATTTTAATATTATTTCTTGTGTTTTTCAGATTGGAGAATTCTGTTATACCGATAGTTATGATTAATTGGTAACACCACTTCATGTTGCCTAATTCTGTCTGTAATCACATGTAATTTTAACAAATTCAACTCTGCTGATTATTGATAATTTTATTCTTAATGACATGTATTCAGCGCACATATGATTATGGACCAAAGTGAAATTCACTTGTTCAGATTAATAATTCTTGTCTAAATTGTTACAAGAAAGGTACTAACCTCACTGTGTGTCAGGTGATCATTTGCAGAAAGTAGATCTATTCCTTCACTCAAGCTTTTTGGATCAACTACCACTGGAGCCTGCATGAAAAGAAAAGCACAAAATAACACTGACCATAAAAATAACTATAAAAGTGTCACTACCCCTTTCATTCCTAATAATAAGGCTAAGTGTAATTTTTAGGTGACATTTAAGACTCGTCTAAGCTCAAGGTACAAAGAAAGTCAGTCTTACAGCCTGCCATGCGGCAAGCTGTAGCCAGCATGTACTATAGCCCACAAGTCATTTCAACCAGCCCTCAAAGCCCTTTTTGATTAGCAGAATTGATTACAATCCTTTTGTAATTTGAATTTGCCCAAAAACAGTACTTGCCCGTCGGGCAAGTTAAGAACAAAAATCACCAGCCCGATAGCAAAATCCACTAGCCCTGGGCTATCGGACACGACTTTCTTTGTACACCGTAAGCTGTGTTGGGCTGATTTCTTTCCCATCCCTCCCTCCCTCTTAGGTAAGTGCATGTACTGTGTTTTATTTCTACTGATCTATTTGATCTAATATCTCTCGAAATAAATACTGCAGTGCAATAAAAAGGGGAATTCATTTATAAGGCTACACCATAGGATTTCACCTGGACACTAAGGACTTACAATATTTTCTACATTGGATACCAGTTCAGGGAGCTGCTTTTAAAGTTTAAGCCAGTAAGTTTATCAAAGTGCCGAAAAGCATATCTTTTCATAAAGTGTAGTATGCAAATACAGTACAGCGGTTCTGTAAAATGGCAGCAGCACCTAATTCAAATTGTACCTTTTCATATATAAACTCAACAGGCCTCTTCCAGTGATCCACTTGGGATCTGAATGAAGCTGGTAAATCTATCCTCCCTTCAGGGTCTTCATAAGGATGCTGTAGAAAACAACGTATCATTGATGTAACACTCTCTACACAGTAAAAGACTTACGTATGTCGGTCAGTAATTAAAACATTGAGCTCCTTGGTAATTTTGTTGATGTCTTTGAGGCCTACATGTAAAAACATGTAGATGTATGACTCCAAGTGTAACTAAGTGTTTAACCTGATAGTGGACATCCTTATGGATAGCCATGTTATGGTAAATTGACAGCTGTCAAAAAGAGTATCTGCTGACCAGTGTCACCTCACTGCATCACAGGCTCAAGTGTACAGCTCCCTGAGGTGATGTTTTTTTAAAGGTATCTGCTGACTAGTTGCTGGTTTTAATTTATCACATGCTCAGGTCCATAATGAAAAGACCATATAATAAACAACCTTTTAAACTCATCCATTCGGTCATTACAGGGAAATCTCAGACCTCGGCCTTGATGTATTCAACAAGGCCTTGGTCTGAGATTTCCCTGTAATGACCTCACTCTTGGTTAATAAGTAGTATGTAATAACTGAAATGTACTCACCGGGTTTGGACTTTTACCCTTTTCTTTTTCTTTGGCTTTGTGTGTTGTGTCCTACCAAAACACAAAATTGTCAACATTCAAATGTAATCTAATGTATCGTATCACAAATAGCTCTTTTTAAAAACATTTTCCAAGCTGCTGGAGGTTTGTAGATAATTCCAGTCTTGATATTCTACTTTGGTAGATGCAAAGTTAAATATTTGTCAGAGTTCTTAGTATTTATGGGTATTTTTGTGAAGAACTCCTCACAACTGTCTGTTGGTTATCATACAGTCGGTGACAGCTAATATAACACATTTTACCTCGTGCACTCAGTAGACATCAAAGACATTTGGCTCTCACAATCAGCCATGAGTTGTAATCTTCACAAAAAAATACTTAAATTAGCAGTAAGCATTGTGCAGGAAGGTGGGGGGAGTCTTACCCATTTTTCCTGTGCTATATCCTGCTCTGTCCACTCAGGCCATATGACAATTGGCTGTTTGGCTTTCTTGGCCTTATCATCTTTTTCATTTAATGATCCCACAACACTGGGTGCCACAGACTGCCTGTAAAAAATAGTAATAATTCAATGAATAAGTTCAAACTACCCATATTTTGTTGCCGGATGCCAGAAAGAAATATTAGATATCATTTTTCATTTGACCATGGTCCCAGTTATAATGGCGTTGCATCACCTTTTAATAGATGCATTTTACTCGCATGAAACACACATCTGCAACTTGCTGACTGTGAAGCAAACCAAACACATATATTTTCTTTTATAGAACTACACTGTACATATACATTCTATACAAATGTGGTGTATAAAATACATACTTTACCTCTGTTGGGGATGTTATTTTGCTTCTAGCTAGCTAACATCCAATTTTACAATTTTGTTGGAGACTGATACAGAATAAAATTGATTAAGTTTTTCGGTCAACAGGACAGAATTTAACAAAAAGATAACTTTTAACTCACTTTCTTGTTCTAGTATTGCTAGGACTAAGAAGACTACTCATTCTGCAACTGAAGAAATTCTGGCAACATTTAGTCTTGCCCAATGTGCATAAAACCTTGTACAAATCTATATAGCAGCTGATACAACAGGAACACTTGATCAACTGAATATTTATTTGATTTACAAAAGAATAGCTTAGCAACTCAAGCATCCAAATATTAATTTTAAAAAAATGTTTGCAGACAGTCTGAAGATCAATTTGCATATGACAGTGCAAAATCTTAATAGCAGAACAAGTATATGAACATCAACAAAGAAAAAGAAAAGAGGCCATCGACTTATCAACGAATGAACAATACTTTGTTTGCTACTGCTTAGCATATAGTATGCTTATAAACAGGGGTAAGACTGTATCTGCATTATTGTTTTTTCTAGTTATTTGAAAGAGATATAGTGGCACACAATGTACACTGTACTGTGATCAGATTAACAGAAATGAACATGTCAGAATCCTGTGTAGCTAAGATAGGACCAGATTATTGTATGACATGAAAATATCAGCAAACTACCAGGCAAATCTACAGAGAAAGAAGCAGTGTAGCAACAAAGCAATAATTGGCAAAAAAAACCTAAATTAAGGTGGCTCCGTAATTAATACAAGAGCATTTTGCTGTGACAAATTTTCCGTCATAACTTTTTGGTTCTTAACGCGATGACTGCGAAACTTTGCAAAGAACAACATATATCATTCGGCAATAATACGAAATATTCCGATTTCATTGATGGTAAATATTTCTTGAGAAATTAGCGCTTAAAAGGACCCTACTGTTCGAAGAAAATCGCGTCTAGTAAAAAAATTTGCTGATATTTTTTACTGAAATTTCTGGTATCGGCTTTAATTGATATAATAAATATGCCAGAGGAATTTCAGAAAAATCGTTGGAGCAGAAGTCCGTAACTAAAAGTCGCTCAAAAATCAGCTGTGAAATTGTTTTGGAATTTCAAAAATAAATTACTATCAGGTAGAAGGAGCCACCAGTTTGAATTTTCGGGACAGGTAAATTCAACGTTTGCTAATTCTTAAAACAAAAGCCGATTGCCTATCGTGCTATTCTTTAAAAGGTACTTTTTAGTTTTAGAAGCACCATAAATTGCTCCAAACCTTGCTCTGAAGTAGAATGACTTGTTCTTCGACATTTTTAAAATATCCCTCTGCAGTTTTGGCTCAAACTCCTGCTGCATACATTTTCATGTACTGCAATTCATTCTCGACGACTTTTATTGCTGTTCGTTGCTTCCAACTCAGGAAAAAAGTATTAAGATTGGACGCTACCTCGTATCAGAGCTCAGATAGAACTGTCTAGCACCTTTGTTTATGACTACAAAATGAGCACGAGCGGCAGTTCTGCGAGGAATTCGCACCTCACCCAGGGGGGACGAACAACAATGATGACCATGCCTGTGAACCGAATAACATCACAGTGTAAAATAAAATTATCGCAAAAATACTGCCCGTGAATAAATTTACAACTCTGAAATTTTTGTCACTCCTTCCTTCAATGAATGGGTATTTTTTCTTGATTATTATGTTTTGCTCTGCAATACATGTTTATACAGATCGGTTCACAGACATGGGTATCATTATCATTCGTCCCCCCTGGCTGAGGTGTGAATTCCTCGCAGAGCTGCCGCACGTGCTCATTTTCTGGTCATAAACAAAGGTGCTGGACAGTTCTATCTGAGCTTCGATACAAGGTAGCTTACAATCCCAATACCTTTTTCCTGAATTGGAAACAACGTACAGCAAGAAAAGCCGTTGAGGATGCATTGCAATACATCAAAATGTATGTAGCAGGAGTTTGAACCAAAACTGCCAAGGGCTATTTTAAAAATGTCGAGGAACAAGTCATTCTACTTCAGAGCAAGGTTTGGAGCAATTTATAGTGCTTCTAAAACTGAAAAGTACCTTTTAAAGAATAGCACGATAGGCAATCGGCTTTTGTTTTCAGAATTAGCAAACATTGAATTTATTTGTCCCGAAAATTCAAACTGGTGTCTCCTTCTTCCTGATAGTAATTTATTTTTGAAATTCCAAAACAATTTCACAGCTGAATTTTCAGCGACTTTTAGTTACGGACTTCTGCTCCAACGATTTTTCTGAAATTCCTCTGGCATATTTATTATATCAATTAAAGCCGATACCAGAAATTTCAGTAAAAAATATCAGCAAAATTTTTTACTAGACGCGATTTTCTTTGAACATTAGGGTCCTTTTAAGCGCTAATTTCTCAAGAAATATTTACCATCAATGAAATCGGAATATTTCGTATTATTGCCGAATGATATATATTGTTCTTTGCAAAGTTTCGCAGCCATCGCGTTAAAATCGAAAACGTTATGACGGAAAATTTGTCACAGCTAAATGCTCTTGTATTAATTACGGAGCCACCTTAACCGTAGGTTCATTTATTAAAGTGAGTGTGAATAAAAAACATCATGGCCACAATGGATCATTAACACCTTCACAAAACATGGACTGCTTAAACTGCTTGAATTAAGAGCAATCAAATTGATGCCATCGTACATATAATAGGTGCAGCTGATAAATGGAGGTTTTAACAAGCATACATATGGGCTGGTATACCCACAGTAGGAAAACATTTTGTCCTTATTGTGTGACAAGGTGTCGTGGCCACTATACTGTACATGCATAAAAAAGGTATGGCTGACTCTATTTTTAATTTTATTGGCAGATTCCTGTAGATTATTATTAGCTAGACTGTTGAGGCAGTACATGTGTATCAGTCTAGTGTTTAGAAGCCAGTAAAACATATTTTTCATTTCTAACTTTCAGCTGGGTCATAACCTTACACGGTTTTCATTAAATTAATAACTCATGTCTCTGCCATTTTGAGGGTTGAAGGCCCAGATGCACAAGTTCACAAGTTTGAGCAAGGTTAGATAATTTTTAAGAATCAAGCTGTAACTTACATTTGTAAAGCAGGTTTGATATTTTGTGTTATGCACTTCAGATTATTTTTCTACCTTTAATACACATTTCTTTCTGCTGGATTTGATATTATGACTAGAATCCTCTTGGTCAATTTAGGCTATTAAGGAGAGAAATAATATTGCCAGAAAACTAGTTTAATTAAAAGTTATTGTTCAACTCTGCATGGGTCCCTGGATTATAACTTTTGTTTGGAAAAAGTGATACAAGAATAGTACACAAAAATATCACCAGGAGATTGCATCACCTTCAAACAAACATCAAATTATTATGTCTGAGTCATGATGAACATACTTATAAGGAAAACAATGTTGCACACATGTACATGTACCTATTTTCTATGGGAATAACATTTCCAAGTTATTAAACAAGTGATTGGAACATTAACCTCATTAGAATGACCTACACACCCCAAAAGGGATAATGCATTATTGAGTGCAGATCAAAGTCATGCGGATTTTGGACCTGGGCAGATGCACTCACTTAAATGAAACCTCGGTAGTAATTTTACAAGGGCTCTATATCATGACTATTATTCATTTCACATATTTTGGAAGTTTTATCTGTTTTATGACAGGTACAGCTGTATATCAACTATATTATGAATTAGTCTTATTTTGCACACACATTGACTGCAGAAGTGTTATTGAAAACAATATACTGAAAAGGTTAAAAGACTTGTCAACTGGTCCAAAACATAAATAGTCAATAATAACAAATATATATAATAAATACAACATATAAATAGATCATGTTTTCCGTGCATCTGGTTGTTCTACTAATTTCTTCCTTTTTGAATTTTGTCATTAAATAATACTGAATAAAAGATACTACGGGTGACCGCACAATAACAAATATGGTAAATTCACTTCCTTGATATCAGCAACACTAGAAATTTCTATAGCACAGGTATTTGAGTTATCTACATGTATCTGACCTTGTGGCCTCTATTTTCGGGGCAATACACTGTAAAGGAGGCTGGTATTTGTACACATGTATATGGCTTAAATTTAATTTTTGAAACTTATGAAAATTATACTAGCTCAGGTACACATATTTACATAAAAATTATTGTTTCTGCTCTGCATTGCAACTAATCCTAGGGCAAACAATACTGGCATTGATATGACTAATCCATTGTATTCCCAGAAAGCAAGGTAGCTGGTGGAAATAAATTAGCTGTCAGTTTTGACATGAAAGCTAAATTGAAATATTTCAAGCAAATATTTTATATAATTCCATCAGGAATTCAAAGCCTGGTGCAGGCAGGCCTGTCAAATAGATATTTTTCAGTATGTTGATAATATCTGGCAGATGGAATGTTTCGTTTTAAATTTGTAGTAAGATTTTCTGTACCATAATGTTGCATGTTAAGGAGAGGGTGTTAATATTGACATGTATATAAATTATTGTATACAATAACACTCTTTTCTCTGTCTCTCTTCCCTTCTTTCTAATTGTATTAGAAATTTGAAAACTTATCATAGGGTTTAGGAAATTAAACCAAGGCTATCAGTGCCCTAGGGTAACCTTTACAAAGATTACTTATAAACACACAAATTAAGGTCCAAACTCAAGGATTAATCCACCTAAATAACCAGAGATAATATTTTCATCAATAAACACGAAATGAATTTACCTTTCGCACGTGAAACTGTATTAGAATTTACATCATTAGATACAAACTGAAAATTAAAGCAACTTGCCTAAATTTGGCGGAAGACACGGTTGCAAGACGGAGGTCTTTCCAAGCTCCCTGTTTGGACATCGTACCCGCGGTTTTGGCGATTGAGTGAAATATTAACTTTTGTTGATTAAAGTGCAGCTCCAATGCACATTATCACGTTACCGTTTGTTTGCAAGCCCAATCACTAAATTGTCATCTCTTGGCAGAACACAAGTGTCAAATTCACTTAGGGTCATAAAAAAATAAACTGTGGTCCTTTTGTGTAATATCATTTTAGATTATTGTTATGGAAACCGGCTCGCTGGGAGAACGTTATACCTCATCCACTCACTAAATGGGAATCTCGACCGCAACCTATAATTAGTAGAGAACGTCACAAAACGATGAAAGACTATTGTATGGTCCGATATTCCATGAAAGACTTATGAAAGATACCATACACTAAACCTGTGAGTGCTTTCTCCTTGATGAGAAATAACTGTTCGATCTTTACTGGAAGCGC
>OZ037775.1:19553472-19613472 GCA_964035525.1 Porites cylindrica | reverse complement strand
TCTCTTGCTCTACTACTTCAACACCAATAAACCACATAGTTTATTTTTTTTTTTGCAGAATACCAGTTGTATTAGAAAACCGCAGGTCATCTCAGGGGGGGGGGGGAGAGTGCGCACCCCCTGCACCCTCCCCCTAGATCCGCCCCTGCAGTCAACCTCGGAGGCGTCCCCAGAGCTTCTCCGGAAAAGTAGACTGCGAGTAGTCTCTCTTTTTCTTCAGATTTAGTATGGGGAGTGCACGCGCGGGCGAGCGTTGAGTGGCGAAGCCGCGAGACGCGAGAAACAAGGGCGCCTTCCTACGCCTTCAGTCACGCACGTGGTCATTTGTGTGTCTCGGGCGTTTTGCTCCACGGACCAAGAAAAAAGAGAGACTGCTCGTAGTCTACCGGAAAAGCAATGGGAACGAGGTTGCTCCAGAGCGCTATCTCTGTGTTCAGTACCACACAAAGGTATGGAGGTCCCCTTGTTAGCCTGAGAAACAGGCCAATGAAAGTAATATGGGCGTAAACAACAAGGCACGCGAGGTAAACACGCGTGTCTTCCTCGCCCACCCCGTTCTTTCTTGCGCCTAGGTATTGCCTTCATGCACCTGCTACACAGGCAATCCCCTTGCCCAGTGTAAGACAAGGGTCACATGACCCCTGCGGCGATGAGATTGGTATTTTACGATCTAACCGCGTTAACGGACTTTCACAGTCACTGATTTATATGCCTGTGCACATGCATGCTTCCGTTTATGTTAGGAACAATTAATTTTTTACTAAAATTAAAGCACAATGAAATAATTTTGATGCTGTGACCTCCCTCCGTCGATCTGAAAAACAATGAGGTGAACTGTGGTGACAGGGGTGACTACCTTATGCTTTCCTTCAGTAAGAGTGTCTGAAGTACTGACAAACTTAATTTAACCAAATTGAAGTTCCGCTCATTGTTAGAAGACATTTCTATATTTGTCATGTGTCAGGAACCAGCCCCATCCTAGTAAACAGGCAGTACCATCGGCACTGTTTAATTTTTCATTAATTGAACTGGCCCTTGTCAGATTATGCTGTTCAGTTAAATCGATATAGTGCGTTGGCTTGCTGGCCGTGATCAAACGCAAAACTAGAGAAAGACCGAGAAACACTGACGCGTTCCGAACTAAAATGTGTTTTTCCAAACTGCAAAATTCTATCAAAAAAGCATAATTTCACCCGGTATAAAACGTAATTTTCGTCAGAAACTTGTATTGGCGCGCCGTTTTTATGCCAGAAACGTTTAAGTCGTCTGAGACGTTAAAGTCGTCTTAAGACGGCTTTAACGTCTACAATATAAAAACGTTAAATAAGACAGACTGCAGTTAAGTGCGTCCGAACGACGCACTTAACAGACGACTTTAACGTCTCAGACGTTAAAAGAGTCTAGACGACTTTAACGTCTCTAGCATAAAAACGGCCATTCTTATCCTAAGGCCTAACAGCTTCATAAAAACTCCAGTAAAGTAATTCCAACGGAAATTCTGTATCTTGCTTCAATGTCTTGAAATCGGAACTTCGATGCTAAAATTTAAAATTCTGCACAGCCTTAATTTCCGTAAATCCTGGACTACAACAAATAAATAATCTATGTCTGCATCTACTGCTATGGACTGTATACCGGAGCACCTGATATTGCCATGAACCAGTTTTCGGAAGATAAGGTTGATTGACACGTTATCTGAGTTAAAATTGGCTTTAGAATAATTATTTTCGAGCTGAGCAACAGAGACTTCCGGAGCCGTTAATTGTTTTAGTTACAAACCAGGCAGTCGCTTCCATTAACTCTAAGCTACATGCATGAACAATACTTATCGCATTTCAGTGAAGAGAATTTCTTTCTTACCTTGATTTTTAGCTTCTTTTGGATAGCCTGTAGGACTGACATGAAATATACAGACATCAACGCACTTCAAACCTGCTTTGCAGCTAATTAAAATTCAACTTTGAAGAAGATTTTGTTTGTGCTAACGTTTCTTTCCAGATGTCGGATCTGACATACTGACACCTGCTATAGGATGGATATGTAAATTAATCAGATGAATCCGAGGATGAACGAAAGAGGTAACACGTTTGTGCTACCACAATTAACTAAGTGTGGGCATTTTGTTCTTTTCTTTTATAAGTGGAGAAAATTAAAGAACAAAGGAAATCAGTTCCATTATTTCCTCGTTAATTAGCAGAGGATCTGAATAGGGTTTTGTTTTAAGCGATATTTGCCCGTGCCCATAATTTTTAGTGATTGCTGTTAAATTGGCTTATTTTTTTAGTATTTACTGTTCCGTGGAAAACACGGGTGGGTTTGAAGGGTTTTTCGTAAAAACCCATAGTCTTATCTGCTCTTGGTAAAAGTCGACAATAAAATCACTCATGACTTTGAGCCTGTGCTCAAAAGTACTGGGGCCGAGCAGTCTTTGGACATCTTCGGTAGTGTTCGGAAATCTTTTGAAATAATTGGGAATTGTCGGAAAATGGCCGAAACTCCTTGAACTCCTTGATATACAATAATAGTAATAATCTGGACTTTTTGGAGCCGTTTTTGTTTCTTTTTGAAAAAAAAAATACTGGTCGAGTGAAATTTTTACTGTCAGTGTTAAAATTCCCAAAATTAAACGGTTTCATGTTGAAAGCCAAAACAAGTGTTAAGTATTATCAAGGTACCCCAATTCAGACCCTCTCAACACTTTGTGTACCAGTTAGTGTCCTCCTTAGTGATAATCCGCCGTAATAGCGGAAGTTTATGTCAGTCAAACATCTGTAATTTGTTTTTCCCTGGGATTTAGCTCCTGTCCGTGATATTATCGGGGTGTCCGTTATAGCGGGGTGTCCTTAAGGCTGGAGTTGACTGTAATGTGAACTCAGCCCTCTTTTAAGTACTCAAGCTAGAATTCCGGAACTCTGCTAGCCTGTTCTAGGCGTTCAGGTCGTGGGGACCGTGCAAAGAGATGTGAGCAGAAGAAAGAAAAAAAAAGCGATGGGGTGAGATAGGGGGTGAAAACAAAGGAACGCGGTTCCCTCCTCTCTCCCTCTCCCTCTCTTCCTTCTTATTTTTTCCTCGCTCTCTGACCGAGCCGGACGTCGCGCCGCGCTCCACTATCTGAACGCCTGGAACAGGTTACAACGGTGCCTGTGCCTGAATCAAGGTCGAGACTTGTCCTCGCGCACAATAGTGAGGCACCAGGTCCCTGTGTACATACCGTTTTTGTTAGTTCTGTGGCATTCCACTGCTTTGTCCTCGCTACTAATAACCTCATGTTTCAAAATGGCATCTGACAGGGCTACATGGAGTAACTATGTACAGACAGTACACAGTCACCTGTCGGGTACTCGAGGTGTGAATTAAACACAATTTTGTACCAATACCCAGTCACTGATTCCCGAGCACCAAGTGTGGACAGAGCGTGAAAATGGGTACCGAGGTAGGAGCCTAGTGCCCACTATTGTTCCTGAGTACAAGTTTTCCTTGAACTCAAGCACCGTCCCCGTGGCTGAAGTCTGGCTTTGGGACTAGAAAAAAGTTTAATTTATTGTCCTCACAACTCTCAAAACAGCAACAAGCGCAGAGTATTGTTAGCTATACCGTATTTATTCGAAAAAGCGCCCAACCTCGAATTAGCGCTCACCTCGAATAAGCGCCCATCCTAAACGTAGAAAGAGTTAATGAGCGCCCACATCGAATAAGCGCCCACCCTCTCCCCATTCCACTCAAACTCAAATAAGTGTCGACAACCAAAACCTCCCCCCCTTCCCCCTCCTGCCCAGCAAAACTGAAAAAGTACTAATAAGAGACTTAATAATAATAATAATAATAACTTTATTTGTATAGCGGTATATACAAAAGCTCTATATCGCTTTACAATCAAAAAAAAAAAAAAAGAAAAAAAAAAAGAAAACAACTAACTAACAATAGCACTAAAACAAAAAGTCAATCGAAAGCGAGTCTAAAAAGATAAGTCTTCAATCTAGATTTAAAAACATCAACTGATCCACTTAATTTAATGTCTAAGGGAATATCATTCCAGTACTTTGGGGCAGCGACCGAAAAGGCCCTGTCCCCATAGCTCTTCAGGCGCACATTCGGTACTTCTAATAAATGTTTGCTAGCTGACCTAAGATTTCTTGTAGGGTTATATGGGACTATAAGTTGACTTAAATACGGAGGCGCCAGATTATTGAGAGCTTTAAAAGTTAACAGTAACACTTTAAAGGTAATTCGGTGCTCCACAGGTAACCAGTGTAGCTCCTTAAGGACGGGGCGAATGTGCGCAGCCCTAGGTTGCCCAGCAACAAGGCGTGCAGCGCAGTTTTGAACGCGCTGGAGCTTCTGAATAATATACTCCGGTGACCCGAGGAGCAACGAGTTACAATTGTCCAGTCGACAAGTAACGTAAGCATGGACGAGGGTCTTTGTGCTCTCAGAAGTCAGATACATTCTAATCTTCGAGATATTCCGAAGATGAAATAAAGCAGATTTACAAACGGAACTCACATGCTTATCCAGTGACAAGGTCTCATCAAAAACAACTCCTATGTTCCTAGCTTTGTCAGACCGCTCTACACGATGATCACCAACCAGGATACTATCTAAAGATGGGCGTGGCCGATATTTTGAACTGATAACGAGCAGTTCCGTCTTGTCCCCATTCAACTTAAGTTTGTTACAAGACATCCAACGGTCGATATCTCTAACACAAGATTCAACCTGACAGACAGAATAAGCTTGATCATCCCCACTGAGAGAATTGAAAGACAGATACAACTGAGTATCATCAGCATAGAAATGATAGCCCATGTTGTATTGTCTGACAATATCCCCCAATGGGGAGGTATAGAGCAGATATAAAATCGGTCCAAGCACGGAGCCCTGTGGTACTCCGCACGACAGCGAACGTGTGACAGACCGCGCACCACGAATGCTCACAAAATGAATTCTGTCGCTCAGGTATGATTTAAACCAGGCCAGAGCTAGATCGGAAAGACCGAAGGGGTTTGCTAATCTCTCAATCAGTATAGTGTGATCAACCGTATCGAAAGCGGCCGATAGATCTAATAAAAGTAAGATAACAGTCCTATTCCTATCAACGTCTAGGATAATATCATTAAAAACTTTGACTAAAGCTGTTTCGGTACTATGAAATTGTTTATATGCAGATTGTAGTATTTCATCAAGTCCATCACTAGAAATGTGATTAATCAACTGAGATGCCGCCACCTTCTCAGTGAGTTTAGACATGAACATCAAATTTGAAATAGGACGAAAATTCGAAAAAACTTCAACATCAAGTGTGGGCTTTTTGAGAAGAGGATTCAACAATACAAGCTTAAAATAGTCTGGAAAAACAGCTAGACATAAAGACTGATTTACAATTTGAGTCCTAACAGGCAAAAGAACTGATGTGCACTGCTTCAAAACAGAAGCAGGGACGGGATCAAGAGGACAGGACTTGATGGTCATCTTACTAAGTAATTCCGAGACATCAGACGATGTTACAGCCTTAAAACATGACAAGGCACACTGATGGACAATGGCATCGGACTCCACAACAATATCAGATGTGGAGTCAAGTGAGTTCCGCAGAACTGTAATCTTCTCACTAAAGAAGTCAATGAACTTGTTAGCAAGATCACCATCAGACGCACACCCTGAAGGATACTCCGCGGGCACGCGCTTATGTAGGAGCTTATTTACCGTATTGAAAAGATTTCGGGGATTGTTACTACTCTCCCGTATAATGCCTGAGTAATAGTCAACTTTCGTTTTCTTGATCAAAGCGTTCACTCTAAAGCATTGTTCCTTAAATCTAGAATAATCCGATTCTCGTTTTGAAGAACGCCAGCGCCGCTCGAGAGCTCTGCGTTTTTTCTCTTCAGATCGTATTTCCTCAGTGTACCATAGGGCGGTTGGGCGAGGAGTAATAGTCTTAGTCTTCAGAGGCGCGTGTCTGTCTAACAAAGACTTTAATGTAGTGTTGTACTCATAAAAAAGTTCACCGAGACTAAAAGAAGCAGCATCTCTTACTAGCCTGGTGTTCTCCAACTGACCACAAAACTCGCTAAAATCAATATCACGAATTTTGCGATATGAGATTCGTTTACGCTCGAGTGGTAATTTAGCAAGTTCCAACAAACTGTCTACAGCAAGATGATCCGAGACAAAAGGATTGTCCACAGTACAGCGGCCAACTAATTTCTCATGAGCTCTCGTTATAATCAAATCGAGTATGTGACCTTTCTTATGAGTCGCTTCAGAGACGTGCTGGATCAAATCAAACGACTCCAGGACTTGTAAGAATCGTCGAGCATCGCAATCATTAGGTTCGTCAATATGAAAATTAAAGTCGCCAGCGACTAACAGGGCACTAGTAGTCGAAACAAGTCCCTCCAGAAAAGAACTAAACTCCTCCAAAAACATTCTGACCGTGAATCCATTCCCAGGACCAGGTGGAGCTCGGTAAATAACGACAAGCAAACTTCCCCGAAGACGGAGTTTTCTTCAGAGAATTTTGCAGCAACCTTGCTTTGTTACATCTTCGCGTTTTGGTATTACCATTTACTGATTTGTTGCAAAATAAACATGCTACACTTGCTGAAAACAGTGAAAATTTAATAAGCGCCCAGCCTCGAATAAGCGCCCACCTCAAATAAGCGCCTATTCTCAAGGTCCAAAAAATTTAATAAGCGCCTAGGGCAGTTAATCGAACTGAATACGGTAACATAGCTTTAGATGCTATTCTCAGTACCGGAAAAAAGGAAAAACTACTTTTGAAGAAAATTTTAGGGCAAAGAGTCAGCAAGTTAAATTAACGAAATGCAGACAAGTCAGAGAGAAAAGGGCATGTATCAAACGCATATTGTGACTTGTAAATTGAAATACTTTAAAGTGATACGTGTTTTTCCTTTATGTTTTGTCGCCTTTGTTTCATTTGTAACAATAAAAAATAACACAAATAATGAAAAATACATTTAAAAAAATTGGGGGGTCACATCGGAGTTTGGTGGGAAAACAGAGTTAAGAGGTCTAATTTTAAATTTTGAGTTTCCAAACCTACCAGGGTAATCTAATTTAATCTAATTTTTTGGTGTAATAATGAGCCTATTAACTCGATATACGATACTTAACAATTATTCCTCGAGCCCGAATGGGCTCTGAGCCAATAGCCCATGAGGCCGAAGGCCAAAGGCTGAATGGGCTATTGACTCAGAGGCCATGAGGGCGAGAGGGATAATTGTTTTAGTAAAATCCAACTAGTTGGTCAAAAATATCGAGATATAAAAAAAGTTTAGCTAGTTAAAGCTAGACTTTAATCTTTTTTTGCCGCCAAAAAGCCCGCGCTTTTCGCTACTAGTGGGCTATATAAACATCTAGCCTAGTAGTAGCTCAACCAATCAGAACGCAGCATTGATAATAGACCACTAGTTGGATTTTACTAAAAGAGGATATTTGTCGTTCCATTTCCCGATTTGCAGGTATTTTTTTTCTGTAATCACCAAACAACGCTTCGGCTACCACTTGAACATTAAATGGGCGATCCATTATCAGCCATTATGGCTTCAGTTAGCCTGTAGTGCAGGCGTATTCTGGGTAGGCGAAAGCTTGTTCATGTTGGCATTGTTGTAGCCCCGTCTTTGATTTTTTGACAGAGGAAGATTGGGGAGAGTAGAAAAGGTAATCCTTAGGGTAGGTTCGAGGGCGAGAAAAGGAAACGGGGGAGGGGGAGGGTCCCTTTGACTCGCCCCATTTCCTCCTCTCTTCAGGAGTTTCATCGCGAGCAAAAACATTCGCGCGCCCGAAGAAAACGCCTGCAGTGCAGGCTAGGCTTCAGTAAAACAACCGCTCAGGGGTAGAGGTTAATTGCTTTTTTTGTTTCCGGCTTTCTGTTGTTTTCGTTCGATAAGAAAAAATAAGTGAAAATTAAAGAAAGCAAAACAAAAGGAAATTGGACCCCTACCTAGTTTTTTCGCTGTTATAGTTGTTATGATAAAATTAAAGCAGATGCATTTTCCGTGAATGAGAATAATCTTTTAAACTATATCAGGCTCCTTGCTCTTTTCCATGTGTCACCGTCGTGTGATTTAAGTTACATAGTTTTTCTATATTTTGTTACGAATGTAACAAATTAAATTTAAATTTAATTATCTTTGGCAGGTTTTGTTAATCAAGCTAGAACCCACAGGACTAGAAAAACGTTGCCAAGAAGTTTATTTCCGAAAGAGTAAAGATCAAACGAAATGGAAACGCTATAAATCTTTCTTCCACCCACCAGAACCTAGATGAATGAAGTTGTGTTGTTATTGGTAATTTTACCATTCCGTACATGGCAATGAATCATTTTGTGCTCTATAGGAAGATATTGGAAACCATTTGGAGTTATGGATTATTTCGAGAGCCGAACGGATACCATGGTTACCAGCCTGAAAAATCAATTGATTTACGATCAGGGGTGTGTCTTCCGTGCCAATTATGCAACTTTGTGTGGCTGCAGTCACGTTATTAGAGGCCGTGTCACCCCTTGTCAGGGTCGCTGCTTAACCCCTAGAGCCCTTGACATTACGGAGGCTGCAACAATGGTCAAAGCAATCACTCTCGTGTTATTTTCTGTATCTGTATTATCTTTGGCCCAAGGATTTTCGCTCACTATTTTACACACTAACGATAACCACGCGCGGTTTGAAGAAACAAACGTCCGCGGCTTCCTATGCAATCCCAGCGACGCTCAAGCGGGCGAGTGTTATGGAGGAATGGCTCGCAAAGCAACGATGATCAAAAAAATTCGATCAGAGACGAAGAATGTGCTGCTAATTTCTGGCGGAGATGTTTTAACCGGAACAATATGGTACCGAGTTTACCGCGGTAATGCTACGAGATTTTTCATGAACGAACTTGGGTATGATATCATGGTGAGTAAATCGAGTACCTCAGCTTAGCAAAGGGTATGTTTTTATCCCTTGGTAAGAAAAAGGGTAACTTGTAGTTCAGGTTTTTCAGCTAATGCAGACAGTTTGCTCCTCTACAGGAAATAGTTTATTGTTCAGCTAGTGAAGACCGTCTACTTCTTTACAGGATATAGGTTTTTTTTTATATTCAGGTTTTGGCTGCCTAAACTTCACATAAAGCGCACTGTGGTTACAACTCCCGACATTCGAGCTTAAAGAATGGTTAGTACATCGGCTCTCTTTGATGTTAAGAGATTCAATCGTGATCGCGTGATGTCGTGAATCGTTTCTCTCCTGATCGTGTATGTAAACCATGCATATTGTCAGTCGAAGTAACACTTGATTTCAATCATATTACAAGTATCCAACAGAGAATTTAGATTCGAGACAAACAAGTGCGAGAGCCTTTGCGTGACACCAGCTAATATTGATAAGAATAGATATGTCAGATATTCACGTTAGATCAGTATTGTTTTCTTCGTTTTAGCTCCGTGAAGTAAGGTTGTAAGGAATTTGCAGCATTGAGGAAATTACCTCTGTAAATGTAAACTTTTCGTACCTTCCCGAGAATTGCCGTGCCATGTATTAGAGTAAATCTGCAAAATATTCGCAGACTCCTTACCACGAAATAAGGGCTCACAACGTAGAACCTACACACTTGATTTTTTTGTCGGAGTTGATGCAAAAGATTCTTCACATTATCGGACACCAACAACGCAGAGTTTTTTACGGGGAGGCTCCGCGCCGAGTTCTGATCCCTTATACCCTTAATATGCCATTTTTGACAAAAAAGTGCCCCTGTTGACAAAAGGTGTCCCTTAGTTTAGAATTTTACATTCCTCTTAACTGCTGTAAATGCACTATTTTTTAAACAGAATATGAATAAATTACAAAAACAGAACGTTTTTTCCACTTTTTCATAACCACAAAATGCATAGCCCCGGCCCTTTAGGCCTTTTAACCGACCGAAATGATAGATTTCCTTACCCTTTCATACACTTCATCAAGTGAAATCCCTACCCCTTTCGGGCGGACCCTCCCTCCCCTCCGGCAACGAGTCACTGCTGTACTTTTTCACAGTTTGTTGCATAAATAATTTATTTACATAGCTTTCGTCAATCACCACTGCACTCTTACTGATTTCACAATTACGTAAACAACTGCTTTGAATTCCCTTTGTGTCGTAAATTTTCAACATTCAAGAGGCCAGAAAAACATGAGCACAAACACAAACACGGCCCTGACGATAACGTATTACAGTTAACCTTTATTTAGCAAATATATCCTTTTCGTCTGAAACAAACTTAAATGTCTGCAACTTAATCGAGTCAAATTTTCGCGAAAAAGCTATCCACGTGTAGGTAAGGCCTTTGTCGTAAATAATCCGCTCTATAATCTGAAGAGTTCTGATTATTTTTGAAGAATTTCGATGATTAACTTGGACAAGGGTCGTTTTCCATACTGAAAATACTGTAAAAAGCCTGATTTTCAATGTTAAAAGTCTGCAACCAATTCTCATTTATTTTACTTAAAATTTAGCTGGCATGATAGATGAATCCTTTAATTTAAACCGCTCTATAATGTTAAAGAATTCATCTTTTTAAGTACCGAAATGACGATTTTAGACCCTGTTTACATGGAGTGGGGGACCCCGGTCTAGTGGGGTAAGTTTCTTTTGTTTTCACGCTCTGGGGGACACAAAACAAAAGAAACTTACCCCACTAGACCGGGGTCCCCCACTCCATGTAAACATGGGTCTTAGTCACTCTGCTGCGTCACAATCGCCAGTTTTCTCTATTATTATGCCGCTTCTTGGCACATTCATGCCTGATTAGCCCACCTCAATGGCTCTTTGATATGCGTAAATGTTCGACCATTTCTCCCGAAGGTAGTAATATTTCGAAGGATCTGAGCACCTCTCATTTTATTGACGGAACTAGAACTCATTTCGCAAAGTGGTAGTTTTGCCAAAATTATTACTATTTTGCGACATGGCGTTTTTTCATTCATTTAGCAAATATGTCGTTTTTCGCCGGAAACAAATTCTATCCACCAATAAAATGATTAATATTTCGGAGAGTCTGGGCACCTCTCATTTTGTAGACCGTACTAGAACTCATTACGCAAAGTTGTAATTTTGCCAAAATTATAACTACTTTGGGAAATGTCGTTTTTTTCACTTTCATCTAGCAAATATGTCCTTTTCGTCGGAAACAAATTATTATTAAAAAAGAAATCGCCAGGGAAGGGGAATTGATCATATTTTTGTTTACAAATATTTTTTTTATGACCCGCCGGAAAACAATAAACTTCACTGCTAACAAAAAGTGTGTGAATTATACACTTGGTGGACACAATTTGCTTCCGATGTTTTGCTAAATAAAGGTGAAAAAAGAGGAAGTCGTGACATTTCTACCACCTTATTTATCTTAAATTTGATGTAAATGCGTCCATAACAATCTTATCCATTCAACGATTTTCTAAACGAACCGACCTGACTGAACACTGACTACCCTGCGAGCAGATGTTTCTCTCTTGCGTGGCTTTGAGCGTCGTTCGCGTCGCTCGTCTCTCCTGTAGTTAGTTTGTAATATACGCCCCAAACCTCTGCTCGCAAGGTAAATACTGAGAAGATGTAGCCTATTAAACTTTGGTTGTGGGCTCGTTTAGCTTGCATTTAAACAGTCCTGTCCTCAAGCACTGGCAGAAAATCGCCCGTGTGTTAGGTTATCCGGATTTAGGAATCCCGAAAGTTTTTGCTTGTGGCATCCGAAATCCTGGACATCGGAATCAGGAATTCAGCACAAGGACTCTCCCGGAGTCCCGCTAACGATTGGAATCCCGTTTCCAACTTTCACTGACATGGAATCCGGAATTGACAGCGTGGAATCCAAAATCCAAGACCCTGAAGACCGTCTTGAATAACCTTACATGGGGTAATAGAATTAACAGCCGTCTCAGTTTTTAATTCTTTTTTGACAGACCCTTGGAAATCACGAGTTTGATGACGGCGTTGAGAACTTGGTGTCCTTCATCAGCCATCTGAATTTCCCAGTTGTGGCCTCAAATCTTAACTTCACCCAGGAGCCATTGTTGTCCAGCACACCTCCCCTGATAGTCACATCTAAAGTTCTCAATGTTAGCGGCGAGAGAATTGGCTTTGTGGGATATGTAAAGAGGGGATCGACACTGTAAGTTAACCCTTTAAACCCTAAGATAAAACTTGGAATTCTCATTTGTTGCCCTATTCATTTCCTCCAGAAGTAGTGGGGAGAAGTTGATAAAATATCAAGCAAATTCATCTTGTGTGATCATGTCCGTAATTCTCATGACCACTCTGTTTTACAAAGCATCGATATTACAAGGAGAAATTTGATGCTGATCACTCTTAGGGCTTAACGGGTGAATAAGGCATCACACTTTTCTTGTGTTTTCACATACATTTTGAGCTAAAAAATTCCCTCTTTCTTCAATGTTGGTTATCTAGACCTGGTCCTGGACCTAATATCAAATTCTTGAATGAGGTAGAGTCAGTGAGGAAAGCTGTAGAAGAACTCA
This sequence comes from Porites cylindrica, assembly GCA_964035525.1. Taxonomy (NCBI): domain Eukaryota; kingdom Metazoa; phylum Cnidaria; class Anthozoa; order Scleractinia; family Poritidae; genus Porites; species Porites cylindrica. Next base: position 19,600,966 of record OZ037775.1, on the reverse strand, counting down.
AGCGACAGAACATCAACAAGATTATTGCCATCGGTCACTCAGGCATCGACATCGACCAAAAGGTAGCCAAAGAAGTTGAAGGAGTGGATATCGTGGTAGGAGGTCACGAACACGCCTTACTTTACACAGGTAAACAACTGTCCTTAACCCTTTGAGTGCCAAGTGTGCTCAAGGGCAAAATTCAACAAATTCCAAAATTTCGTTTTGTAAAATTTTGAAAACAAATAGCATCATGTGAAAGTACAGGCAGAGGGGTTTCATTTGAATGGTCACATCATAGGATTTTGTCCACAGACTCAAAAGTTAAGACTTTCTTAAGGGACTCCAACATTCACTCTGGCAATGAAAGGGTTAACAATGCTTTACCTGTATCCCTAACGCCTTAGAAGCAGGCTAAAGAAGCACTCGCGTTGCTAATCTCCTATCTAGCCAGTACGCATGCGCACAACATAACCCCCTGCTTTGTGCGCTAACTCACCTAAAACAAAAGATTATAAGAACTCTGGATTACTGGTAAAGGCATGAAACAGAACACTATCAACAGATCAACCTAAGCTCTGAAGTTTTTTTCATAGAGTTCGTGCAATTTTCTCGTTTAGTTAACGACAAAGTGTTTGAATAAGACTGAATTTCTCTTTCCTTTCTCGACAAATGACTTGATTAACATACGCTTTTAACAACTTACAAACTGATCTTTTACGTAAATGTCCAAAAAACGTAGGAAAAACCAACAAGTAATTGGTAAAGCATAAATAAACTATCTTCAACCTGAGCTCTGAAGTACTTTCATAGAGTTCGTGCAATTTTTCTCCTTTGACCTACAATCATGGACTAAAGTCTTGGGAAACTTTTGCGTTTCTGGGGAGTTTTCCAATTCACACAGGTCCACCCCCTCCCCTCACAAACAATGTTGGACGCGTGTATCCAGAAGTTTTTCCGAGTTTCAACTTTGTATAGGGTGGGGGGAGGGAGAACTGCAGGAAAATTTCGAAAATGATGCGCTGTTTTGAGAGGGAACCAAGAAATGACAGAAAAAATATGGACTTTTGTCCAGGATTATAAGTCTATAAACTTCGTGGCAGATGATTGTCGTCTCTAAATGACCTTTTGCGCATAAAATCGTCTAGAGTTTTCAGCCCAGCCCTTCCTGATGGCCGTTGGGCACTTTGTAACTTGGGTTGATCTTATTTTGGCATTTTGTTTTGGCTTGATCTAAGCTGTACGGTACATTAAAAAATAATCACCAACAAGTACAACTTAAAAATCTACAACCCTGGTCAAAACGTCTTGGGACACTTGAGGAAATTAGGCACAAAGACGCACTTTGCTAAATTAACTCATATTCTACCTCTTAAAACAGCTTGGGGATGATGTTATAAGGGGCTATTTCTGCTGTCCCCCTCTCCCCCAAGCAGTGTTGATTGTGTTGAATTAAAACTTGAATACATAACGTCAAAACACTGCACCGAGGGGGAAGGGGGGAGGTTTGACGAGCTATTGCGTTAGTGTCCCAAGAGTTTTGACCAGGGTTGTAGCTTTATTTTGTACAAACGTTACCATGCGTAAAAATGATGGCTGATCGTTGGGCTTTAACCCTGCTTTATCCAGGTAAACCCCCTTCAATAGAGATACCTTACGGTCCATATCCTATGGTGATTACACCCAACAGCAACCCAGAGGGAAAAGTGCTTGTGGTTCAGGCGTATGCTTTCAGCAAATACCTAGGGAATTTAAAGGTTGATTTTGATGACAATGGCGATTTGACTTCTTGGTCTGGTAATCCAATACTGTTGGACAATTCTGTAGCCCAAGACCCAACGGTTCTGAGACAGGTTCAGGATTGGAAAGCTGAGGTGGCTAAAGTTTCAGAGGTAAGATTTTTTTGAAACTTTTTAATCTGTGTCCTTAATCAGCCTGTGCAAAACATAGCGGAGATATAACAGGCTGTGACGTCAACTTCTTGAGTTTAAGGCTGAGGAACGAACATCAGTTTTTCTCTTTTGTCGGAATCGTTCATACTCGTGGAAGCATTAAGGCGAAAAAAAAAAGAATCATTAAGATTATTCAAAAATTCTATCGTATCGCCTGAGGATTTTTCGTATATACTAATTTTGACAGGAATGGGTTGCCGGCGCGCCCGCGCGTATATCCTCTCTCTTGTTTTCAAGTCAAAATTCGTTATTTTCCCGCTAATTTTCAAGACGAACGTCTTAACCATCGTTTATCAGAAAAACTTTTCGCTTTTTATTTGCTGTTTTGACCCCGAAATGATTCCCAAGTAACTTTGGAATGACAACTGAAACAACTGAAATAGGGGATTTTGGAAGTTGCAAAAATGTTTTTAATAGTACAATTTGGTACAATCCCCGGGCGTACTTCCCTATGAAAGTGACGGTGATGCTTGTCGGAAAATTCAAATTAAACCCCCAAGGGAGACCAATGTAAGTGTGGCTCAAACTTAAACTGACCCCTGAGGTAGATTTTTGTGTAGTCAGTGTCAGGGCATTTTTTGTAAATTTCTTTATACGCAGTCCCAAGCGATACCTGAATTGGCAAATATAGTAACTTTCCATCCCAAACACCTTAAGTGAGACCAAAATCTGCAATTTACACTCTGAAGCGAGACGACGGGAATCCCGATCGTTTTTACAATCTAACCTCCATATGCGACCACCTGTCGTAAGCGACCAACTTCCATAACCGACCTCCAGTCCAAAACACCAAAATTTTCCAGTTAAAATCCTCTCCTACGAAACTCTCGTAAATAACCATTTCTGATAAGCGAGCGCGGTCACTATTTGGGTTGACAGTTTTGAACTTCTTCATTGCTTTTAACCCTTTAAGTCCCAATAGTGACCAACATCAATTTTCTCCTAATGATATCCATACAATGTCAAGAGATTAGGTTATGAGAATTAATATAATGATCACGAAAGAGAAAATGCTTTGATCTTTTATCAAACTCTCTCAACTTATTCTTTAAAGAAATGTATAGAGATCAGTTTGGAGAATTTGCTTGTGGCTATTGGGGCTTAAAGGGTTAAATTTCTTGTAAGCGACCGCTTGACTACAGTATGGTTTGATCTCTTTGTTCGCTATAAGTACCACATTACTCGGCAGAGTACACGATAAACTCTTGGTGACAATATGGAGTAAAACATATCGTAACGTAGAAACGCAGAAACTGTATGCAATGAGAAGTTTTTTCTAAAAAGTAGAAGTGTCGGGACCTCGTCGCGAAAAGACCTCCTGAGGCTCGATCTTCTAAGCGACCACTAAACCTTCGCATTTTGGGTGGTCGGTTACGGGTGTTTCGACTGTATTTAGTCGAATACAGTGGAAGAAGCTCCTTTGACTGGAGCTCAGCTTTAAGACTTGGCTTAATTCTAAGTATTACCAAAATCCACACTCATATGGACCACCGAAACATATTCCCTTACCTTCCGCTCTCAACACCTCAGTCAAAAAAGGTACGTACGCGCAGACTTTAAGGTCCAACGACGCAACGGCAACAAGAACGTCGCTTAAAAAGTGAATTTGCGTTCTTTCAGTCTTTATAGCGATTATTCCTACCCACTTCCTTTGTCAATTGTAGGCGAACCCTCCTAAAGCTGAATTTGAAGGGACCATATTTAAGCTCAGAAACAGAAATAAAATTTCGTCGTTGCTTGCTTACGTTCTCCATAAAACGCGAAATTAGGCATTTTCACGTCGCAGTCGTGCAAAAACGGGAAAGAAATGTACAAAAAAGTGTGATGCACGTGCAAAGTTGTTGTTTTGCTTATTAAACCTATTATTTTTATGACGTTCTCGTTGCCGTCCGCGTGGTTGGCTCTTAAAGTCCCTATTGCCCACGTCGCAGACGTTCTGGACCTTCTGTCCCGGGGGGGGGGGGGTACTGCCATATATGGGCTCTATAGGTATGTGCCGCTGTGAAGGGTATGGTTTTCAAACAGTTTACTCTCGGATAGGGTATATAAATCAGAGCGTTTGGGTCTAGAATAGGGTATCATTTTTCAGGAAACTGATCACTTGGTTGAAGATTTATCTAGACTAGGGAAACAGCTACTCTAGGATAGGGGGGATTTGGGGAGTTTACTCTAGTATAGGGTAGCAAAATTCAGCTGAACTAGCTCTGGTATAGGTTAAGGGTTCCAGGGTCCCAGCGGCACATCCCCACCCAGAAATTCCCCCCCCCCCCCCCGGGCCTTCTGTATAGAGCAAATAGTTTAGAGAAGTGCGTGGGCCGGCTGTAACACGAGCTAATGGTTCATGACAAGATTGGAATCCTTTATTTTTCAGGTCAAAGTGGGGTCCAGCTTCGTTTTCCTGTACGGGGACAAATCAGTTTGCATGCTCAAAGAGTGCAATTTACCAAATGTTGTTACAGACGCTATGGTATTTCATTACACCAACACGAACAACTCACACACTGATGCACAGTGGACTAATACAAGTATTGCAATTCAAAACTCCAACAGTATTCCTGCCTCTATTTATCCAACTGAAGAAGGTATTTCAACAGGACGGTGCTTCAATACATGGAAGCAATGCTCTTTGTTTGTCATTTGCCCTATAGGTGCTTGGAACGTTCCTCGTTACACACAGTAATTTTTTAAGGAGTTACTATAACTCCATTAAATGGAGTAAACATTTTAGATACAGGATAACCCCTTTTATTGGGTTACTTTAACTCCTAATTTAACTCCAAATTTGGGGTCATTTTTACTCCTAAAAGAGAGCTCTTTTTAATCCCAGTCTGGAGTTAAAATAACTCCGAAAATGGGGTTATTTTTACTCCTTACATGGGTTGTTTTTACTATTTTTGGAGTTACTTTAACTCTGAAAGTGGAGTAAAAAGTTTAGGTACAGGATAACTCCTTTTTGGGGATTATTTTAACTCCTCAATATCTGGGGTCATTTTTACTCCTGAAAAAGAGTTCTTTAAACTCCTTTTTGGAGTTAAAATAACTCCCAAAAAAATAACTCCACTGTACGGAGTTAAATTAACCCCACTAGAGGAGTTATAATAACTCCTTGAAAATTACTGTGCAGTCAACTCCCTTTAAAGAGGACACTATAGGGACCGCGAGTTGGTGTTCTCATTAGCGAGTGTCCTTTATAGCGGAAGTTTATTTCAGTCAAACATCAGTAATTCACACAATAATTTTCAAGAGTTATAACATGCGGAAAATGTCTGTTCAAACCGTTACTATCATTACTATCGGTAATGATCTTGGGCATAGCTTCAAAGATATTTGGTCGCCAACAAATAGCGCATAACTGCACAAAATATCGTTCGCGCCTCGCCTTTTTCATCGTTTGTCTGAAACTCGCGGTCATCGAGCTTGCTTCTCAATTTCGCGCTCCTCGCTTGCCTTTCACAGCGTCCCCTTTAAAGGAGTTGATCTGACGAAGTTATTTCCCCTCCTGTAACTATTACAGTCTTTAAAGCTTCACTTTTTTTCAGGTGCTATTACATACGGTCATATTGTGAATAGCTTCCCGTACAGAAACATAGTGGATCTTGTAGAACTGAAAGGAGAGGACCTTGCCCAGGTTTTTGAACAAGTGGCGTCTTTGTATGATAAAGATAAGCCAGACATATCATTCCTACAAGTGTCAGGTATCTTTATTCTCTGTTTCAAATATCATACAAAAATATTGAAGGACAAAGAAACAAACAACAACAGAAACAACAAAACAATGCCAAGGCATGGAAAAACTTCTGAAAAATGCGGACGATTTATACCTTAAGACACACATACACTTTTACACTGTTTACAGGTAGCCATTACGACACCTGAAGGAGGATCATGAGGTTATTCGGCCCTATATTAAGATCCCTCCTTACAGATAACCCACACAGCCCAGGAAAGGTTACGTTGGCCACACCACCACTGTCTACGTTCCCTACGAGGGAGCTTAAGCAAAGACGTTTTTGAGCGACGCACGTCAACCGGAAGTGAGGCCTTCTCCCTTTTTATATGCCTTGACGCTAACAAATTTGTATTGCTGAGTTTCTTTACTCTTTTAAAGAAGATTTACCCGAGAGTTTCAACCAAAACACTCCCCAATGATACAAAAAGTCCACTTCCGGTTGACGTCCGTCGCTCAACAACGCCGTTGCTTAAGCTCCCTACTCTTTTCGAACAGTGGTCTGGGTTCTTTTACGTCCCACATGAACTAGATCAGTGAAAGTGCTGTGAGCCTAGACCTACGGCTTTTCGTCCTTATCCGAGAAGACTAGAAAGTCTAACCGTTTGCATTACAAGGCAGCACTTTCTTCTCAGTTATTTAAAGACCCTGAGTGTTGGTCCGGCGGGGATTTGAACCCGCGACCTCCCACTCAGCAGAGCGGCGCTCTCCCAACTGAGATAACCGGTCGGCGAAAGACAAAACATGTATACTTCAGCTGCTAATCTCTTTTATCATAAACGATTTTCATTTGGCTTACTCTTAACGGTTAGCAAAAACCTTTAATCATTTCGAAATGACATCTTAACATCTACTGTTTCAAAACACATTAGTTAATTCAAATAAGCGACCTCTGACCTATCGCGTTTTAAAGCGTAATGAACTCGTGTGGACCGTCATTCGCAATTCCTCATTTGTCTTGTTTTTCAGGACTCCAGATAAAGTACGATATGTCAAAGCCAAAAGGAAGCAGGGTGGTCGATATCCAAGTACGCTGCGCAAAATGCAAATTCCCAGTTTATGAACCACTCGATAAATCTGCTGTGTACAAAGTGGCCATGACCGACTACATAGCTGCCGGTGGAGCAGGGCTGACTGTCATTAGGGATAAGAAACTCTCCCACCAATTTGGCAGCATAGTCGACCAGCAAATGATGATGAACTATTTCAAGGCCAAGTCTCCCATAATGACTGGAGAAGAAAATAGGATCACCTTTGTGGAGGGATCGGACGAAAAACCTACGATATGCGGAGGCGGAGGAAACTTACAGGCTGTGAATATGCTTTTAGCCCCTCTCGCTGCTTTTGCATCTTTAGTTGTAAAACACGTAATCTAGAGACCAGGTTTGACAGCTACTGCAACTCGTAAGCATTGCTTGAAGCGAATGTGGTTCGACTATGGCAGACGTAATCAGTATAGTTAGATAGTAATGTTTCCAGCTTATAAGTTGCGATGCCATAAGCAACTTCATCTATGCGTGCCTTAATTGTAGAGCCAGAGTGATGATATATAAGCAGACGAGAATTTAAATTTGCACGAAAAAAAAATTGCTTGCAGATGCACGATTTACTGTCGAGTGCGTTATTTCTGTCAATTCCTCGCAGTAGTCTCAGTTTCTCGTCTGCTCTCGCAATTCTAGTTGGAGTCTAGTTTCGAGCAACCTTATTAATCAGCTTGCGTAGATTATTTACTACCCTTAAGCCAGGTTCAGACGCCCAACTTTCATGAGCCGAACCTGATTCGAATTAAGGCCGATCCAAATTATTTCGTTTGGCCGAATTGATTCAGACGCCGATCTTAATTCCAGCCAAAGTAAATTCAAAAGGGGAAAAATGCTCATTTTGGTCAAACTGCTTACAAAAAACGTTATATTTTATAACGCATTGAAACTTTCGCCATCGAATCGAAGCCGTTCCAATGTCGATCCAAAGTTAACCTGCGATCAGGCGGTCCTTCTTCTCCCTTTTTTGGGAGACGAGGGGTCAGGGTACCCGTCCACCCACTTTCGCACTTTCCCCGAAAAAAAACACGGCCCGGCTAGGCGAGAAGAACGGTCGAGCCGTTCCAAATTGAAACAGTAGCCGAAGTTTTCATGTACTTAATTCAATGTATAAGGGTCGGCTCATGAAAAGTTCGGCGTTTGAACGCGCCTTAAATGAAGTGTACCATAAGGGGCATGTATTTGTGATGATGAAAAAGGCCGCGTTTTTTTCTGGACATAAGGAACTCGTTTTTCCAATCATAGTGCGCGCTAATTTTAATGTCTGTTCGTAGTACATGTATATATCTTAAGACTATCTTACATAGTGGTTGTTTTAGTGAATTATTATCACCACGAATATTATTATGGCTTTTTATGCCAGATTGTACTTGGCTTTTATATAACATTCGCATTTTCATCTAAAAACCAATAAAGTTGTTGAAAAAAATGTTTTATTCGTCAATAATAACACGAACTTAGTGACACGAAATGCCTGAACCCATGGAACCCTACAAAGTCTCTTAGACGCCCTCACCTCTGAGCAAGGTCAAGCTCAGTGTAACTGGGCCATTAATTGGCTTTGTAATTGATGACATGCCTCCTGCATCACAAAATTCAGTACATTGTCGTTACTAAGGCCCGCCTACACAGATCCGGACGCTTTTGAAAACGCATACAGTCACGGTACCTCTGGCCTTGCGGACACCCCGATAATACGGAAAGCAGCTTCAAAGCAAAAAAGAGTTGTAGATATTTGACTGAAATAAACTTTCGCTACAGTCAACTCCCTTTGTAACGGAAACTATAAGGACCTCGAGCTAGTGTCCCCTTTAGCGAGAGTCCGTAAAAGGGCAAAAAGCGTCAGATATTTTGCTATCTGTACGATTGCCTAAGAAAACAGTCGACATTTCTCGACGCCATCACTAGCTTCTCAGCGAAATGACGTCCTACAAACAAGCGCGGAAATTTCATATCGATGACTCGCCACTACCCAGATCTGGATTGTGCTTCTGATTGGTTGAGGCAAATTTCCCGCGCGTCACGACCAATCAAAAGCACTTACCAGATCTCGGTAATGGCACGTCATTAGTTTAAAATTTCTGCGCCTGTTTCACAGTCGTCATTTCGCGGGTAATAAAGACGATTATTCGATTCGGCTCATGTTGGTATGATCTGAAGAATTCTGCAGATCGAGGAGGGTGGATAACATCCTCGCTCCGAGATCTGCGTGATTCTCTAGATCCCTCGACTCTTTCCCGATATATCTAGGAAATATTGAAGCGACTCTGCTAGGAGAGTAATAAGTGTGAAAACGGGACGGATTTCATTATAGACGAATAATCCGTCTGACTTTAAATTTATTCGTTTGTCTATCCGTTTAAAAAGAAGAATTTTGAAGACGTTTTGTTGGCAAGAAACGAATAATCCATCTCATTTATGAAAACGGCCAATGACTGACGAGAACTATTCAGGGACTCGGGCAATAATTATGCCAAAAGATAAAGCCTTTTGTCACGCTTGTAATTGCATATCATTTACTTCATTGTTTTTATTCTTTTTCTTGTCGTTGTTGTGCAACTTTTGACACTTTTTCAGACTTTTATCTTAACTGAAGGAGAGACAGACATCTCTGACTGACATTACATAACCTTGTGAACTTGCATGTATTAAATTGCAACGTGTTTAAGTGTCGCGGAGCTTCTGGTTCAGTACAACATGGAGGCTTTAGCACTATTCAAATCAATCACCCTTGTGCTTTTGACATTGTCTTTATCCTCTCTGGCGCAAGGATTTTCACTCACTCTTCTGCATACAAACGATAATCATGCGCGGTTTGAAGAAACAGACACCTACGGTTTCCTATGCTATCCTAAAGACGCTCAAGCGGGCAAATGTTTCGGAGGAATGGCTCGCAAAGCAACGATGATAAAAAAAATTCGATCCCAATCGAAGAATGTACTTCTCGTTTCCGGCGGCGATGTCTTCACTGGAACTGTGTGGTATCAAGTTTATCGGGGAAATGCTACCAGAACGTTCATGAACGAGCTTGGATATGATATCATGGTAAGTTTAGAATGACCTAGTTTAGCTTCATTTGCTAAGCGGACCACGTTTATATAAGTAGAGAACGATTACATTGCAATTAAGAATGTTAATTTAGAAAAGAAAGTGCAAATATATTTCACGGTGAAATAAATAATTTTTCACAGTTTTCAAAGTTTGCGCTCGTGAACTTCAGTTCTTGTATTGAAGCGTTCTTGCTATTCCTTACTGATGAATTCTAACCGCAGAAAGAACAGCTGTATAAACACTCAGTGTTGCACCTGTTAAAAAAAGTTGAGCTCTCTTACAAAGCTAGCTTTGGTACGTTATATTATTATGTTACACATTGTTGTTAGCCATGCTTCGCTTCGCCTCAAATGCATATTCTTCGACATAATTACCGTTGTCATTACTGTAAGAAATCAGGCTACCATTAACAATATTTAAAGAAAACTGAAAAACAAAACCGTAAATCCACACGGGAAAAATTTCTTGTTCCTAAACAGAACTTGAAATCAAAATTCCCATAGATATCTGGCAAGATAGCCTTTTCTTCAAATGGTAGGTTTTCAATGTAAAACAACGTTTCGTACGTAAAAAAACAGACGAGAAAAAATTGCATGCAATTAATGTCTTGCCTTCACACTGCCAATATCTAAGTGGAACAAATTCTCTGATGCCCTTTTCGTGCTATGTCATAATTAACGACTCAATTCTTTCTTCAACAGACCCTTGGAAATCACGAGTTTGATGACGGCGTTGACAACTTGGTGTCCTTCCTCAGCCAGCTGAATTTTACAGTTGTGGTCTCAAATCTAAACGTCACTCAGGAGCCAAAGTGGCCCAGCACACCTCCTCTGATAGTCAAGTCTAAAGTTGTTAATGTTGGCAGTGACAGGATTGGGTTTGTGGGATATGTACTGAAAGACACGCCACAGTAAGTTTTGTTAATGAGCTGGTTGCGAAAGGGTGGACTTGAACAAAATGTCGAGGCCAACTTAGGTATAAATCATCTCAAAATTTAAGAGCAGGGATGGGGTTTTTGATAAGCAACAGTTTTGGTAGCAGGAAACGCTTGTAAACTGTAGTTATCATGGCGAGCATTTACGACAATTTTCTCTCAGCTCCACCAATGTCTCTGCAGAACTGACGGTAGATTTGTATCCTAAGCCCCCTTTATTAGAGAAACTTGATTTTATATAACGTTTACTTAGCAAAGCTCAAGTGCTTCTAAAAACGCCAAAACAGCTAGAAATTTACTTAATAACACTTAATCACTTCTAGTGTTACAAACTGTACTTATTGCAGCTGAAAATGCTGGAAATCAATAGCAAGCTTTTGTGATTCGAGGGCTTTTCCACTTCTCGCGCTCTACAAGAATAGGCCCTATGCAGCTAGCCATTCATGTGGTAGAAAACCGCCACGCTGGAGAGAAAAAGTTGCTCTGGGACAAGACCAACAAAAGGCACACATAATTTTGAATGGTAACTTCCTTCGTTTGTCTTGTCCCAGTGAGACTTTTGCTCTCCAGCATGGCGGTTTTGTATCACGTGAATGGCTAGCTGCAAAGGGCCTATTGCTAGCGATATGTTTGATTTCTCACCCATTCCCCGAGATCATGTAAGGGAGTCCTAAATCTGGGGCATATGCGAAATTCGGAAACTTGCGACTTTGGAAGCCGGAATACAGCTCAAGGAATCCGGACTCCTACTAACGATGGCAGAATCCAAGACTGTCTTGGATAATTGCCTGACATTGGGCGACATTTCTCATGAAGAATTTGTAGCACAGGCTTCGAACAGGCTCTATGCTTTCCGATCTTGAGCAAAAATCCAAATTCCAACTGAAAGATGCATTCTTCCTCTGCAATATAGGTTGTCAAAACCTGGCCCAGGGCCCAATATTAAATTCTTACCTGAGGTGGTGTCAGTGAGGAAAGCTGTGGAAGAACTGAAGCAACAGAACATCAATAAAATCATCGCCGTTGGTCACGCGGGTATAGAAATGGATAAACGAATAGCCAAAGAGGTTGATGGAGTGGATATCGTGGTAGGAGGTCACACAAACACCTTTTTGTACACAGGTACTAAAGCTACACTAAAACTAAAAAAAGGCGCAACATTGCTGCCGCACGAGCTGAAAAGTAAGTTACCGGGGCGGTAAAACGCGCAACATGTACAGATTTTGCTGCAAAAAGTATAACTACCCTCTACTTTGGGCAAATAACAACTTTTTGCAACGTTGCAATTCCTAGCAAATTTCACGTCGTAGTGTGTAGTAACGGCTTAGAAATGTACCGAAAAGTGTTACGAATGTGCAAAGTTGTTGCGGTTGTTTGTTTTTGTTTTTATCAAACTTATTGCTTTTCTGACGTTCCCGTTCCATAACCATCGTCCTTGCTTCTGGACCTTTTTTATCCAAACAGGGGCAGCCATTTACAGCGTTTTCTTCACAACAGTGTTCAGTGGTAAAGACAATTATCTGCGAGTGACGCTTTGCATAGCTGAGTCGATCCACTAAAGAATCCAACCAGTTTTATTCGGACCATCAGCAACAACAGTTTCTTATAACATGCTCATGAGATGTTTAGTGTCATACGAATTTTTATTACTCCAGATTTATGTTAGTAAATTGTTTTTTATATAATGGCTGTCTTTCGGAAGGGTTTTCCGCCATATACCGGGACACGGGACACGGGACACGGGATTTGACTGCTACCGGGAAGCCGGGCTGGCGAAAATTTCGGCATAGGATGGGTAATTGGGAAAGTAAACGATATTCCGGATAGCGATGACACAAGATTGAGATGCAGGATTCTCGTGAAAAAGTAGAATTTGGAATCAGAAACGCCCTTACTAGTCACTTTACAATGTAAGCCCGCCCTAAGCGTTAATGTGTCAAGAGTGTCTAATTGCAAGCTACTTCCTTTGTTTCAATCAGGAGAGCCACCCTCAACAGAAATACCTTACGGTAAATACCCCCTGGAGATAAGTCCAAAGAGCAACCCACTGTCCAAGAAGGTACTGGTGGTTCAGGCGTTTGCTTACGGAAAATATCTTGGGAATCTGACGGTTGATTTTGATGACAATGGCGATTTGACCTCCTGGTCTGGTAATCCAATACTGTTGGACAATTCTGTAGCCAAAGACCCAACGGTTCTGAGACAGGTTGAGCAGTGGAAGACTGAGGTGGCTAAAGTTTCAGGGGTAAGGACTGACGTTATTTTAAATTCTTTTCTGGTGATCTTTGCCAGCTTAGACCGACCGATACCTCAGAATGATATCACTATAGTGCAATTCTAGAGCTCTGATTAGCTTAGCCATCTTGGTATGAGCCATTATACTACGCTCTCCAAATATGGTAACTGTACGCGTTTGTTCAAAATTAAAAACAAGCTGAAAATCTGTTGTTTTTACAAATAAAGTCGGGAAGAATTCTCTATATTTTGTGGGCGTTTTTAATAAAACAATATTATTTCACTCGCGCTTGCTGAATATGAGATGATTATAACCAAATCGGCGTTACGCGCCTGGTTTACTACTACCATCTCATATCCAAGCAAAATAATTCAATAATTGTTAAATATAACTGGCGCCGTGACTGAGTTTAAGACAGTTAAGAACTGAGGAAGTCCACTTTTATAATTTTCAGTATCTGAAAATCGGGCGCTCTGTAGATAATAAAGTTCTTTTGTCCTGTTCTATTGTGTTTGCAAACCAGACTACGAAACCTAAAGCATATATCCGTGTCTTACGCGATAAAATATGATATCGAACGATGGAATATTGGTGTAGCCAGTTCCAGGTGCTCATATGATAAGGAGAGAGCAAAAAACGAAGAGGAGGCGGGGGGGGGGGGGATGTAGTGAGAGGGGGCGAAAGACAAGCCTAAGTGGAGGAGATATTTAAGGAGAGAATCAGTATGGATCAACAAATTGTTTTGTATTGCAGGTCCCGGTGGGTTCAAGCTTTGTTTTCCTGAATGCATCGAAACGAGGTTGCATGCTCAAAGAATGCAATTTAGGAAACGTTGTCACAGATGCCATGGTCTTCCATTACGCAAATCTATCAGCCAATGAAGAACAGTGGACGGATGCTAGTATTGCACTTCAAAACAGCGGGAGTATTACTACATCTATTGCCGTCAATGCACAAGGTACGGCAACAGGTATCCTTATGAACACAAGCTATGCGCTTCGATTTAATCGTCATTTTTTGACGCTGGCTGGGATGTAACCTGCGAACGGAAGACGTTTCTCCCTGCTCATCGCCTTTAAGGGGCGTTTCGCAAAACGTCACTCAGCGGCGATGAGCGAGGAGAAACGTTTGCCGTTCGCAGGCTGGCTGGGATGAGAACTCAACGGATGTCAAGAGAAAAGGCGGACTACAATAATAATAATAATAACATTTATTTATACCGCGCAAATTCAACTATACAGTTTTCAAATGCGCCTTACAATTAAAGATCTAAAAATATACCTTACAATTAAAGATCTAAAAATATACCGTAAAACAAACAAAAAAAAAAACAAAAAAAAAATTACAACATTAAATTACAACATTATATCAGAAAAGGCTTTTTTAAAAAGGTGAGTCTTCAAATTACGTTTAAAAACTTGAAAATCGGAGGTGCATCTAAGATCTAACGGAAGATTATTCCATAGTTTTGGTGCGGCGGCTACAAAGGCTCGGTCACCAAGAGTAGGGAGAGTCCTAAAGTTAGGATTTGAAAGCAGATATTTGTTGTTTGATCTGAGGCTGTAGGAAGAATTAGGTTTAAAATTAACGAGAGATGATGCAAGCAGTCTATTTAATGTGATCAATGACTAAGGAAAGTAAGGTTGCTCAGTATACACGTGCGCGATTTTAGTCTTCTTCTTTGCCAAGGAGACAATCAAACAAACTAGTTAAATCTTGAAGCTTGTAGATGTCGCCCTGCCTCGTCCCCAGAAGTCCTTCTTTGCCCTCGTATTGCACACTTGGTGTCTTACGACTGATGCACCGCCAGCCTTACTTATTATATCCATCCCATCACCCATGACCCTCGAACATTCTCCCATCCACGCGATGGTAGCGTCTGGTGACATTGCACCAGATCGCTGCAGTAACCAACTTCAAGCGCCGGAAAATGCTGTGAACAAGTTGTTGGTTAACTTCTGATTGGCTGAGAAAGTCGCACGATATTCTTTAGACAATCACAAATCGTGGCGATGCAAAATTAGTCTGAAATGTCTCACGTCTCCCACCCTCCCACCCCCCCCCCCCCCCCCCCCACGGGTTACGGAATGGAGACGTATGACATTTTATAGCCTGCGAAAACATCCGTTTCTCCTCGCTCTTCGCTGCCGGGGACGTTTCGTGCGAAACGCAGGCTAGACATTTTAGACTAATTCAAAATCTAAAAAATCATTGGTTTTCTTTAACTCCTCATTGAAAACAGGTCATATCCTCGAGTCAGCGCATTTAAACTCTGCGGCTTCTTTAAACACCCAACTTGCTGTAATTGTTTTAAAGGGAACCTCCACTTCAACAAAAAGATAACTTTAAATCACAGGAAATAACTGTTACAGTCAAGTCAATCTAAAATATTTTTAAAGAAAGCGTTTGTATCCGAAAGAAATAACTTTTAGATTCGCCTATTTTTGTTTTCAAATTTTGCGGGCGTCGCCATCTTGAATAATTGTGACGTGTAATGGTTGCCCTATTGTTCTTAAACAAAAGCTCTTTGTGTCAGAACAATAGAGCAACCGTAACACGTCACAATTATTCAAGATGGCGGCGCCCGCGAAATTTGAAAGTGAAAATAAGCGATTTTAAAATCCACTTTTCCTGATATAAACACTTTTTTTAAGACAAATTTCGAACAAATTTGTTTATCAACATAATTTTATTCGATTTAAACTTATTCTGTAGTAAGAGTGGAGGTTCCCTTTAATTCGAAAGAAAATCTCTCTGAAGTTATCACCAACTTGCTTCGACCACAAAATATACATTTTTTTCTCTCTAATTTATTTAGATACGATAACGTATGGGCACATTTTAAACAGCTTCCCTTACAAGAACACGGTAGATCTGGTGGAATTAAAAGGAACGGACCTGCTCAAGGTTTTTGAGCAAGTTGCATCTATGTACAGTAAAAGAAAGCCTAGTGTATCGTTCCTACAAGTTTCAGGTATACTATTATTTATTCACCACTCTGATAGAAATAGGGTTTGCTTAAATTGAGGCTTTAAAAGCAACCACGCAGCAATAGCAGGGAAAACGTCATTTTAAAAAGTGAATTGGGGCTGTTTCAAACTTCATCGCGATTATTCCATTCCGTTCAATTTGTCAAATTAGGCGAACGTTTCTGGATTTGAATTCTTAAGGCCGTATGCAACTGGAAAGGGAGAAAAAAAGAAATGGTCGTCTTTTGCTAACGCCCCATTTATAATGGAGAAATCTTATCCCGTGAATTATCCCGGTAGAAGGCCCTTACTCGTCCCCAGTCGTCTTCGCTAACACGCGCGGCGGGAACACGGAGAGATACCCGAGCTTCTATGAGCGAGCCACCTTTCAATACATTTCCTTACAAAATTCGGCGAACCGTTTACATGAGAAACAAAAAGTTGGCTCAGTTAAAACTGGGCTTGTTTGACAGTAGGCAGGGTCAGTCAACTCGGTCAAGGCGAGACAATCCCGCAGAGTGTGCGCGAGCACTGTTTCATCATATAAGCGCTCCGCCCCGTAAGTTGACTTCGCTGGGTGATGACCCTTCTTTCTCGATATGAAGAGGGTGTAACTTCCTTCGTAAACGTGAAATTAGCAAATTTCACCTTCTATTCGTACGGTGACGAAATAGAAATGTACTAAAAAGCATAATGCACGTGCAAAGTTTCTTGTTGCCCAACCATAAACGTCTGCACCTCCAGTAAATAAGCCCGCTTGTAAGAAAGGGGTTCGATGTTCCAAGGACAGTTGTTGACGCATACTTTACTTACCAGGCCTCCAAATAAAGTACGATATGACAAAGCCGAAAGGAAGCAAAGTAGTGGATATCCAAGTACGCTGCGCCAAATGCCAAGTCCCAGTTTATGAACCACTCAATCTTTTCGCTGTTTACAAAGTAATTCTGTCGTCCTACATGGCAAGGGGTGGAGCCGGGCTAAGTGTTATCAATGAAAAGAAAGTCTCCCATCAAGTGGGCAACATAACGGACGATGTTCTTATGATGAACTATTTCAAGGCCAAGTCCCCCATTATGACTGGAGAAGAGAATAGGATCACCTTTGTGAAGGAAGACGAGAAAAAGCCCTCGGTATGTGGTGGCGGCGGAAGCTTACAGGCTGTAAAAATACTTTTAGCTCTCGCTGTTTTTGTATGTTCAGTTGTAAAACATATTATTTAGTAAGTTGGCTCGACTGCTAGTCCGCGCCATGAACAATGCACTGTTGAAAACTAAAACAAGGACAGTTAAAGTGACAGCAATAGTACAATTGCATGATGACATCATTTTACAACAACTCCCAGCATCTTTCAGTTTGTTGTATTCTTGTGCAAATTAGGACTATTGTTTCCTTAAACCTCAGCAGGATTGAGAAATTTAAATAAGAAAAGGTAATCAAAGAAAGACTATCGTCAACTCGTAAGAACGTTGTTTAGAAAATAATCACATGGTTATCAACTCTGATTTTCCCACATTAAATTGTAGGAAATGATAGAAATTCAGATTGTTTATCCATATATTTAATATGAGGGTGTGAATTGGGTTAACCGACTAGCGACAAAGGGCGAAAAATATCACTGACCAGCGACAAAACGAGAACGGGGAAAAATTACCGACTACCCAGAGGAGAAATATTGACCGACTAACGACATGAACTGACATTATCGATATTTGTTTTTTGGGACTTATCAGATGGTCCAACGGAAATAACTTCCTCCTTTGTTGATTCGTTTACATCAGTTGCTACAACTTACCAATATCAAAATCACGGAAGTCATAGTTTACCTTAAAGATAATATATACCGACTTTATAAATTACATTTTTAAAAAAGGTGAAAAACCGAACATTTCTTGTTTTGGTGGACGTCACAAGTCTTGGCAAATACAACACAAAACGAGAGTATTGAAATAATTTGCAGAAGGTATGAAAATTTCTAAAAAGACAACTCTCCTATTCCTACACATTACCTGGCGATGCTTAGATTAATCCTCAAAGAAAATTCTCTCCAGTTAATGGAAAGCACCACCTACAAACCCACAGTACCGCGATGAGCACAAAGACAGCAGTTTCCTTTGCCAACATTTTCATGGCATATATTGATTCTAGCAAAACCGTCTTTAAGCCAACAGTTGGAACCACTATATAGACGTTTTTTCTATATTGGACATAAGTAAATCAGACGTCGTAGCCGAGTTTCTTCGAACAAGCAAACTACCCGACTATTAAATCCACGGCCGAAATATCTGACACTGAGACTCTGTTTTTAGACACGGTTGTATATTCAAGGGCACAAGATTCAACGAAAAAGCTATCCTTGATGTGAAGACACATTTTAAACAAACGGAAACCTTCCAGTAGACACATTTAACCCAGGGACCGCGGAGACCATTTTAAAGTGGTAGGGCTACAAAATCTGGCCAATACAAAGAAACATTCAGGTCGGTGTTTCGCCATTTCTCTCGCATTTGCGCCCCATCTTATTTACCACCTCAACAAATATAACATAAACGTCCACATGTGTTATACGTATACTATCCAATATAGCCAATATTTAACCGCGGCAGGATTAGCTTGGTCGGTAGAGCGCTTGACTGCAGAGCCGAAGGTCGCTGGTTCGATCCCCGGGACCGGACCAACACTCAGGGTCTTAAAATGACTGGGAAATGAAGATACTGCCTCTGCCCTGCAAATCAGGGCGTAATAAGCTAGGGCGTTGAAACGCTCATACGCGCTCTCTGGTTCAGTTGTGATGCGGAGTAGGACTGGAACAAGTCCGCTTTCCGCTCTCGATCCGCTGTCAGGGCAAGAAAAATGGCGTCGTCTAGCTGAAGGGAGGTTCGGATTTATTGCTTTTTATTATATAGACACGAGTGTTTTACTGGAAAATATACCACTCGTAAAATTCATAAAAACTACATACGGGACCCGAGTGGTTTATTTTCCATAATCTCACACGTGAGTTTATCGATGACGTAATTTCGGTAATTTCCCTCCAAAATTGTTGGCGTCTTGCTTCCTTTGAATTTTAATTACACATTTTTCAAAGCTTTGCTTATATTTTGTCAATGTAGAGCCCTATTCAGCTCGGTGTTATTTCTCCAGTTAATTGTAAACAATGTCTTACATTGCTGTACTGTAAATTTGAGCCGTCACAATTACTTTTTGGCGAATAAAAATCTAATATTTTATCGATGTCTTTTTGTCTATACAATAAAAAGAACATTACACGGCGGCTTGAAGATATGAATTTTATTTTCGAGTGGCAAAAATGAGTGGTAAAATATTGTTTTGCCACTCGAAAATAAAGTTCATATCTTCGCGCCACCGTGTAATATCCTCTATATATCTTTAGATCGCTGCAATCTATAATTTGATTTGATATTTGGCGTATCTCTATGCGATATACAGAAAATATTTAGGTGATATTTTATAGTTAGTCTTGTAAGTTAATTAAGGTGTTTTTTCGCCTTTTATGTTTATGTAGTGTCAAAATGGCCTATCGAATATTACAGGTTGAAGGTCGCGTTTTATCATGCCAGTCAAAACCAAATGATAATAAACGGCTACTTAACAATTAGGGACCTTAAGATACCCTGGACGCGGCGGTAAAGAGAACGGAGAAAGCCTGGAGCGAGGACGCCGCCACCTTCGCGGGAAAAACAAATTAAGATTGAGCAGGTTGGGTTGAGTGCTCGCCTGACGAGAGAGGATAAAGTAATGCTTTCGTGTTTTAATTCCATAAGTCGTGAAGTCTTGCTTGATTGATACCTTAACGATCTTTTATTGGAAGAAAAATTTGTGCTGCCGGCTATTACTCCAGTTTCTCTAAAAAAAACAACCGAATTTCTTCGAGGGAAACTTGAGGGTATGATCGGAGTTCAGTTTATCAGCTATTTGTTGCCAGACTTTTTCGCTTTTCGTTGTTCTAGATCTTGCTTTAAAACGATATGATACCGCTCCATCGCTGAACTGAAAGTGAACAAAATAAAATTATAAAAGTGAAGTTAGAACCATGGCGTCTTGTTCAAGATCTCAATTTTCTCCGAAATGTTCAAGTTTGTTACGAGCCTAGATTTTTTGTTTTTCAACAATTTTTATTCGACTTCTTGTCTCTTAAAGTTTTCAAATACTATCCCAAAGCGAGAACGTTGTCCCCTTAAAAACAAGCAGTTATAGTGTTACATTTGTGTCGAAAGACTCGGCACTTTCATTCTCAGTTGCCGCCAAAACAATGAACCCAAAAGGCTTGATAGCAAAATAATAAAAGGCAATCTTGAGAGAACACCTCACTAAAAACACTTAAATGTGTCTCATTAAGTAAAACGGATCGAAAATCCTGTACGAAAAGCAATTTCTCCACTGAAAACAAGAAAACCAACTCACCGTTTTACGAGGCGGCCAAACTTCTAGTTTTCACCGTCGCGACTTCAGGTCGACGCTGTGGCATTATGCTAATTAGTTCCAAGAATTGAACATTTCACTTCCGGTTGACGTCCTCCTCGGCCGCGTCCATAGTATCTTAAGGTCCCTAATATTCCACGAGGGCGCGTTGGATATGAGATGATAGATAGCCAACGAGGCGCTTAGCGCCGAGTTGGCTATAATCATTTCATATCCAACAAGCCCGAGTGGAATAATTGTTTTATTAAAAACGCCCACAAAATCTCGTTGAATCGCCCCGACTAGAACAAACCGGAAAAGACAAGGGACTTCCGCTATTGACATGTCACACGTCTATCAAAACTGTCAACGCGCGAACGGGCTCGCCTAGACTGCATGAATGAAAAATCAAAACATTGTGCGATGAACATTAGTTTTTTAAAAACTCATCGTGATTCTAGGATTTTACACAGCAGAACAGCTTAAAAAACCTGGCAGATAATGTGAAGGAAAGGAATTTTTAAGTGACAGCCGTCGAAATTACTATGATTTGGATTTTCGGTGCAGTTATAAAAGTAAGAACAACGGAGAAAAACTACCGGTATTACGTCTTCGCTTGTTATGAAGTTGTTTGAAGCCACAAGCTGGTTTTGCTGAACGAGAAAAGAAGCTATACTGCCGCCTCGATTGCTCTAGTGAATGGCTGCATAGCCTGTATTTGTAGCTGGTTACTTGTGATTTATATTCTTGATGTTGGATAAACAAGCTGCAGTTATCTATCGGCGAGTGACTCGATCGGCGAATGGCTTCGCGATCATGAAGAAACAACACTTGTCTTCTTTCGTAGCTGGTCAAGGTACTTTAGTTCCATGTGTTTTTCGACAAACTTTCAAACAAGCTCTTGTGGCTTTTTTGTTTGTTTTTGTCTTTTTTCTTTCGTTGAAATTGCATTTCTAGTATTCTAAGAAATGAATTAAAACGATTTGCTTCGGGCGCCGTTCTATCCTTCGCGAAAAAAAATCTCAGCTAGCTTCCAATTTTAAACTGACGCGTACACCGACCATATATGGAGAACATGGTATATTAGCTCATATACCATAACGGCTAAGCCAATCAAAATGCTAGAATTGCATTATCCAATGATTCAGTTTTTAATAAAAAAAAATATTTAATGGTTTATAAATTTTGTTTGTGCATACAAATTTTTAGAGTGAACTTTTATGAACCTTTAAGGTTTTTTTACAACTGAAGTGATGACTTCATAATGGCGATAGCAAGGTTTTTGTTTGCACGTTGGCGTTTAGCTTGTTAGTAAAATAAAAGATTTCAGTTGCCCAATTTAGCGATTTTTCTTTTTTTTTAATATACACTAAGATGGTAAATTTTTTTTTAGTTACGGAACCGCGATCCAAGAAGGTTCTGACTATTTTAAAAGTTCTACTGGAAAATTACATTCGAATGATATCGTGTAACAGTCTTTACATAAACAACAACAAATTTTGCTTTACTGCGGTATAAAGCTAAAGGTTGTATTGCACAGAAACAGAATGACGCCTATGGAGAAATTTGCTTTCAAATCCCCACAAAGATTCCACTGTAAAAGTAAATCATAGAATGTGTTGGTTATTATGATTTTTTGCAGGACAACAGTGAGTGCTCGGCCTGAAAAGACTACTGAAACACACACTGAAAAATAAACGCGTTCATAATACTGTGAATATGAAGAAGAACATGAAGAGGTCTTAATTTGATTGCAAGTAGAATAAATTAAGACTGTGTAGCATTGTATTTTTGTCATCAGAGGCTTAAGTGTGGTGTTGCACAAACTACAATCAGCTCTCAGATGGAAACTATTGGGACTGGCACAAATTTAATGTCTGTATTAATGGACAGGTGTAACTCTTATAGAGAGTAAAAGAAAATGAATAAAGAATAGTAGGGACCAACTCGATTTCCTGGAGGTGCCTTATCTTTTGAAAGTTTTACTACTGTATAATATTGCTAGCATTATATCCTCTCTCTTAATATTATATATTGTAGTTACAAGGAAACAGGAAAGTATTTTTCGAATCAAGTTTGATTAAGCCTGGCTGCAACTAATAAATTTAACCAACAATGAAATTGAATCATCAATCATACTAGACATGAAGTATACAAGTGTGCTCGGTTTGCTGGTCACACTAAAAAGTTTGGTTTTCAATGGTTTAATAGCTGTTACAGGCCATTTGTATTTCATTTGTGCAAAATTCTGTATAATTTTCTTGTTTGCAATGTACTCAGTTTGAATTTGTATGTTATATAGATGTTTTATGTTGTGTCTGTAAAATATATATGTAGCTATGTCTGGTTTCAATGTAACACTAGTGAGTGTTTAGTTTTTTTTAGGTTCCTTAGTATGTCTTGCATGGGTAGTTTTCAGTGACCATTTCGTTACTAAAAGCTGTTATTATCAAAGAAAAATATTTGCTGGGCTACTTATTTGTGTCCTTGCGACCTCTTTGTTATTTTTTCAAGGGCAGTGAGTTATATTTTTTTTTCGCATACTTATTTTTCATTGCACAGTAGTATTAGTGTACAAGATAAAAAATAATGATGATTTTGTTATATTTTAAATTTACCCGGACTTAATTAGTTTTCACTGTCCAACTGTAATGCTCAATGTTGGAGATAGCTCTATAGGCTGGTTAGAGAAGAATACTGATGTACACCAACAAATCCAAACTTTAATAGTGAAAACAGATCATCTGGCCTTGAAACTGGGCAGCAAAAAATAAATGCCATAGCAGATGATAAATTACACAACTTGATATTAAACTGAAGTAGAGAACCGATAATATTAGTCTACAAATGATGTCAGTGCTATCATCTAAGTTGTGATGCCATTTTCTTACCAAGTCACGAAATTTTAATACAGGTCACGGAGGTGGAACTATATTCAATACAGATATTTGTTCGCGGGGGAAAAATTGAACAAAACAGAAAACGAACGTGACAAAAAATAGTCTGTTCCTTCGCTATTGCTTGCAGCAAATGAATATTACGGGATAATGGCTAACGCTCGCTGGATAATCTCCCTGACGATCCAGTATAATGTCCGCCATCTTGTTTTGTCTCTTTGGTAGTACCCAGACCCTTGTATCACAGCTAGATCGTTCGACCCCGCTCGTTTCAACGCCCTAGCTTATTACGCCCTGCTGCAAATGGTCAGAACTTCGCGTGGCTCGGATGACCACGTAAAATGGCGGTCCCGTCTCAGTAGGAGACGTAACAATAGTGTCCCCAATTAGTACTTTCGTGCTAAATACATTCACACTCAAATGAAGTGCATTTTTTTTATAGCTAATATGTTAAATAAACCTTCCTAAGGTTGCTACTTTTTGAAGTTGCCCGCAGTGCCGAAGCTTCTCTTGCGATTCTCATTGCGGGAAAGAAACTCCTGTGTGACGTCAGCTATAGAGACTGATCTCCGCTTGTAACCATTCAGCACTGCTAGGTCTGGATAGAAGCCACGTCTTCAGACGCCGTGCAGATGAGAATGAACGCTCGCCAGCAGCACTGGTAGCAGGATTTACAACAGGCAGCTTACAGATAGTTTGGGCTTCCTGAGTCAGCTTCTTTTCTGGTTCTGGAAACTTTGACACCGCCAACAGGATTCCTCAAAACATGATATCTTCTCCTTTAACAGAACTTTCAAAATACTTAGTTGCATGCCTAGGTAGCGCCCCTGTATCAACATCTCCGCTGTATGATGCTTCAAGAAACTTGAACTCTGCCTCATAGTCGTCATCATTAGTAGCTCTAACCAAGAGAGGTCTCCATCTGGGCGTAGCTAGGAGCTGAAGCTTTCCGTGATAGATAGCACTGACGATAAGATCAATAGCCTCATAATAGACCTTCTGGATCCTTCTAAAGTGATCTTTGGCAGTTTGGAGGTAGCTTGGTACACCAGCACCAACCTCCAGTCTGGTCGAGGTGCATCGCTTTCTTGGAAGCGATGGTTCACCAAGCAGCCCTTAACTCTTGTGGGAAACATTAGCATAGAAATGGTCGAAGCTCTGATTACTGGACATTTTTATGAGCGTCTTCTTTGTTAGATTTGCCAGGCGTTGTCCACTGACAGCAGCCACCTTAGTACCCTGAAAATCCTTAGATAGATTATCGGCGTGAGAACAAAGCCACTCTCCAAGATGCAAACCAAAGAAAAAGCCAAATCGTTCCATTGAGGCCTTACATCCTATTATCCCTTCACGTACATCGGGTTGTAATCATTCGGACAAGCAAATATCCCACTAACATAACAACTGCATAGTTTTGAAGAATTCGTCGAAAACAACTGGCTCTTATCGTCCACCTTTTAGGGCAAAGTCCAATAAGAGGAGTGCAGTGGAGTCGTGTGCAGCGCGGTCTTCTTTGTGGAGAACTGATCCCAGTGGCATTCTGTTACAACTTGTGTATGGGATCTTGGGAAACAGAAGGATTCCCTTGCCAGCATGTGCGTACACTGCCATAAGGCAACAATTTCCAGTCAGTACAGGTGAACGTTTCACAGGATTCGACCTTGATGAGGAAGAAAACCTGGACCTTGATGAGGAAGAAACCTTGGTCATGTAGATGATGAAAATTTACCAGAACAAATAGACTCTCACTTTTTAAATGTAATTTCTATTTTCTAACTCAAATCATACAAACGCACGCCCCAAGTACGTAATTTAGTTTTCATCAATTGTTTATTGCTTGTAGGAATTGATTGTGTGACTGATAAATTGAAAGCCACATTTTCTTGAATGAAAAACACGCTCTTTTGTCCTCAAATTTATTCCCCAGAACGCTGAAAATCGCATTTAAGGGCTTTGAAATTTTAAAATTTTCTGGGCTAGAACGCGCCCAGACCCCCTAACCCCCTTGAAAAAGAGGATCGAGGTTATCATTAGATCCCATCGACCGTAGCCCTTTCGGACACCTCACGAAATTTACACAACGTGGTTTCCCCCTTTACTAATTAGGGTTAAGCACTGCCTTTTACAGATTAGGGTTAAGCATTGCCTTTTCTGATTAAGGTTAAGCACTGCCTTTACTGATTAGGGTTAAGCATTGCTTTTTCTGATTAAGGTTAAGCACTGCCTTTACTGATTAGGGTTAAGCATTGCTTTTACTGATTAAGGTTAAGCACTGCCTTTACTGATTAGGGTTAAGCAATGCCTTTACAGTTTAAGATTCAGCACTATTTCTAAACAGGTTAGGTTTTTTTGGATTGGGGTTGATGTAATACGTACTTAAATTATTTCCCTTTCCTCCAACAAATCCTTAGTGGTATAGTGGTCAGCGCGGTGTACTTGTACCTCTGGTCGGGGGGTTCGAATCCTGCTACCTATCATTACAAAAATTTTTTTCTTTCAAATTGAAGAGACTTGCACTTTCATGAACATTTCCAGCTTGAAATATAATCTAAGTGTGATATAAAAGCAGAAAACAGTTGTTCCTTGTGTCAATTTCATAAGGGGAGAAAGGGGCTACGGCCGATGGGATCTAATGCTGACCGGAGAACATCGGCCTCTTGTTGATACAGTCGGTTACTCTATTCACAATACTCAAAATCGAAGCGCGAAGCCAAAAGATTAAAGTCTCATGCACAAGGGTATGCAGGTGCACGGGGCCCTGAATCCCAAGGGGCAATAATAAATGCCGTTGAATACTCCCTCTCCGCTCAGTCTCGGATCAGCGCAAAGGAGGAAGGTGGAACTTCCAATTTTTTCCCACGAATTTTCAGCAAAGAACACTTCGGTTTTCTATTGTATATGCGTATTATAAGTTTTATACTTTATTTTATTTATATTTAGAATGCCTCAACCGGACGGTGAAGTTCAAATACCAAGACCTTTCGTTCCAGACCCAGCGCCGGGGAATGATGCGCCCGAACCACCAACGGGACAACAAGCTCGTCAATTGACGGCGGAAGAAAAACTTGAGGTAAACGTTTGAGTCGTGTCTACTCGTATTATTCGCATGGTTTTTATAGTGTTTTTTCTTTTCTTTTTTTTTTGGGTGGGGGTGGTGTTTTCTTTTCATGTCCCTCTTCTGGTATTTTCTTGCTCCAGTTTGGTTTACGATGTATTTGATATCTTGCACGTTTCTGGGTTATGTAATGTAATTATGTACCAACGCTTATCCTTCGGGGCGTCCGGAGTTTGTTTGCCGGTTTTGCTCAACTTGTGAGTAAGTCCAGTCCTTTGGGGTTCCTTGTTGTTACTTCCCTCGTAGTTGGGTTTTTGGGTTATACATTAGAATTATTCTGTACTGTTTGTAACCTGCTTGTTATTGTAAATAGAGTAAATTACTTTTATGTATACACGGTAGTGTTGTTTGGATAGGATTGTTGTGGCCAGTGAGGCAAATTGTGATTTGCCTGCTATTGTCATGGCGTGATTCTCTCAGCAAGGTGTCTGTTTGATGATCATGACTGTGGAATGCTGTATGGCCAGTGAAGAATGTAATTTACTTGTTATTGTCATGACGGAGTTGTTTGGATAGAATTGCTATGGCCAGTGAGGCAATTGTGATTTGCCTGCTATTGTCATGGCGTGATTCTCTCAGCAAGGTGTCTGTTTGATGATCATGACTGTGGAATGCTGTATGGCCAGTGGAGAATGTAATTTACTTGTTATTGTCATGACGGAGTTGGGAAATTATTATGAGGCAATTATGATTGGCTTGCTACTGTCGTGGCGTGATTCTCGCAGCAAGTTGTCTGTTTGATATCATGATTGTGAAATGTCAAAATCAGTAGAGATTTCGGTAAACTGTGGCGTACGAGTCTTACGCGCGCGAGGTGCGTCCTTAGGGCGTGTGAGCATTTTTAGCGTCTCTCCCCAATCTCGCTCTCTGTTTTTCAGCCTCCCTCCAGACCTTTTGTTTCACTGCTCGCGCGTACTTGGATCAGCAAAATTCGGACTGTTTTGCAGTCTAAGTGAGGCGCGTAATTTTATTGTTACTGTTATCACAGGTAGCCCAAGCTCGAAATTTGAGCATCGGCGAGCATCGGCATTGTTGCGTAACATTCAAAATATAAGGATTTGTATGGGAAAAAACCTATCGTTTCCGTAACCTACGAAAATGAAAGGATTTCAATAAAAAACAGCCTACCTTACTTAAAATGTGTGTTACGTCTCTCCTGTGTGGTCCACGAGCCGATTTATGGCCGTTTTATGGGTTTTTATGGAAACGGTTTTCTCCCTATATAAAGGTTTACCAAGGTTGGGCACTCCAGCGAAGCAGCTCGACTTTTATATAGAGAGAAAACCGTTTACATAAAAACCCATAAAACGGCCATGAATCGGCCCGTGGACCACACAGGAGAGACGTAACACACATTTTAAGTAAGGTAAGCTGTTTTTTATTGAAATCCTTTCATTTTCGTAGGTTACGGAAACGATAGGTTTTTTTCTCATACAAATCCTTATATTTTAAATGTTACGCAACAATGCCGATGCTCGCCGATGCTCATATTTCGAGCTTGGGCTGCCTGTGCTGTTATTTGTCTGATATTGTCTTGAACATGTCCAACCCAGATTAGCGAGTTAACGATTGTGACGGTTGTTCTTGTGTAGCTTGAAATTTGCTTGTTGTTATGACGCAATCGCTGAATATTGCCTAGAATTGATAATCAACTTGTGCAGGAGCCGATTGAGCGATTTCTTTGTTTTTAAATTACGTCATAACACTTTGGCACAATGAACGTTTATTTGGTCAGTGAGATTTGAGGCCTGTTTGCTAAGGCCGTTGTTAACGCCTGAAACTGAAAGGGAAACTTTTTTGTGGTTTTTATAATAGGTTCTGTATAGAATTTGTCTCGGCTTATTGCTCTCCATAGGCGTTGCAGCTTAAGTATGAGGAGTTAAAGAAGTCCATGGACGCCCTCACCAAGTCCTCGGTGGATAACCTTCTGGAGAAGATTCGTCACCTGGCCTCTCGCCCTGTTCCGGAATTCAATAGGTTTGAGGCCTTAGACCTCTTAGAAGCTTAAAAGAATGCGGCTCAAGATACAAAGCACGAGAAGGCGGGTTATTTTCGCCTCGCGTTTGAGACTCTACGTGGGAAAGCTGATGAGCCCAACGACCAGTTTCGCAATTTTCTCCTTCCTTTGCTTGGTGATAAGGACCAGGAGAAGGTGTTAGAGGTGGTGGCGAAGGTTCAGAAGAATAATCGTCGAAAGTCAGTGAGGCAGAATTCCGGACCTGGTAGAAGAGCCATAGCAGCCCCTTACATGGGAGTTCGTTGCTACTATTGTAATCGCCCTGGGCATATTCAAATAAATTGTTTCAAATGGAAAAGAGATTTGGGCGGCCTTCTGGTTTTTCCCGTGGGGCTCCTCAACCAAATGTTAACACAAATCAGAATAAATAGAGAGATAACTGTGTAAAGTTTGAGCAGTTTATAATCTCACCGCAGTTTCTTTGTATTACCTATGACGGGTTGTTGGTAATAATGATAAGGATGTTGGAAATAAATGATTTTCTCTGTATTGAGCATCCTATTAATGTTCTTGGACTCTTTCCCTTGTATAGATAATAAGTTTTCAAGGGTTTGCATGGAGTGACAGTTGTGAAAAAGAGCATCTAAACAAACTCCCCCGGTCATGCTGGTTCATGACTGTCACCTCTTGCTGGCCCCGTGGGTTCCCCACCGACGTTCTGTTACATTTATTCGTGTTTATAATCAGAATATTTTTGCCCTTCCCTTCTCAGAATTCTTGTCATTTGACTTGGGATTGGGAGTGCGACTCGGAATTTGAAGGAAAACTTTACGCTCATACTCAGTATTCTCCAAAGTCAATCAATTGGGTTGATTGGTTGGGGAACTCAGTTGGGGTTGGCACTGCCGGGGTGGCAGTCTTAGAGCTTTCGAGAGAAGAAATTGACCAGATTTGCCATGGTGATAAACTTGGAGACCCTGCGACATTGCGGTTTAGAGACCCTGCTACTTTTCGCGCTGGAGAAGTTCACAATTACTACCATCAATGGCAGGATATAATTGGCGGTTCTCCATCCGCTCAACAAGTTCAGGTTTTGAAATGGATAAAAGATAAAGTCTCCATTTTTGAATACTTTCAACCCTTCTCTGGTAGTTTCAAGGGGAAACAGTACTGTTCGGATTATCCACCTTCTGAACTTTCCAGGAATAATATGTCGTGTAAGCCCCTCGCGGATTTTGTGAGAAGCACACTGCTTGATCGCTTAGCCTCGGGGGCAGTTTCTCTGAAGGGAAAGGTGGGGGAAGTTGATCCACCCCATCTGGTCCTTCCTCTGACTGTGGAGCCCACCAAGCCGAGATTATGCCATGGCGCTCGTTTTTGAAATCTATGGATGAGGGACATGCCTTTCAAGTTAGATACCCTTTTGGATTTACCAAGATATGTGGCCCGTGATACCTATCAAACAATCCTTGATGACAAGTCGGGGTATGACCATCTCCTCTTGTCCGTGGAAAGTAGAACCTTTTTTGGTATGCAGTGGGGTGGGTGGCTGGAAGATATCTCCTTTTGTATACCACTCCACTGGTTTAGTAGTATCTAATTTCTTCCGATCAATAGGGATACGTTGTTCATTGTACATTGATGACCGGCACAATGGCCAACTTCAGATCCCACCCAACCAAGGAGCCTATGCGAACCTTGCAAATCTCGATGAGCATAATTTAGCAGCTGCGAAATCGGCTATCTTTTTGGTAACTTATTTTCTGATCAAGCTAGGATATTTTCTTGGGTTACCCAAATCTATTCTGATGCCTCGTAAGATTGTCCCATATTTGGGTTTCCTGTCCGACTCCTCTCGAGAGGTATTCCATCTTATTCCTGAAAAGAAGGAGAAGTTTCTTCCTCTTATTGAACAAACCCTGGCATGTTCAATAGTCTCAGTCAAAAGCCTCCAGCGTTTGGTGGGCAAATGTGTGTCATTTTCACTGGTCGTTCCGGGAGCGCTTCTGTTTACCAGGGAGATGAATAATGCTATTTCCAAGGCTTTACGCACATCCAGACCTATCAAGTTACATGAGGCACTGAGGGAGGAAATCTCACATTGGCTTTTTTTGCGTACGTGGGACGACCCCCTCCGCTGGAGAGATGAACGTCATATCCGCATATCCTTAGCAACAGATGCCTCAGCCTCGAGTTGGGGTGGTTCAGTAACCTTGGGTGATCGTATACGGTTGAGGCCTCTGACTACTGGACGAAGGAGGAGCAGGAGCTTGATATCTCCGCAAAGGAGGCACTGGCGCTTGACAAGGTCCTTCTTTCCTTCTTCGACTCTTTAAGGAATGCGTAGGTAGATGGCCTGGTTGACAATCAGGCAGTTGTCTACTCCTGGCAAAGGCAAGGGGGTAGGAGCATGTCCTTGAACAGGGCGATCAAGAAGTTATTTTTCACAACTTCAAAGTTAAATATGACCCTCCATCTGACGTATATCACATCAAAAGAAAATGAAGCGGACGTACCCTCTCGCTGTCTCACAACCCTTGATTGCAAACTTCATCCGAAGTTATGGCAAAGAGTACAACAAGAGTTTGGTGGTCCAAAGGGGCACACGTGTGACTTGATGGCACTTGATTCAAACGCAATGACAGACCAGGATGGTTCGCTGTTACCGCATTTTTACGCCCCACCCGTCGCCGCAATCCTGTGGTGTCAATTTCTTTGCGCAAGATCTATCAAGTGGAACCCCGTTTCTGGAGTACCCTTACGTTTTCCCGCCTCTCTCTCTGATGGGTCCTGTTCTGCGTTTTCTGAGATCCCACGGGCGGTCGTGCTCGGTCATAGCCTTTGATGTTTATCCGAAGAGGTATTGGTGGCCTCTTCTCCAAAGTTGTGCCAGTAAATCGTGTAGATTGGCAGTAAAGGGGGAGGCTGGGGCACTTCTGTTACCTTCCAAACAAGGATGGATTCCCCATCCTGGGATCCCTGGGCTTTTGGTGTACGATACTAGGGTATATCTTGTAATTGACTTTGAACAGTAACTATAAACGCATTTGCAATTGCTTTATAAATTTCATCTTGTCTCGTGGAAAGTGTACTTTTTGCTACCGTTGTATACTTTTGATAGAATAAAATTTCAATGTCTCTTATATAAACGTTTCCTCTTCTTCCTTTTACTAGGATTTACCTGTGGTCGCAAAGCTGTTCACTCCTTCTGTGAGGTGTCCAAATTGTAGTTTTACCAATGATTCCGATTTCCGCTTTTGCCAACGATGCGGCTATAAAAGGAAAATCTTACAGAACAAAAGTAGTATGCCTTTCGATGTGGATGTGAACGCTATTGATGATCGTCTTCGACAATTGGCCTTGTTTGATCAAGCAACTTGTTACTCTAAACAAAAAGCTTCGCCTCAAAGGGAATTAGAAAATTTTCTTTCCTCTCTACCAGGCTCTATTACAGTTTCAACTGTTACACCGCGTGATATTTGCCGTTTCTTGGTGCATAAAGACAAGAATGGGAAAACCCAGGTCCATGGTAACGGATGCCCTCATCTGGGGAAGAGAGGCACATTTGATTGTGCTTGCGCGTTAAGACTTTCCTATAAAACTGTAGACTCGTATATTGGTAAACTACGGGCAATCTTCCACGCTATTGGGAGTGACGGGGAATGGGATAGACGCCTTGGCCTTAGAAACCCGGCTGCAGATAAATCTGTTAAGGACTATCTCCGTTTAGTCACGGCTGAGCAGCTACAGGCAAGAGTAACGCCGAAACAAGCTTTCCCATTTTTTGTGGACAAACTTGCTCAATTATCTGATTACATCGATAGAAATTTGCAGTCTCCCAATATCACTCCAACACAGCGTTTTATTCTCGCGAGGGACCAGGCGTATTTTAAGGCGGTATTTTTTAGTGGTGATAGGCCTGGAGATATTGGCCTGGTGAAGGTACCAGAAATTTTGAGATTCCCAAATGATGATGGTTTCCTGTTTAACCACGTGTGGGGCAAAACCTTGAGGGACGGTGATGATAATGTCTTTGGGATCAAACGAAACCCACAAAGATCTGTCCTGTTCAGGGAATAGAACATTATATGGCAGTGGCTCAGCAACTAAGGATCGATTTAACAAGGGGTTATCTTTTTCGCCCAACTACTCCTCAAGGGGGCATACTCGATGCACCATTTAGCTCAACTGCGGCGGAGGCTCGTTTAAAGGGATACCTAAGGGAGATGGGGTCAGACGATGGGGAAACTCTTCATGGCTTTAGAGCCGGATGTGCTATAACCCTGGCATTGTCAGGAGCTGAGTTGTCGGAAATCATGGATCATGTGGGGTGGACACGACGACATACTGCTTTACATTACTTGCAATGAATGATTTTCCAGTAATCGGATACTCATGTTTTGCGCACCGGATTTTGGGATCGCCAGGGGGCAAACATTGCGAGCCGCTACAAAGAATTGTATGGCGTGGAGTTGTTTCTCCGTTAAAAGCAGAGTCTTTGGGCATAGAATGCCGCACTTTGCCGTGATTTTATGAGAAACGGAGGTGACTAATGTTGGTGCGTTGAAATTTCAAGTTTCTGTGTGATTAATGCGATAAATTCTATCGATAAACACTCCTTGCGTGAGGTTGAGTGTGAAATTTATGTTTACTGAATTTACACAGTGATCTACATGAAGAAAAGGTCTCGAAATATATAGTGCAAATTTAGGTATACATGTAGGGGGATTGGCTCATTTAAGATTTTTAGTTTTTAGTGGGGTGATATTTACAAGTGTAACTACGCTCGGCCGCGATCAGCTCTGTGCGGGTTGACGCTGAACAATCGTAGGACGTGGCCATAAAAATAAAAAATCCTCCTTTACTTTGGTATAAACAAAGTAACATTTACGAAATATTTCATGGAAAGTACATGGCATTTAACCATTAGTAGATGGGGCAGAAATCGTACGAACGAGTAAGATTTCCGATACAAAAGCAGTGAGTGTGTAAATAAATACCAAGTTGATGTGCGAAATTCAGAGATTCTATATCTTCCCTCAAAATTATCGGAAAAGGCATTAGAATTCATTGGTGCTCTGGATCATGACAAAACATTCCCTTGTGTTTTTTTGGCTAGAAGGAATCAATATACCAATGTGGGGAAGATGTTTTTCTTTTAAAGTTAATACATATCAAATTCGACAATACATAAGCTTACCTTCGATCGTTGTCACAAACTGGCATAGCGTTGTGATCGCCGCCTAGACGAACGTAATTACACTCGTTGTAAATATCAGCACATGTACTTACAACTGGAAAGGCTTAATAAATGAGTCCACATTCCCCGCTCATTTATACCTGGTAAGTTAGTACTATATATTTCGAGACCATTCAGTAAATTTCACAGTCGACCTTTCGCAAGAAGGAGTGTTTATCGATAGATTTCATCGCATTGATCCCACAAAAACTTAAAATCACCGCACCAACATTAGTCACCTCCGCTTCTCATAAAATCACGGCAAAATGCGGCATTCTCTGTCCAAAGACACTGCTTTTAAACGGAGAAACAGCTCCACGCCATACATTTCTTTGTAGCGACTTGCAATGTTTTCCTCCTGGCGATCCGATAATCCTGTGCGCATAACTATGTCTCCGATTACTGGAAAATCATTCATTGGCCAAATTTCTCAACCCGGCGGGTGCATCTGCTCGATTATCGACAGTAGACATTCCTACTGTCACGTCTGAGTGGACTGACGTCAATGTTTTGAAACGTTTCGTCTGTGCCTTCCCTTGACCCACAACCGCGACAAGGTCGTTTCCGGAAAAGTGAATCTTTTCATTAAAATAAAATCTTCTTTGCTATTCACAATACTCAAAATCGAAGCGCGAAGCCAAAACATTAAAATAACAAGTCTTATGCACAAGGGTATGCAGGTGCACGGGGCCCTGAATCCCAAGGGGCAATAATAAATCCCGTTGAACACTCCCTCTCCGCTCAGTCTCTGATCAGCGCCAAGGAGGAAGGTGGAACGGCCCACCCTCCCCAACTCTTTCTTTGCTGAAAATTCGTGTTTGGATAGGGAATCGATTACAGTTTCCACCTCCTCAAGGGTGCTCGATCAATTTTCCCATATCTTAATAACAATGAGCGCGAGTAATTGAGTGTTGTGAAATGGGATAATATTCAAACCTCCTGGCTACTTCAATTTTTATGGAAACCCCTGCAAATGTTAAAGGAAAAGCCATAGGAACGCCGATCAGGTTAGAGTGGGAGAGTATACTGTGGTTACTCCCCAGTTTCTTTAGAACCTCATCCCTCCATCCACTTGTTGATTGATAAGTGAGTTGAACGAGAACCTTCGGTTTTTCGAAATCGGTTCTGAGAATTCAAACTCAGTTCACATTTCTGCTCATTACTCCTAACAAAGCCACCGTAGAAAATAAACCACTCCTTGGCCGGCGAAGTACAATCTTGCTTCTGTTCTTTGGTCCTGCTTGTAATCTGGGCGAATTAAAAACACAACACGCCCGATCGTTTTTTTAAAAATTGCATTTTAAAGTTACAGTTAGTATGTGTGTTAAATCGAGATGTTAAAACAGAAGAGCCATTGGTTTTTGTGAATGACAAGGGCCACACAGCTTCCTTTGGCTGTTCTCCTATGTACAGGCAGGCAGCAGTGAAATGTCCCCTGCAACTCGGCGCTGGGTTAGTAATCATCGCCACTGTCGTTAAAATCGTTATCCTACTCGTCAAGTTCCATGGACTGGAAATCTACTCGATACCTCAAAATACCTGCAATAACAGCACAAAAAAGAAAATGCCTTAGTAAGCGAAACTTAAGTGATACATACTTACAGATGAAGTGTGTAGCGTGTGTTTGTATATGAACGAAACACTTTCAGCTGTTATTGGTACAGAGGGGGCGGAGTGGGAAAGGTTTCCTTTTCTCCCAAAAAATGAAAAAGAAAAATGCCTCCTTCGTGATCGCAAACGAACGTTTGCCAGAAAGGCCAAATAAAATAAGTAAATAGTTGACTTTATTCAGGTCCAACAGATTAATCCTTGGAAATTGCGCCCAGAAATTAATGAGACACTGTTGGCACGAATTTCTTTATTAAGATCGTCCAGAAAAGAAACGTACAGTGGAACCCCGCCTTACGGCCACCTCGGTGATACGGTCACATCGTTATTACCGCCAATTTTTGGGGGCCGCCCGGCAAAATGGCCATACACTTTCTTGTAAAAAAACCCTCGTTAATACAGCCCAATTTTTATTGCCCACTGTATTTAAGGAAATATAAACCGTTTTAATCTCTGAATAACATGCTTCAGTGTCAAATTATCGGCGCACTGTACAGCGCATAGTTGTGCTGGGCCTGCAGTACAAGCAGGCATTCATGTCTACTGCTTTAACTCGTTGAAGCCTCTTTAAAGGGTCTTCCAAAGAAGTGATCAAAATTTCTAAAAACTGTTTACACGGTAAGAGAATTGCTAGTTACCTCCTACTCCTCCAAAACCTTTGCAGAACTGTGCTCCTTCTTGGGATTTGTCTGTTATAATTTCAAGCGTTGCACCTAAAAACAGTGTAATAATCGTTGACATTTATAAGACTTCAGTCTCACGACCAAGGGTTGTAGCATGTTTTTCAGTAGCATTTGGAAGTTCCCGATGCAGAGGTTTAGCTGGCGGACTTGCAACGTTCGTGCCGCCCGTACAAACCTTGAGTGCCGGAGGCACGAACTCCTAGGGAGGTCCGGGGGAAAAACAAAATTTCCCCCCAAGAAATTTCTAAAATTGGACTCTCCAAAATGCAATTTCCTGTGTTCCATGGACCAGGCCCCAGTTGTTCAAAAGGTGGATGACACTATAGCGCAATTGGTTTCCCTAACACTTATCCGTTGACCGATGGATAGCGCTATCCAACTTGAGGCATTAAGAAAAAATAATACTCACAAAAAATGAAATATTTGATTTGCCAACTAAAATTATCAGTTTGCAGTTTTTCGTTTTTTAGTTGATTCCAAAATAAATTCCAATCGGAAACAGTGTCCATTGTCTATTCCAGTTGTTGCATCGACTCATCAGAATAATCAGTTTACTGAAGCTATATCAGTGACCTATAATTTCGTGTGTGAGCTACCAGACGCTACCTGTCAAACAACCGGACGTTGCGTCCAGAGTCCGGCCTGAAACGAAACCCCTGGTTCTGGGGAGTACAAAACAAGGTGTTTTATATAAGTCTGTTTTGACTCAACCAAGTGGTGACTGGATATCTAAATTTTAACACTTACCAAAGGTTTTAGAATTGTTTGCAAGCCACTCCAGTAGGGGCATCTTCTCAACAAGTTCCAATTCAACTCCAGTCTACACAGGCAAAGAAAACGGTCAGCAGAAACTACAAATGGGCTTCAAAAGTAAAACATAACGTCAATAAATTATTGATTACAAACCTCATTGTCAATAGAGTAAGTCTTGTCTTTCTCTTGTTTGGAATTAAGATGAAGGATCTTTTCCTCTGAGGAGAAAAGTTAATTTCACATTTTTAGATGCTACTACTTAAACACTCACACTTCAACTGCTCCTACACTACTTGAGAATGGTGTTTTCCGCTACACTCTGGGATGAATAGGTTAAGGTTTAACTGTTGGGACATCATGAATTGAGATGGAAAGGAACGCAAACAATGTACAAGAACTGAGAAAATGTCTCTCGCAACTATCTTTAAATTATCTATCTTTAAACTTCTCTTGGAACGGCTGTAATACCCAGGAGACATGAAAAACAAAGGTTGTGCAAAATTTTGGGGGGCAGACAAGGTGTATTATGAGAGACGTGCAAATGGCGAATAGGAATTAATAAGGCTAATAAGCCTTGTGAATTTATTTGCAGCATCCGCACGTGGACGTTGTATTTGCCTGTTGGAACTTGCTATTGTTTTAAAGCTGAAAAACAATTTTAAAAAATCCAGCGGGGAAATGCAACGGCTGCAAATGAATCCACTCTGAGAATGTGGCTTGATTAGCCTCATTGATTCCTATTTAGCGTTATCCTGTACTATTTTTTCAGGACAACGTTATTGAAATTAGGTGTATCTAAAAATGTAAAAATAATGGTTTTGAGCATTCACCTACCATCTGTTTGGTGATTTTTCAGAACAAGTCGACTGATTTCAACATTCTCCCACACAATAAGTATGTCCACTGCTCTCATTTCTAATCCCTAAAAATAAAACATGTCATTTCCAAATCATTACTGCAAAAATTGTAAAATTTAGCACTCTTTCAGTGCTTTTCTCTTTAACTTAACAAAAGAGAGAATTAACATGTCGTTTTATTCTCTTGGAACTGCTCAAATGATTTCTTTCAATCCTTGAATCTTTAACATTGACGCAAAATACCCTTCACAAAATATTCCCTTTTGAGTAAGGAAACTGACGAAAACAATGCCTTTCCACATGTACTTGGAAAAAATGCCCTAGTTCTTTTAATATTCCTCCTTGTTAAAAGATGCTATGCCAAAGGTTCAAGTACATGATTTGGTAAATATTCAAAACACAACACTAAGGGTGTTTGTTGAGGGCTTTTTGGCTCTCAGTCGTTTTGTCCTTGCAGTAATGATGACCCGTAACTTACTTTGTCGTGCATGAGGCACATACGTGTACCCAAAATAAACAATCAATCTCATCTATAGAGACCAATTATTGCAAACAATATTCCTCACACAAACCTAGGGCTGCAAATATTTTTTTTTCGCTTGAAAGGACATACATCCTACTAAGACACCATCTTAGTCGGACATTACCAAAAAAGGTTGAACATTATGTCCTTAAAATTACTGAGCTATTACATCTTCACGATCGGACCAATCAGTTTGTGTTTCTATTACTTATTATTATTAATAGTAAAATATACCACTTCACTTCTACTTAGGTGGAGTAAGGAGAAAAAAGCGCCATGACAAAAGAGATTTTGATTTCGTGTGTTGTTTTTGTAATGAGAAACGAGAAAGCCATTGCAAAGTGTCGTGCTGGCCCAGCCATGCAGTCTTGTCATGTTTGACTTACGTAAATAAATAATTATCTTTACTTACATTTGCAAAATTATTTGCTCATATCCGGAGCTTGTACAGATAAACTAATGAATGACAGTGTAAACCTTATTCAAGAAAATGCTACTTTTCGGGTAAAACAAAGGACACAATACGTGTTAAAAAGATTCAGCTTAATTCACTTGAATTTTCAATAAACAAGATTCATTGGAGCCGAATTGCTCAGAATTTTAATTTAATAATTTCATAATTATGTAACGGAAACATGTGAGAAAGAAATCAGGGTATTTCAACAAACCTTCAAGGTATCTTCCACACCAAAACAGAATTTTCCAGTATCTTGAGAGATTTCATCAAAGTATCTCCCTACGCAAAAATAAGAAGGACTAAGAAACACCACAAGAGAGTTCAACAAGTATCACTACAAACTCACTAAAAACTTAATTGCCTTAATTTGACTCAGACCAATTTTGAAATTTCCCACTTTCAAATGTATGCAAGTCATGACCACACCCACTCTAAATAATATTTTTGGATTGAACAAAACACGCAGGGATCAATTTAATAAAACTTTTACAAGTGTATTCCACAAACGAATCTACAAGTGTAGCCATTTTTTTAGGGTCTGAAAACAATAACTACACTGAAAATTACAATAATTGAAAAAGTTTTATAACTTGACCACAGAATACAAAAACTGCACAATGCTTGTACACAATTACAAAGCAGTGTGCAAAGAAAGTATTGTCCAATAGCCCGGGGCTACTGGATTTTGCTATCAAGCTAGTGTGTTCCGTTCTTAAGTTGCTTGATGGGCAAATGATGTTTTTACAGGGAATTCAAATCACAAAAGAACTGTAATCTAACCTGCTCAGCAAAAATTGGCTTTTGTGCTAGCTCAAACGACTTTTGGGCTAGTACATGGTAACTACAGCTTGTCCTAATGGCAAGGTGTGAAAATCCCTTTCTTTGCACCCTGCAAAGTATTGTTATTTCGGTTTTTACTTAGCAATTTCCAAGGGCCCAGTTACACCGTACTTTCAGAGCATGGGAATGCTGAAGAGTTGGATAAAAGAAATTAACAGACATGAATATGTCACCTATAACTTTCGTTTCTTGAATAAAATTGACATTTGGAAGAACCTCTGAAGCAAGTTCAATTGCCTGGAATAGAGAAAAACATTGAGTACCTTCAAATCAAATGTACATTATCCAGAGATTAAGACATTTCAGTTTTTTATTGCCTTGCACGAATTACTTAGAGTTTGTATTTTCTACTCTACTAACCATTAGTATTACAATACTTAACAACAACAGAGAAAGGAAAAGTGTGCCAGAAAAATGTGTGCAGAGACTTTCAAGTTGGTCATAGCCTGTTCCAGGCGTTCAGATAGTAGAGCGCGGGAGTAAAATTCACGAAGAAAAAAAAAACGAGGGGAGACTGGGGGGGGGGGGGAATGGGGAGGGAACACCTGTAAACATTCCCTTACAGAGCTTTTTCCGCCCTTAACTGACCACCTACCGCGTAACTGTGACATGAACTACAGTTTGACTGAATTGTGAAACAAAGTGTTGATAGGCTCGACGAGACCCACAAGCTCGTTATAGTGTGAAACGTGACCTTTGAGTTAGCTTTCAATAAACAACATCAGAGGTTTTCCTTCTTTTAACTAAGCAAATGTAATTTTTGCCGCTCTGAGTCTAACATTAGGATGGTCAGTCATGCATACTGGGCAATTATTTCCTGCAGTTTGTTTCTGAAAGGATTTGATTACAGATGCAGTTAAGTATTGATTTTCTTTGACCTCTGTTAAAGCATTGATCTTTTTATTGTGGCTAAATAACCTTTCAAATAAGACTTTTTTTGCCTTTCTGGGCTTCCATAAAAGATCTCACATGCACACCTTCCTTCCACATTGCTGTGTCTTCGTCCATGCCTTCCTCCTGTCCCCATCCTATGGCTGTTGTTGCTGTTATTCCAAATCTCTTGAGCTTGGTTTCATTATGGCTACGAGAGGCGCAACGATGATGATCGCGGAAATTGACTCGCCAACTTTTCCTTTGATTACGTTCATTATTCATGGAAAGAGTAGAAAAATGAAGGTCTTCTAGAGCCCGTTGGAAGAATTGCGAAAACGTCCTGGCCCCGGCAAACGAGATTCAAGCAAGTTTTCTGCTCTTCAGGAAAAGATTCCACATACAGAAAATGCTCGATTGCATTGTCTATAGTAGCGTCGATGTCTGCATGATTCGATAACAGATGTCTCTCTCCCCCCATATCGCATTCCTCATCAATGTTACCAGTGCTCGAGTGTTAACAGAAGGTGTCATAATCGACCAATAAGAGGGTATACTGGAATCCAGTATACCGGAAGGACCCTTTGTTAACAATTTTTACAGGCATTCCCTCGCTCTCGCCCCTAAGCCCCCCCCCCCCCCCCCTCCCTTCTTTCCCCAGTGTACAATTTAACTCGCTCCCCACTGACTGCCGCCCTCTACTATCTGAACGCCTGGAACAGGCTAAGTTGGTCAAAGCCATAAACAAGCAACTGGCTGAGTCTAAATAACTCTGTCAGTTCACACAATGTGCACAAATTTTATAGGCCATATTCAAACGTAAGTCCCTCTTTATTTGAAAGTATAATTTTCAATGCATCTGATTAGCCTCAAAGATAGGTAATATCTTACAGACCTTGCCTTCTTAGGCTGTACTGTGAGTAATTAATCCTATTTTTTTCCCCATTGCCTTATGGCTCTGGCACTTTGCATAATTGGGCCCAAACTCAACCACAGAGGTCTTTAACTTAACAGTACCGCAGACCGAGAAGATAAGGTTCATATAAGAGTTATGACGCTGTATACGTTAC
Organism: Porites cylindrica; assembly: GCA_964035525.1. Taxonomy (NCBI): domain Eukaryota; kingdom Metazoa; phylum Cnidaria; class Anthozoa; order Scleractinia; family Poritidae; genus Porites; species Porites cylindrica. Next base: position 19,559,790 of record OZ037775.1, on the reverse strand, counting down.
TACAAAACAGGCTGACCTGATTAAAGCCATTTTCACCTTCATATGACACATCTACGAGCTTCAATACTTTTGATTGTAACCTCTGAAACAAGCAAAGAGTGAAAAAGACATAAAAGGTCACCATACTGGACCATTGCTAACAGGGGCAACATTAAGAACTAGCAAGAACAAACTCTTTTCACAGTGTTAGTTGGGGTTGGCATTGAAGGTCATGGGAGTGACATTAGTGAGCCCCTGTACCAATGAAAAGAATGATTGAGTGGGATGTAGCTGTTTGAGCCCGCAAAATTCTCTGCTGTGTAAGAACACCAGTTAAATAGTAGCAAAACAGTGGAGAGTGAAAAGACTCATGTTAATCTAGACAGCATAAAACCACACATACTAGAACTGTAGTGTACATGGGGAACAGCTGTCAAATGGTTTTAGGGAACTGCAGTAGAACACTGACGAGGTATTTGCACAGATGTCAACCTCAAGAAACTTTGTCTATTGCCTAATTTCATACCGCACGGGGGCCTGGCACTACCGGATTTTCCCGGACTTTTTAAAAAGTCCAGTTTCAAAATGGCGGATAGTCAGAGGATAGTCAGAGTAAAAACTCGAACAAAAGCATTCTTTTTCGAAGAAACATTGATTAATATTCCCTCGGAGAATCTTCTTTAACTTAGTAAGGAAAGGATACTTGTCATGCCCTGAAGCTAAACTTAAGGAGCCGACACTCTGCTGCAAGTGCAAGCAATTGTTCGATGAACAGGTCGCTCGAACCAAAGATGACTATAAATTTTCTACAGCAAAGGATCCTCTGTTTAATTCCACCGGCTTCTGTATTGTAGAGGATCATCGCAGGCAAGAACACAGAATGTGTACGTACCGATCGTAACCTAAGTATGCTGGAGTAAAGACTTAAAGAGCGGCCGTCCGTAAATATCGCCTGGGGGTGTGCAAAATGAAAAAATCGAAAATCCCCAAACTTTGTCAGAATATAGGTCTAGGTAAACTATTTCTAGAATAATAACTTTTAGTTCGATTGGATCTTTATTTTACGCGTACGGCGACCGAGTCGGTTCGGAGGCTCTCAGATCAGTTTTCACGGGCTCAAAACCATATATTACTTAAAAATCGTTTAAAAATTAAAGAAGTAAAAAACTCTGCCTCTGGAAATCTTAATAGAAAGAACACAACCTAACCAATAGTTTCGTTGTGAAATTTTGCTTTTACCGATTTTTGACAGACATAAGATTGCCAAATTTCAGACACAAAAATCACTACTTGGTATACGGCTTTGAGCCATAACTTACCTACCGATAGAAAGAGCAAGGTGCCTTCCTCAAATAAATGCAATAAAAATTTTGGGCAATCCTGCAGGGAAAATTTTTGAACGCCAAACAAAAGCGACGCTTGAGGTCAAAACACTCCATTTTGTCACGACATTCCAAGGGCAAAAACAACGATACTCCCGGTTAACAAGATACTCATGCGTTTTTCCGCCTGGAACTCTTTCCATTTGCCGAGGCAATTTGTTTTTGAACAGCTATATGCCTTGTTCTGTGCATTTTGTTGGGAACCGTTAGCTAACAAGTGACATTTTGCGTCTTGCAATATCTATACTCTTCTTAAGTTGTCGCTGTCGAAAGCCCATTGAAACGTCATAGCTTTTTAGAACTCAAAATAATTCACGCAATTCAACGTGGAATTGTAACTTTCTTAATATGATACTAAGAAACCCTATTTATACACCTACCATTTCTTTAAAGCCTATCAAAGATATGCAGCAGCATACTGTCTTCCCTTCCTGTGCCAAATACTTGTATATTACCGAGCGGGAATGTCACGTTTGCGTGACACAGAACAGGAAGTGCAATGCACTTCAAACCGGAAGCTGACTCAACAATTTATGTAGTAGGCCTGGACAGTCACTCAAAACTATCCCAGCCTGAAACTATCCCGTCCTAGGACGTTTTTCTTTTTTTTCCTTTATATTTTAGCTGATTAGAACTTTTTTCTAGCGATCCAACGTTGACAACCAGCAGGATCTTCGTCTACAGCGTCTGGAGTTTATTTCTAAAGTTTCGTAATGGGCAACAAAAAACAAGAACCTTTTATAACCGTAAACAACAATCTTTAAAAAGGCTCTAGCTTATCACTAGTTAAAAAATGAGAGAAAATAAACTGAACTAACTGATTGAACACACTATGACAACCTTCCACTTCCGGTTTAGAAATAAACTGCATAAGGGGTGGACGAAGATCCTACGTGATGGTTGTCATCGTTTGATCTCTAGAAAAAAAAGATCCAATCAGCTAAAATATTGAGAAAATAAAACTGAGACGTCCTGAGACTACTTCATCGTGTATCACTCGAGTACACAACGCCGTCAGCAGCTGCAAAATTGGCATCCACAAAGAGAACATCTTAAGCTCTTCCAGTGAAACAGCATTCGGCCTTAATCCTTGAACCTGAAACAAGCAGCAGAGGCGTGCAGCGTGCTGCCTTCAATGTACGTATTTTTTTTTTTACCATATTTGGAATATTATCACAGGATACCCATCCATTATGGAAATGGTGTCAATCTGTACAAGTTGCTAGACAGTTACCGAGCCGAATCTGTCTACGCCTAGATTTAAATTTAGCTGAAACTTTGTTTTTCTTTAGGTTGTGTTTTACACTTAGCGTCAGTAACATCCACAGCTCCCAATTCCACACCCCGACTCCCTGCCCCACCCTACCTCCGCACACGTACAAGCCGCGAGACACAGTCCCTCGTTAGCTTGGATGCCAGGAGATTTAGCAGTGAGGCCATTCAAATACTTACTCCAAAACGGGTAAATTTGCTTATCAGCTTACCAGATTTTCTGTTATTACGCAATGAAATTGGAAGAATACTGTACTGCAGAATGTTAGAAGAGAGTAGGTGGACATGTTTGAAATCTCAGTAATTAGTTACAAGAGCACGATTTTACGTGTTCATCGATCAGTTTTCTTCGTTTCTCTTCGTTTTCCAGATCAGCACATCAAACGCAACATTGACAAGCCCAACGACACGGGATACCAAACAAAGTTTTATACGGGGAGTCACTGCCCCAGGAATGAACCCATTACCCATTTATATACCATTTTTGACTGAAAAGGTCTCCTTTTTCGTGCACTTTCCATTTAAAATGGTGTCCCTTAAAAAGTCGCTTTTCTTTGCATCCCGCGTTAAATGCACCGTCCCTCCCTTTTTCCTATTTTTAAACTCTATGAATAGAAAAAAAAAAACAAAAAAAAAAGATATTTTCTCTGCATTTTGTATTTTAATCCTTCCTTTTGGGTCCTTTTCTCAACCTTTCATTTATACTTTTGATATTAAAATCCACTACCCTCCAACATACCTGAAACCTTAGCTACCCCTTTCGGGCGGAGCCAGTTGCCGTATACGCTATTTATATCACAGAGAGTTACCCGGGCGCTCAGCTGGGGTAAATTTCACCCAAGGGTGTGCTTCTCCTCGAGCACGCTGCTTCATTTTTCATGATTCTGTCCAAGATTGTAGCTCCATGGGGTGTTCCTATAATCTGATGATCTTTTAGCTTAAAATAAGCGCGCATGCCAGGATCAGCAGACCAGATATCCCAAAATAATAGATAACGCATGTGGCATAATTTTTTGTTTCTCAAAGGTTTCGTAATCAGTTCGTCGTACTTTCAACCAGCCAACAGACATATCTTTTTTACTTTTAGATTTTAGTTTTGGGAAGGATTTAGTGAATTATGCAGCACAAATCTTACTTACTCCAGAACTTTTCAGACACAGAGCTACTGATACTCCCCTCCCCCTCCCTCTGGAGCATCACCCTACCCTAGGACAAAAGTGAGTAACGCATTCTCCTTCCCGCTCCGAGCAGGGACACTAATCAGTGATGTGAAGGGACCGCAATAGCCGGTTATATATTTCCAAAACATCTTCATTTCCTAAGAGATAAGTATTATATTTAGTCTTTATACATCGTTATGTGAGCCAGCGTCGGTAAATCTGTTCTTTTGTGTGCATGAATGCAATTGAGAGTAAGTTTTGAACCTGGGGTTTTGAACGCTGTCAAACATTGACCGCCGGTTAAAATTAGGCTTTCGACTTCCAACGGGCGCATTGTAAGTGACATAATTAGGCAAAAGAAGTGCAAATAAGTCGCGTCTAATCAATATTGCTCAATAGCATAGAGCTTTTTGAGGAATCTGGCCAATAGAGCATTTTTATTGATTTAACCGCCTTCGAATGTCGTGACAAAATGGCGTGTTTTGACCTCAAGGGTCGCATTTGTTTGGCGTTCAAAAATTTTCTCTGCAAGATTGCCCAAAAATTATATAGCAGTTATTTGAGGAAGACACCTTGCTCTTTTTATTGGTAGGAAAGTTATGGCTCAAAGCCGTATACCAAGTAGTGATTTTTGTGTCTGAAATTTGCCAATTTTATGTCTGTCAAATATCGGTAAAATAAGTAAAATTACTAAAATTCCGAAAAATATTAGATTTGCTGTCGAATAGGAAAATTTCACAACGAAACTATTGGTTAGGTTGTGTTCTTTCTATTAAGATTTTGAGAGGCAGAGGTTTTTACTTCTTTAATTTTTAAACGATTTTTAAGTAATATATGGTTTTGAGCCCGTGAAAACTGATCTGAGAGCCTCCGAACCGACTCGGTCGCCGTACGCGTAAAATAAAAATCCAATCGAACTAAAAGTTATTATTCTAGAAATAGTTTACCTAGACCTATATTCTGACAAAGTTTGGGGATTTTCGATTTTTTCATTTTGCACACCCCCAGGCGATATTTACGGACGGCCGCTCTTAAAAGGGCAGTACAGAAGGCTTACCTGGATTATTCCCGTCGAGGAAAAGAGATTGAAATGTCCGTGAAAGGTACTGAGTGTAGTGAACTTTGTGGCGTTATGTATGTTGAACCTAGTGTTCTTAAATCACACGCAGGAGAATAAGGGACTAGTCCATACTCAGTGCAGGGCCTCAGTCAAAAAATAACTATATACTATATACAATTTATCCCCCCAAGAAAAATTACTTCTTTATTATAACATTGCTCAATGCACGAGGTCTGGTCACAGGAACTTCAGTGTTACCGGACGAGAAATGCCTCTCTTTTAAGACTGAAGTGTACTTGCTTTTATCTGTGTTCAGTGAGAATTGTCTCTGGTCCGATCTTTAGGATTTTTTGCTGAGACCGTACGCAGCGACGGAGAGAAAACATAATGTAAGCCTTGCCGACCTAATACGATGTTGCCCTTTCACTCAGGGTCACTCTGTTGTGTTTCGCTTTATTGGTAGTCTTTATTTTATGGTTTGTAAAGACAGGTACACCCACTCTCTTATCATTCCCCAATATTCGGTTGGATCCAGCGCCGTAAAAAAAGCTAAATGCGACGGTTCTTTGTTCAAATTTTTTGTCGAACAATTCGGGAATCCTTCCAATACTTCCAAGTAGCGAAAGTCTCCGATTTGATCTTTCTTTTCTCAAGGTTTTAATCAAAGTTCTTCATAGCAGTAAAACAACTGTTCTTTGCTGTAAAATATTAACTTTCTGGAGCAATCTGGCCCTTAATATCGTTTCAACTGCACGCAATGACCTCTGCTTTACCCTCTGTGTTGGAAGCCATTTTGAATCCGGAATTTAAAAAGTCCGGGAAAATCCGGTAGTGCCAGGCTCCCGCGCGGTATGAAATTAGGCAATATATCACCTTAAACCTATTAAGAGATATTCCTTTCTGGTTTACCTTTTGCTTAGACAACACGAACCAAGGACTTGGGGTCCAAGGACTGTAAATTAAGTTAAAAATGCATTTCTAAAACAGCCACACACAATAATTCTAAAAATAATTCTATAGGAAAATTCATTACCTGACGAGGGAATTCCACGTTAAACTGCACTTGAAAACCGATATCGCACGAATCGCTAAGTCAACTGTCAGAACTGTCATTGCGTTGGCGAATAGGAAGCAAGGTCAGTCGTACACGTTTGACCCTTCGACAACTTTTTTTGTACCTTGTGCTTGTTTTTACATTTGTTTTCAAACTTTTTTACATGTAAACAAGCTTCACACTAATCGTGAGGATAAATAGAAGTATTTCACTGAATTTACAAGCCGTTTATCTATAACATCTTTTTTCAAATTGGTCATTTGCTCGAGAAGGAAAATAATTTACACCTTTTACCTCTTCAGCGGCAAAACTGAAAGAAATGAAGTGTCCAAGCGAAAGCACTGAAAGTTTAACGTCGCGATTGATATATGGTAAGTACCTTGAAATGTTTTAGAAATGCTGTTCAAGTTC
>OZ037775.1:19540972-19548472 GCA_964035525.1 Porites cylindrica | reverse complement strand
AATCAGCAGAGTAAAAAAGTTTAGCTTGCTTCTTTTAGCCAAGATCAAAAGCGAGAAACTAGAAGAAATCCGAAAATACTGGCCACCAACCAAATGGATGACATGGCTCCTGAAAATGTAACAACTTCTGGTACCGCTTTAAAACTAGATGCAAGAAGAGGAGCTCAGCAAGCGCAATTTTAAGCGTGGGCAAATACTTTGAAAAATACTTTGCAAATACTTATGAAAAGTCAAACCATTTTAATTTGCAAAAAAAAGTCTACCTCGATCTACAACAAACAGCAGGGGTGTTCATTTTTCTTTTCCTTAGTGTTGCGTTCGATAGGGAAATCCGGATTTCGGATTTTGCAATCGAACGCGAAATCCGAAAACGCATTTTACCTCCGAGAAATTCGTCGTCAGGGTGGATTTCAATTAAGAAATCCAAATCCGGATTTCATGGATTTCTTTGTTACCATTCGATTGGAAAATCCGAAAAAGGATATTCAAAACTATCTTCGTGAACAGTGGTCTTCTTATTGCTAATTATGCGTGCGCGTGCAAGACCGCTGTTCTTGAGGACAGTTTTTCAAATCCTTTTTCGGATTTCACAATCGAACGGTAAAAAGGAAATCCAAAAACAGATATCTCAGCGTTGAAATCCGTTTTCGGATTTTGCGTTCGATTGCAAATCCGAAATCCGGATTTTAAAATCTAAATCCAGATTTCCCAATCGAACGCACCCTAAATTCGGATTTCCCAATTGAACGCAACCTTAAGGAAAAGAAAAGTGAACACTTCTGCTGTTTGTTGTAGATCGAGGTAGATTTTTTTTGCAAATTAAAATGGTTCGACTTTTCATGTAGGACTTCTTTCAGGTTAAAGTATTTGCTCCACGCTTAAAATTGCGCTTGCTGAGCTCCTCTTCTTGCATCTAGTTTTCAAGTACCAGAAGTTGTTACATTTTCAGGAGCCATTTCATCCATTTGGCTGGTGGCCAGTATTTTCGGATTTCTTCTAGTTTCTCGCTTTTGATCTTGGCTAAAAGAAGCAAGCTAAAATTTTTCACTCTGCTGATTCCCCTTGTAGACCATTTCAATTTTATATGGATCACCTAGAATGCCCTAAAAAAAAAGTCTCTGCACCGTTGACTGAAGCTCAAGAGGTGCCAAAGGTTGACATCTGTCAATCAATAGGATTTGAAATGGCTTCCCAATGGCTTGAAAACACTATCTTTTATTTTTTAAGACTTTAAAGGTACCTTTTTCGCGCCTTTGACAACATCACTTTCAACTGCAAGAAAGGTACCGTTTTTGCGCTTTTGCGAACATCGCTTCCAACTGCAAAAAAGATTCCTTTCTGCGCCTTTCATGAGATCGCTTGAAACTGAAAAAAAGGTACCTCTTTCGCGGCGCTTTAAAACATCGTTTGGTAAAGTGAAAAATAGATGAAGAGCGGACAATATTGACGTCAAAATATCATTCACTCGAAAGCTGAAAATACCTCCCTTCTTTTTCAAAAAAGGTACCTTTTCTTAACTTTTAACGTCAACGACAAGCATAGACAAAAAAGGTAACAATTTTGCATTTTGTTCTACGAAAAATGAATGCAGAAACTTAGTTTTTCTGCTTCTTTTAAGTAGCAGCGTTGACCTTTTTGTAAAAACGTGGAATTGCCGGAATCTTTCACTGACAGTTTTCCAACACCTGGTAGTTTTGGGACGTTTTCTCGTTGCAGTGACGAAGTTTCAAGATAAATTCTCAAGTCTATGGTGAAAACAGCCCCATTAGCCGAGATAAGTCTCAAATATGTTGAACTGACATGTATTTGGTAAGATTTCTACTGAATTTCACGGGTTTTCGCGGATTTACCTGAATTTCGCGGCTCTGTGACTGAGCGAAATTTCAGAAGCCCTGCGCGGCAGGGTGGTAATGGTGGCTTTTCATCTCCCGGGAGTTGCAAGTTAAAAAGTTATTGCTTTGTTCTCTATAAAGTCGTCACTGCAAATTCAGGAGTAGCGTGTGTAATGTTGTTAAGTATTTTTATAATAGTCCGCATGTATTTTACCGTAAAGTGCAATCAGATAATCCTAGATGAAAGACATTTGTCCGCCCAAAAACGGGTTGTGTCCGAGCAAAAACAGGTTTGACCGGACAACTTGACCGGCGTCATGTGCGAAATTCTTTCAAGCCCTGTCCTCCATGCGAAATCCACCTACCAGGCAAATTGTGCAGAATGAAATACATATGTACATTCATGGATGGGTTGTTGAAACTGACTTCTTCACCATGATATCAAAATCGACCTCCAAACTGTTACTTTTCTTCCCAGGGGAAATCCAATAATTTATTAAGGGACAGGGATGCTTGTTGTCTTGCTTAGAGATGCAAAGTGTACATTTCAGTCTCACTTCCAAAGTTTACAACAAAAAAGAAATATTTTTATCCATACAGGTTTGTGGGCAAATAAATGTCTTTAAAATAAAACCAAACACCCTTATACTGAGTTCAAAATAGCATTTGATGTCAACATCTTTAGTGCAATTAAACCCCTGTAGGTCTGATTTCATGTTTTAGTTTGGGCTCCTTTCGGCCTGAGCAATGGCCAGAGTAGTCTTTTTTAGAGGTTGAATTCTTACTTCTGCCAAGCAACACGGTCCCTTTCATTAGGGAGTGTCCACCAACATGTTCTTTTGTGGTGATTATTACACATCTTCTCACTCAGCGAAAGATTACCTCTGTGTGGAACCTGTTATCCCACAAATAAAGTGATGTGTTGATTGATTTGAAAGGCTCAAAGTCTATGTTCACTTTCTTCTCTTTGCCGTCATCTGTTACAATTGTTCCACAGTAAACCACAAGGCCATTGGTAGGAACTGTTATGATAAATACACAGCAACACACACAATAAGCAACAACAACAATATCTGCAAGGTTTACACTCAGTATTACTTCTAATGTCTATTTAAATGTTCTCAAAACATAGCCAAGAAAAGTCTTAATGATGCTGACAGTTTCGATGACTGTCAACCATCTTTAACAAAACTTGAAAATCATCAAAGATTAAGACTTTTCTTGGCTATGTTTCGAGGACATTTAAATAGATATTAACTTTACTAGCCTGATGAATTTCTTCAATAAATTACTCCTAATGATGTACTGTAAGTTGAGAATTCCTTGTGCGTTGAATATCTGTAAATACTCAGATGTAGGATATTTCTTTATGGGGAGCTACATTGTACCACCTAACTGCTTATCAAGGAGCATATTTCCCTCTGCATCTTTGTCAATTTTGACATGATACTGACAGTGTAAGGGCTGTTTTTTCCGCCACAGAAATTAGCCAGCACTGTACTTGTATTTTGGGCTAATGTCCAGCTGCAAAGCGTCTTGCACTAGCTGGGTACTACTTCAACAGTCAGTTGTTTCCAGCTTCATCCCTGCTATTTGGAAATAGTGAAACCATGTGCTTAAAAACTAAAGAAAGAAATAAGAGAAACAAACCTTTTGAATAAAGTTTCAGTATCTGCTGTACTGATGTAATAGCACTGAGAACAGAAAACCTGAAAGACAAAAGTATAATTTTAGAGACAGTTCCCAATAATACTGTTACAGACATAACAAGTGATAGTCTAGCATTTCAAACACACACAGCTATAGTGCAATGCTCTAAGCCCAACTGCTTTTTTCAAACTTCATGAACATGAACAAGACAAAAACAGTAATTTCTTAATAACTGAACCAAAGAAAGTTACCTGCTGAAAGTGGAAATAAGTGGTAAAGCAGTAAGAAATTCATCTGCTAACATCTTTGCCACACGTGAGATTTGATCTTTTGGAGGGATCATCAAAGAGATCATAGTTGCTCCATTCCTACAAACAAGAATAAAACTCAGGTCAGGGGATCCCAGTTTACTAACTGTGCCCTACAATCTGTAGCTGCTTTGACCTTAAATTACACAAGAACACCCTTAAAAGCTGCAAGTCTTGCTTGCTTGTAGCTTAGATAAGAAATGAGGAGATGATTAATTCTACATGAAACAGGATTTCCTTGCTAAAAGTTTTTCACTTCCTACGTTATCAACGCTTGAGTATTCTGATTCGTACTTGATGATTTGTTTCTACATTGATTGAGTACGCAAATATAAATACACAAAAATCAAAGGCCTTGATTAAAGAGAAATTACATCATTGCTAGAGAGCAAAAACGTGATGAACATGAATTGTCATTTCAATCAGTGCTGCATATAAACAGCATGCTCATCACAAGACTCCTTTGCATACAATGAAAGTTTACAACACCCGGCCAGTTAGCCTCACCAGCAAAGTTTTGCTCATTAAGAATCTTCTTTTTATCAACCACTGAAGTATTCACTTGTTCCAAAGTAATCAATGCCAAGGTTTCTGCCTAAGAAGTTTTTGGGAGCCCTTCTGGCCCCTAAGATAAAAAGTTAGGAGCCTGAGCCACATTTCTAGGAGCCCATTCAAAAAAATCAAAAACTTTAATTATTGACATGTCAAACTTCTAGCACATGACAGCTGGTGCACTAATAAGTTGATCCATAAGCTTCAAATTTATTATTTATCCAACTCGAGGGCACAAACAGTAGCATAGAAAAGGGTCAGCCAACATTCAAGGGCAAATCACCTTTTTTATGTACTAGAGGTTTGTTTTACTTCATAGTATTTTGAGAACAGAACCCTGGAGCCAGGGTACCTAAATCCAGTTTTAATTTATTAGTTCACCAGGATCTTAAGTTGACAGTCTCGACCAGATCCTCAGACCTTGATTCACGCTTCTCGAAACCCAAGTCTCCCTCGCAGCTGTTTCTGTCTCATCACACAATGCTAAGGAGCATTGAATGACAAGACAAAAACGGAAGACACTCGAAACTTGAACGAATTGAGTTTTGAAAACGTGAAAATCTAGTCTTGAGAAAAAGATAACCAACATTTTTTTTATATTCACAGGGCTGTCACTAAGATTTCAAGTTGCCGTTTAAATACAACAAGTAGGTGGGGAATCAACTGGCTAGCAATTTTTTTGATTCTATTTTTCTTCTATTTGAAAGTAGCCGGGGGCCTTGAAGTTCTTAGTAGCCGGAGGAAATCCCTGGCCCCCCGCATCTCAATGACAGCCCTGTATTCATTACTTGAAAAGATTTCGAGCAATGATTTATTTCTCAAAAAAAATAACAATAACAATTCACATGTAGAGCAAATGCACCAACTAACAACACTTGCATGTACAATTTAAGCGAAGTTAAGTTCACATTTTTAGGCGATAAAAAAGGACCAATGAAAGGTTTTTTATCTTGAAGTTTGGAAAAGTGATTCAATATTTTTGTATCAAGTCTCTCTTTTGAACTATCAAAAAGGTATTTGTGTTTGTGAAGGCATGTTTTCACATACGTCATGGGAGACAGCGTAAATTAATAAGAGATTAAAATATGACCTTGAATCTTGAATAGCCGCTGTAAATCCTTTTCAAAAACTGTAATGTTTTTGTGCGAGCCTTTCAAAAATTACCACAAAACATACAACAAAAAATAGAGGCTTATATTAAGCAGAATAAATGATAAAATAAATCTCCGAGTGTACTCTTCGTGTTCATAGTAAGATAGAAAATTCTACAAACTTGCAAAAGTAAAATTTGCATACCGTAAAACTTGAAACCTCTTGCTTTCTCCACGCATCGCGACTTTCTATCGGTTTTTAATACATGCAATACCGACCTGATATTTCTATCGCTTGGGAAAAAGTCATGATTTTAATACCAAAGTTTTTTCAAGACTATTATCAAAATTCACTCCAGGCCATTTTCAGACGAGAAACTTCAACTGCACTGCAGCAGAAGTCATAGAAGCGAAGCTTGTTTGTTTACCTTTTATCGGCGGAAATAATTTTCGCTCACAGCCAACGACCAAACATTTTCCATTTTCGTTTCACAAGTGCAGAATGAGCAGCGAGTTTGTTCACCTGAAGTTGGCCTGAGAATCATAAGTTTTAGGTGCCTGTTCTGGCTCCCTGGGCAAATGGTAGGTGCCTTTGGTAAGTGGGCGCCCGTTAGGAAGCAGGTCTGTCTTTATCATCATCATCACTTTTTGCGTGAACTTGTTTAAAAACAAATAACTTGTTCAAAGTGTACCATTGCATAAGGCAATTAAGGGTGCTTACCATTCCTCAAAATTGGTTGGCCAGACCAGTCCTGTTTCAAAGAGAATTTCAGTGTTGATCATGACTTTCCCACCAGATCAGCCAATTCCTAACTGACTCTAAAACGTCCATTTTATGTTAAAAAAGACCAGTCCAGCATGCAGCCAGTTCTGTCCAGCACAATCCAATTCACCTTCTGAGCGTCAGATTTCACGTGTCATTTCTCGTGACTTTTGATGACCTTTGTTGTAAACAAACCTTGAAAGTTCGGACATCTGTTCTCTTCCATATACTGTACTTGTACAAACTGAGTTGCTATTTCAAGTTCATGTTAACTTATATAATTATTTTCCTTCCCTTTCACTGTTTGAAAATTGAATAGTTTAACGTTCAAAATGTCAAAGCAGAAGATCTGGAGTGACTTTAACCGCCTTGAATGTGGTTAAACACGTGTGGAAATCTCTTCAGTTGAAAGAACGGTTTTTGCTCAGTGGATCTAAACTTGAAAATAATGAAACTAATGATGCAGACACGTTTATAATTCATGATACTGTAGTATGCTTAAATTTTTGTCTTGACCGCCTTTTATACACTTACATATAAGTAAGCTTATGCTTATCTTGGCTGAAGTATAGTACACTGCCTCCTTTTGTCTCTACATGATTAACAGCAACTGTCTGTGAATATCAACCAAAATCGACTTTTTCTGGCACAAGTTCAAAATTCAAATTTCGCTCATTTTTGGCTCATCGATAACCCTTAATGAGTAATGAAACATGCTGTAGTTAGTTTTCCCAAATAGCGTGTTCTTTTGTTAAAATTCGAGAAAACTCATTTTGCCCGGTCAGAGCTCAAAATCCACTTCTGGAAAATCAAATTTTACACAAATTTCATTGACTTGTATGTCAAACCACAACATTTTGGCAGCCTTTGAAGAACACGAATAGTTTTTATGACCCTTTCTTTCTTATAAGATGATAAATTTGTGAAAGCTGTAATAATGTTGTGGCCAAAAAGGCATTGTTAAAAATAGGCCCTATTGACAATTTTTACCATTCAAAATTATAGGGATAAAATAATGCAAATTTTTACAATGTGCTATAACTTAGAATTTTGCAAATTGACTTTCTACGGCTTAACTAGGCCCCAATCTATCAGAAAATCAAAACAAATCTCTGGGCAAATGATTTTAAGTAGCCCGCAAGACCTCGAGGCATTTTAGTATTACTAATGCTAAAGCAGGAGTAATTGCAGCATGAGTATGAACTTTTAAAACGTCAAATGCTCCTAAATGGACATCTATAGATCCCTTGCATTGGCATTGGAAAAAACTCTCTGGCCCACTATGAACTAGCCTGTTCCAGGCG
>OZ037775.1:19513772-19540772 GCA_964035525.1 Porites cylindrica | reverse complement strand
GGAGGAAAAGAGGTTCTTTTGCCCTCTCTCCCTAACCCCACCCTTTCGCCATTTTTTCTAGCTCACTTTCCTTTGTATTTTCCCAACTATCTGAAGGCCTGTTACAGGTTAACTACTTGCCTTCCCTCATTTCCAACTTTTTATGGTATATATTCAACTTGAGTGTCGAGCACTTTTGGCGCTTTGTTATTGATCAGCAGGAACAGATTTGGTAGTACTAACTTTTCAACTGCTTTTAGACTGTGAAACTGTCATTTTTTTCTTCCTTGTTTTCTTTCTTTTATTTTTTCTTTGTCAGTTTTTATCTCTCCCCAGTCTCACTCACTCTCCCCCCCCCCCAACCCCCTGCTCCAGACAAGAGAGAACAACCATTTGCTTTGCTCCAGACCATTCATTCGACTATTCGCGCCTTCTTAACTTACCCAAAAAGTACGGGCTGTTTTGTGGTTTGAAAGACTTTGCACTGATTGACGTTTCAGTGTCATGGAAACTCTTGCTGTACTACTGAACTGCAGATGACAGGTTAAAAGACTGAAAGTTCCTTTCAACAGTGTTTGGAAAAAGAACATCATCTTTCCCGCCAAAAAAAATTAACAATAAAAACTGAGAAACAAAATAGAGTATAATACTAAACCTAAGAATAATCTTGTAACAAACGAATGGGAACACTTAAAACGGAAAGACAGACTTAAGGAACTCTATCTTCTCCTGCAGCCCTCTTTCCTCATCCTCCGTAGCCTTAGTCCATGAAACTTAGATGCCCATGGTACCCTCTAAAATGTCTTTCCCCATGCTATATATACTACGGATAAGCCCCTTGGAAGGCACTTATTGAAAGTTTGAGTAGTGGTTATGCCGCTGAGGCCTTCAAACGCAGATTCTATTTTAGTTAAGACAAAAACCAGTCATTTCATTTCCCTGTTTTGTGAGACAAAAGATCATTATTTTTTGAAGACCCTTCTAGTCCATTTTTATTTTTCATACAGAATTAAGTAAAAAAGGGGACAGAAACAAAAATGAAAAAAGAAACAAGATGCACCGATTAGATTTTTTAAAAGTTTGTTGGTACCGCACATGTGGACCGTGCACCACCAATGTCTGCCCCCTGTTCAAGGCCTTTCATCTACAAAAATACCACATTCAAGACGCTTGGAATTGTATAACCTGTTTAAGAATGAAGGCCTCCAAAACCTTACCTTTGTCTTTGTCACAAAACCGAATTAGACTGAGAGCCTTAGTCTGCTTTACATAAGTATCGTGTAGATCTCCAGAAGAATTGTTTGCATCCAGCCCTAAAAACCCCAAGAGACTTTGCCTGCCGCTGGTCAATATATAGAAAGGTTATTCCAAAGAACTGCTCTGGGGTAGAGGAATAGTGAGTTTGCTGTTGGTGTCCCTTAAAAAGTAACTAGAGATATAGCAATGATCGGCCATTGCTACAATCTACTATGCACTTAATAAGGCCCCTCAAGGTACTTACGATATAAGACGCATAGTCTTTGATACACCCGTCTCTCACCGTTCTTTGACGAAACATCCCTAGTGGCAGATAGCAATGAGAGGAAGCTGTATCACAGGCTTTTGAACACAAGGCTTTTCTACTATTGACATGGGTAAACCAGTTGCTTCACGGTTTGGGCAAATGGTGAACAGAATTTAGGACTGATGAATTTTGATTCTGTTTGGTAATGGCATTTACCATCTGCCTAAGTCAGTTTCGTTTAACGAAAAAGGGCCTCGAAAGCCTGAAACTAACATTCAAAAAAGGTTTGAAGACATGAAATCCTAATTTCTGCCTGGAATTTTCCAACCAGGAAAATAGGAATGCCTTTTCAGACGTTCCGTTTGTTTCAGGAATTTTCCACTAAAATGTCAAAAACAACGCGAAACTGAGTTAATGGTAAGCCTGGCAAAGCACCGAAGTGTCTTCTTAGTTTGTTTTAATGGGTCATATAATATTATAGAGTCATGCAGTAGCTTCATGATTCATACACATCGTCATACAAGAAAATACAGTAGGCTCCTCTTTGACATCCACGTAGCTCTTTTTCAGTTTTGAGAGCCCACAAGGGCAAAAACTTCGAAAAGAACTATTGCACCAATACTTAGTGGAAAATAATTAATTGCTTCAAGGAAATTAGTTTCTATAAACCAAATGGCATTGTTTGGCGAAGATTTAATTCCTAATCCCACAATACAAAAATTCATTCAGTAAACAGTTTTAGTTTTTAGATTTTTTCTGTTTAAATACCAGTTTTTGAGGGAAATCGCCAGTCTGAAACTGAACATGAAAGTGTGTGACGCTATCCTGGGGACGCCATATGTTGTATCTGAAGAAAATGCTGCAATCGATGTAATAGATTTACTGAAAGATTTAATTTCGATTTGGCTTTTAATCTGCCTTTAAATACACGTTTAAAGTGTATCTATCAGTAACACTGGCGTGATAGATTGGGGCCTAGTAATGCCATAGAGAGTCAATTTGTGAAATTCTAAGGTATAGCCCGTGGTTAAAATTTGAATTATTTTATCCTCATAATTTGGAACGGTAAAAATTGCTAATAGGGCCTATTTTTAACAATACATTTTTGGCCACAAAAGTACTCCAGCTTTCACAAATGTATCATTTTATAAAAAAGAAAGGGTCATAAAAACTATTCGTGTTCTTCAAAGACAGCTAAATCGTTGTAGTTTGACGTACCAGTCAATGAAATTTCTGCAAAATTTCACTTTACCGGAAGTGGATTCTGAGCTCCGAACAGGGAAAATGAGTATTCCTGAATTTTAACAAAAGATCACGTTAGTTAGGAAAACTAACTACAGCATGTTTCATTACTCATTAAGGGTTACCGATGAGCCAAAAATGAGCGAAATCAAATTTTGAAATTGTGCCGACCGTGGGTTGATATTTACTGAAAGCTGCTCTTAAGTACAAACCCAGTACATGTTCACAAAAGCCTGCACTTTTTTGGTACAGATATGTGAACAGCTTCTTGATTCAACTTCAGTAAGTAAAAACCATCAACACAACCGTCATCAAAAGAATGGAGTCCCTGCTTGCCATAATATACATTGAAAAGGAAAATTTCAAACAACAAATGGCCAAACGGTCTTTATAGCGAAAATGGATTATTATTAGAATTATGTTTGTATCATGAAATTTGCCTACATCACCAGTTTTATCTCTTTTGAGGTTTAGTTCCAATGTTAAAACCATTTCAGCTGCTGAGATGGAAATTTCCACTGCAAGCACTCCTCATTCCTGCAGTTTTGCCATGCTCTTGGCCTTAAAATCACTCTTATTCTTCTCCTTAGACATTTTTGAACCTCATACTTTTCAATTTTCAAACAGCGAAAGGGAAATAACATTTATAAATTAGAGTGATCGAACTTGAAATAGCGAGTTGTAACTCAAACAAGTACAGTATGTGGCAGAGAACGGATGTCCGAACTTTAGGGGTTTGTTTACAACAAAGGTCATCAAAAGTCACGTGAAACTACACGTGAAATCTGACACTCAGAAGGTGTATTATAAGGAGAATTCCACCACTAATCAGACCCCAGTTGTTAAAAATTGTTTTGTGCTATCCATCAGATAAATATATCCAGTGGATAAGTATTAGCAAAACCAATTGCACTATCCACTGGATAGAGATCTGTACAGTGGATAGCGCTATCCACCTTTTGAACAACTGGTGCCAGGACTCCCCAGGCAGATCAGTTCACTTTTAAATGGTATTTATGGATATCATGGGTTTTAGTAAAAATTCGAGAAAAGACTAATATTTAATTTTCAACTTTTGGAAAAGTACCTAAGTTAAGTATAACGCTAGTTTAGACACATAACAAGGCTATGCATGAATTTTGTTGTTTTTGGAATTAAGTAAAAGATTTAAGCTTAGTGTCAATTTCAAATACACAAACTAACTCAACACAAACACTACCCAAAAATAACTTCATAACCTATCTAGCTCCCCGTTTACCGATAAATAGGGGTCCTTGATTTTCAAAGGCCAAACGCATGGCTAATTTTAGAATTGTTTTAAGTCTCAAGTCAAAATTTTGAAAATTTTTTAAGCTTAATTAATTTTCAGCTGGAGCTCAAAGTTGCTCAAGTTCTCTATAATCAACCCTCAAAGTTAAAATTTTTGTTCAGTGGCCATTTGGCAACCAGCTCTTTGGGTTTAGTCGCCTGGGGAAATTTTTAGGCGCCAAATTATATTAATAAATTAATATATCAAAATTGTCATTAACAAAAGTAGTTAGCAAGTTTAACTTAAAATGCAGCACTGTCTATAAATTACTCGTTTATTGTGCAAGGCACTAGTTACTGACAGTCTGAGAATAAGGTTTGCAGATTCATCTCCTTGAATCAATACTGAAACGGAATTGTAAAGACAATTACCATTTCCAGTTGTCTTTAGGGCCTTCAATCCTTCTGTATAATCCCCAGTTGGTATATGAGAGCAGAACTTAACTCATCCTCTGTTAATGTGTTCAAAATTTCCCAGTCGCAACTTGATAGGTGACCTATTTTTTTCTGATATTTGTTTCGCATTTCTTTCGCGACTTTTGTTGATGATGGACTTGTTTCCTCAACTATCAAATATTTTTGGAGATTTAAAAGGTCGTTAATATCGCTAGACATTGCGAAAGCCTGACAAAGGCAGGAGAGTATAGGAAGATCAACAAGTTTTCTAAATCAAATCATTGCTTTATAGAGACAACATCGCACAAGTGAAAATTTTGCAACGAGTTGTACTGGGAAAAAATGTTTTTCCCAATCCATTGAAAGGAACCCAAACAAAAATGCCGCTTACGAAATAATAAATTTTCTTTTTCCTTTATCACCACTACAGGTGTTTAACAAAAAAATTTTTTGCAACAACCATAAGCTGTCAGTTTTGCGATTTTTAGTTTCACTTACAATTATCGCTTTCGTTTACAAAACTGCAATTCAACTCGCAGCATGGTTCACATGCTAGGGTTATTGCACAATGTTCTGTGTTGACTTTGCACCAATTTGGCTTTCCCTCTTCATGTTATTAGATTGTTTATTGTTTCAAAAATATTTATAATAATTATGTAGTCCAGTTAAAAAAACCACCAAACTTGACCAGACAAGCATTCCTAAGATATCGAAGAAATCGTCACTGTCGACAAACAAGGCCCTTCGATTGCATGCCATTTGTCACATGTCAAAAGTTAAAATGTCACGTGCAAGGCAACAGTCTGAAGGCGATTGGGCAAACAAATGCAAGTCAAGTTTCATTGATGTTCATTTTCAAAACGCTTAGCTCTGAGACTTTTTTAAGTTCTCAATTTAGCATGTTTTTCAACAGAAAAGTAAAAAGTAATGGAACCCAAAATAAATCAGCTAGAAGTGATTACCATTTCTGTTTCTATACACAATAACACGAACCTGTTCTTCACGGTCGCCAACTTGGCAACTAATCTCCAAATCAAGTCGCCAGTTCCAAAATTTTAGGCGCCATGGCGACTAAAATGGTCGCAACTTGGAGGGCTGATAATTCTTATGTGTGAAACTTTTTAGCACTAACAAGAATCTATCATGACAGCTTCCTGGTTTAGGTATCTATATAGGACCGTATAGATTACCACAAACCCATATTTACGCTTATTGTTGGTTTTCACATGACGTCACTAAAATTCAAACTACAGAACTATCCATCCTACTGAGATTTTTCTTTCATGGTGTATTAGAGCAGCTGAAAACTAATTTTCAAATCAATTCTCACTTCAAAAGGTTTCTTGGTTTTGTAATAGAGTACGCTTGAATTTCTAAGCTTTTGCGTGACACAGCATTTACATGACGGCTGAGAGAGCTGTCATTTATGTTAAAAAAGTGACTTTTTTCGAGGAATTTTGCTATCTAAACAGTTCAAGTATTAGAAAAAGTATTACTTTAATGTTGATGAGTTCCTCTAGGAGTAAATTCACACTTTTGTAGCAAAACTCGGTAACAGATGTCTCTGTTGGTGTTCGTCCTCCATGTTGGAGCTCATCCGGATGAGCTCCAGCACAGGCAGCCCAAGCGCAATATGTTTGGGTTCGGGCTTCAGAGGTCATTTGGTCGGAATATACTAGAATTATTAGTGTATTATCTGATGCCAAATAAATGCAAACATCTTAAAGATACGAGGTCTTCTTGTTTGTCTATCTGTACTAGTAGCTTTTAAGATAACGAAGGTCGAGATTTCTTGCATTATTACATGTGATTTGGGCCCTTATTGTTCGAATTTTATCACATGTCAGACATGTATTCGACTCTACAATGCTAAGAAAAAAAATCACGATCACGCAAAATATTGATTCAAAAATCTCCCTTACCTTTAGTTCATAGCCACTCTGTGTCCTACAGCCGGTTTAAACGCCGTTTAGTCGAGTTTCTTTCCATCGAGTACTGAACACTATAAAAGACGGGAAGGCTGGAGACCTTCCAAGACCTTCCAACCGACCCTCGCCGTGCAAAGGCCAATAAATTCCAAACAAGCGACCAATCTCCCTAAAATTGCCACCAGCGAGACCAAAGAGCGTATATCTACCTGTTCGACAAGCGCCAGTTTCTAAATTCGGCTGCATGAGCATTTATTTGGCATCAGATAATACACTAATAATTCTAGTATATTCCGACCAAATGACCTCTGAAGCCCGAACCCAAACATAGTGCGCTTGGGCTGCCTGTGGCTCCAGCAGGGCGTCTCCATACGAAGCTCTATAAATTTGGGTAAAACATTTCCTCAGATATCTCGTATACGAATTATTCCTTCGACCCAAATCTTGGCGAGGGTCTTTGCATATTTACCTCCTTTCATTTCCCAGATTCTGGACTTTATCTATCGAATAGTTTTGATTTTTATTTTGATCTATTTTGAATGGCGTGACACTGAAAACCAGCAATATATATTGCTTCGTAAAAGAAAAGACGATTATAAACGCATCCCTTTACTTGGTATGATGTTCGATGTTCGATCGTTTCATGAGTACGACCAACAGAACGTTACGTTCTCTAAGGACCCGTAAGTTGATTATTAGTATTCACTATATTCATTTTACATCTGTACTTACCCCCGTGCAGCTTCTAAACTTTTAATGAGTTTCTTGATCTTCCATATTTCGACATTTCTATCGGCTCCCCCGGTCGTGTTGTCGGCGAACATGGTTCACAGTCGAAGATCTCAGAGATTCAAAGATTTGAGTTAAATCTGTCAAAAACGGATTCAGCACAAAAATATAAGTCAGTCACTGCTAATTTCCTTGAATACAATTAGAATCGTCCTCGAAGATCAAGCAGTTTTTTTTTGGTGAAGGAAATAACCGCGCTTTTGTTTTGCCGCCAATGCAAGCAAATACACCGTATTCACAAATGGCGGACACGCGGGAAAAAACTGGGGTCTAGTCATGAAAGCGAGGCGTTGGAGGGTAAACAAAAACTGCAAATGAAGACATGAAGTGAACGTGCAGAGTGTTTAGCACGGATTCCACCTAAAATAACTTTGTAAGGACTTCTTTTAAAATACAATTACTTGGGATGTCTTCTGCTTTTAATGTTTAGTATTGATTTGCTGTTTGCAATCAAAAGGGACGCGTATTATATCTTCAAGGAAACAAGATGATTTTGCAGGTTTCCGAAGCATCAGAAGCTCGACAAGTGGGCGATGGCTGGAGAAAAGCGGCAAACATGTTGGCCCAAACTTCACATTGAAACCGAGTTCGAAAGCCAGCTCACTGCAATTCGGTAAAACAGAAATATAAACAATGCAAATCTTGGGGGCAAGAAAAAAAGAAATAAGGGATGGATATATGGCTTACTTGTTAACGCAAGAGACGTGTGCCATTGAACAAAACAGTTCAAATCGAGATGGAAAAAAGGACGACAGGAAAGAAGCGGTGACTGAGGTTTCGATGAAGTTATGTTTGGTGTTTATTTGCCAGGACGCTATTCCCTGGTCTTTATCGATGAAGGACATCAATTAGAACTATCTTTTTGGTATAAGTGCAGGAGCGATCGAGTGGAGTACGCTCAAAATTTCGACTTGTCACTCGGCAGACTCGGTAAGCCGGCCACATTTCATTTCAGCGAGTAATTTTCCTATTTCTTATCTTTGGCTGTTAAGAGTTTTAACTTCATGTTCCACAATGTTTTAAAAGTGAAGAATACATAAATAAGTAAAATGATGGTCTTCTTAAACGGATCCAGACTCGCATTTAATGATTCGAAACAGAAGCTTGCCGTGTTCAGTCCTGACACAAACATTGCCTTACAAGTTTAACCTAGTAAAATGTGAGCTTTATACCACTTTTTTACAAAGAGCTGTCTGAGATAATGCCGTAAAGGGGACCAGGCAAATAGCAAGCCATATGATTCACACACTAGAGCTTCTAGTTTTGATAAAATTATTTTATTTCGCAATGCAAAGAAATCAAAAGATTTTAGATTTGCACTGAATTTCAGTGCTAAGCTCTGCCAACGTACCTCTAACAATTCACTCCAAAGCGACAGAATTGATATCGTCCACAGGAAGTTGTAAATACAGACATACATAGATATGTGTAAAATGACACTGACATGAATGAATGAGTCTCGTGAATGAATCTTTCACCCGCTCTCGACTTGACCAGTTTTGAGTAATGGCAGAGGTCTCTTCTGTTGACAAGTAGGCCATCTATCCGTCGCTTTTTTCTTTTTTTCTTGCCACCAATATCTGTTTTTACTTCTGTTTTACAGAATTGCAGTGAGCTGGCTTTCGTATTCGGTTTCAGCGTGAAGTTTGGGCCAACATGTTTGCCGCTTTTCTCCAGCCATCACCCACTTGTCGAGCTTCTGAGGCTTCGGCAACCTACAAAATCATCCTGTTTCCTTGAAGATATACGCGTCCCTTGTGATTGCAAACAGCAAATCAGTACTAAACATTAAAAGCAGAAGACGTTCCACGTCATTGTATTTAAAAAGACGTCCATACAAAGTTATTTTAGGTGGAATCCGTGCTAAACACTCTGCAAGTTTACTGAAAGTCTTCATTTGCAATTTTTGTTTACCCTCCAACGCCTCGCTTTCATGACTAGGCCCCAGTTTTTTCCCGCGTGTCCGCCATTTGTGAATATATTGTGAATACGGTGTATAGTGTCGTGTATAGTACAACTCTTTTCCTGCCTCGTACCCAGACGTCTCTCTCGATGTGCGCGCAAAGGAAGGCGGGAAGGAGACAGCCGTCTGTACCCTTCCCATGGTCCCTTGCGGTTCATCACCAGTCACTCGTTTCGCGCTCGCCTCTGCCATGCGAAAAACGAAGCGCCTGAGGAGGAGGCTGACTCTTTTCCATATTTGGAAACACGTGGAAGGGAAGTTTTACAAATTTTCCTTAGAGACGGGGGAGGGGAGAGTAGAATTGTTTAGCATTTCCGGTTTCCGCGGGTATCTTCTGTTGTTGTGTGGGGAAAAAACGGAGAGAAAAAATTAAAAATTAAACATATTCTCATGTTTCTATAAGGTAAAATTCCTGGGTAACGAAAAGAAAACTCGATAGAAGCTCGAGAGCTCCAGAAGGAAGGAATGATTCAGCAATCCTCTTGGCCGTGGCGTCCGCGCTAACCGTTACGAAGAGGAATGCTTTTCACTCCCCTCAAGGAAACGCCGCTTCCTTTCTACATCAACGCGGCCCTTTTTGAAGCTTTCTCTTGATTGTGTCTATTTTTTTATGGCTTTTATTTTGCATTTTGATATAGAAGGTGACATTTGGGGAAAATCAACTTGTACTGTTCACGGCTTCCTAACAAGAGATAATGAGCTAAGTCATCCTCTCTTGCTTCCTAAGTATGACGACTAAATAAAGAAACGGGAAGAAAGATTACTTCATTCAGACGGTGATGTTCTCAAAAAGGAAGTTTTTGCGCAGACGGGACGAAAATTTCCAAAGCGCCGTGGCGCATAGAATAATCAGATTTGACGTTTTCCTAGCTTGAGCGTTTACTTCTCTGAATTCTGTCACTCTTCTCTTCTCAGACGATTCGGCTTGAGAAATGCTGGTCAGACTACAAGAACGCCAAGCCACTAGTGGGACGTACTGGAAAGGAATAGCTTGATTGCTACTTGCATAATAGGGATATTGAGCGTATGCTGCCGATAGATTCTGGGAATTTCTTGGTCCCGATTTCTGTAGCGGAACTTGAGTCTCAGTTTTCGAAATTTCAATGGGTTCAGTATTATTTTCCCGAAAATTTTAGATGCAATTTAACGTTTTAGGAAAGTGAGAGTTTTTCTACTTTCCTCTCTCTGTTACATTTTTGAATCTAAAAATTTTAGGTTTCCTTTCTCTACGAAAAACAGCCCAACTTGGGGAGTGAAATGTAAAAAAATAAAGTTTAGACAGTCTTAGGAAAACTATTAGACAAGCTTCGAAAATTGTACATGAAATTTGTAGTCGTCCTAAACCAATAGAAAATTGTAGGCCTTGTTTGCTTTTCCGAACAGATATTTTACAGAAAACAGTCGTTTTTGGCAATGATTGTGTCGGGCCATGTGGTGCAATCAACGCGAAATAACACAAAAAAAAATGCTTAACGTGTGCCACAGTTTCCTGTTTTTGCCATTTGCCGCCTCCCAACTGGCGGGATTGTTCTTGTGGTTAGATGAACCATTGATAAACCCTACTACTTGGTTCTGGGAATGTCGTGGGTAATTCTTTTGTTTTCTTTGATGTATCCACAGTGATTTCCCACGGACAGTTTCACTGTGGGAAGAGAGGTTACACACAAACACTGATTTCTCTTAGGTAAAATCCTACTTTCCCTTAGGCAAAAGGGCTAGTGGAACCGCAGCTATTGCCTCTCTCATTTACGCACGTAAATTTTACGTGCGTTCGCACGGAGGAATTACGCGACAGTGGAAATCGATCAACGTTATAAAAAGGGTCAAGTGAGATGTTACGATTTGTGTTTATTTTAGTGTTTTGACCAAGTCATCAGCTATGGCAAGCATCTTAAACATCGGCCTTGCCACCTAAAAAGGAAAGGGCAGTCAGCATTGCGGCCACGGCAAACAACCTTTCATTTGAATTATTTTAGACCTGGTTTGCCTAATAAGGTTATCTCCCCTTTCCTTCCGCATTACAGTAACAAAGTAAGGATCAAGAAGTACTAAGGGCAGCTCAGGTTTTTTTTTCCACCGATTACCAAGAAAAAATATACCGTCACACGTTTGCGTGGCCGTGACGGGAAAGGACAACATTAGTTGGGAACCACAGTAGAAGGACACAGAATGAGTTATCTCATAATGTGACTCCATTTTGAAGTCCATGGTTTGCGATAACTCAAAACCTGGCTTGAAGGGCAAAGCCTTGTAGCCCACGATTTGGGAACCACATTTCCCGTTGTCGCAAAATACGGTGTGAGATTTGAAGGACACAGATTGAGTTATTTCAAAATGTGACTCCTTTTTGGAAGTCCACAGTTTGCGATAACTCAAAACCTGGCTTGAAGAGCAAAGCTTATATAGTCCACGATTTGGGAACCACATTTCGCGCTGTCGCAAAATACGGTGTTAAATTGGAAGGACACAGATTGAGTTATCTCAAAATGTGTCTCCTCTTTTGAATTCTTTCGTGTCCACGACCTGGGCAACTCATTTTTTTGCTGTCGCAAAATGCGGTAATTAATTGGAAGGACACTGATTGAGTTATCTCAAAATATGACTCTTTCAGTTTGCCTTAGTTTGCGTTATTTTTTGGCGCAAACCATGGTGTTGGAACATAGAACATAGATTGAGTTAATGCAAAATACGTCCCATTTGTCACACCACATTATGCGTTAGCGCAAACCTTGGACCTTTTAAAGTGCACTTTTTTTTTGCCAAGAACGTTTTTCTGCTGCTGATCGAGTCAATTGGGTGGACGTGATTTGCGAACTAAAAAACAGGGGCGTTACAACGCCGTATTTTGCAATAACGCAAAATGTAGTGTCAAAGCATCACCACATTTTGCAATGTCGCAAACTGAGACTTCTGCATCAAGACCATCTTTTGAAACGCATATGCTATTTCACCCATGTGTCTTCCAAACCTAATTGTACTGACCTAGGGGTACCCAACGTCAATTTTCGGAAAATATCTGTTCGGAAGACGATTTGAGATCTAGAATTTTCGGAACATTTGTTGTAAGATTTCTTGCTTGCCTGCTTCTCCTGGGATTTTCGAACATCTAAAAATGGTATAATTGCCCAATTTTAACGGATTTTTACCCTTAAAACGTCACCTAGAATTTTCGAGAGCCTTTTTTCTGGCTGAAATTTTCGAAAAGGTAAGTTTTGATCTCTATAATTTTCGGATCACTAGACTTTCAGCTAGGAAATCCGAGCAGATGAAAAATTTTTAGGGGATAAAAATATGCCTATATCTACCTTTGAAATACTAAAATACGTTTAACAATGCTATGTTTAAGAGGTTTTGAACTATATTCTCGTTGGGTGCCCCTGACTGACTGCGACAGTATGTGGGCATGAACGAGTTGAATTTACTGAATACTGACAAGCTTCCCGCGTTTTATATTTTTAACAGGACTGTTCTTATCTGTCCACGTAGTTGGATGTGTTAGATAAGTCTTTCCATTGAGTCCAGATGGGGTCGAGAAATACCCCTAACTGAAATCACGAAAAGTTGAAGTCTTACTGCAGTAGCATAGATGTTAGTTATGAAGTGGATAGTTTTGTCAAACATAACTTAAAAGTTTTCTTTTTTGGCCTGTGTCATTCTGTGATCCCTGACCGCCGAACTAAAACTCGGGGAGGGAGATGAGAGAAGGGGGGGATTGGGTCAGTTTTTGCTGGGTATGTGCCGCTGGCCTTTCAGAACCCCTAGCCCATTATATTGTCTATTCTGTAGACCCCAAAGACCCAATTTTGGCGCTCACATTTGTCACTTTTTGTTTATGCATATAAACCCATATAAAGCCAAATTTTCCTCCGCGAATCGTCTTTTGAATTCCTTGTTATCACAACATTCTTTATTCCTAAAAATCCCAAATTGTGCGACCAATTCTATACAGTCGAACCCGCTTTACGGATACACGCTTATTGCGGACACCTCATTATTATGGTCGAGAGTTTTCTCAGTTTTCCCTGTGGAAAACCCTTATTACATTTTATATAAATCCAGCCCCCTTAACACGGACACACCCATTAATGCCGACAACGGGCATTCGTTTATCTCGCTAGTGCCGACATTTCTGTTGTAAATCTTTCCTTTATCAAAAAAAAATACCGTAAGGTGACGGCATGTCGATGGTCCCAGCGCGCGGTATCGTACACCGGATAGGATGAATCGTTGACGTCAATTTCAGACTCTTTTGGCATCAAACAAAGTTATGCAGAGAACGGTTCATGATTAAGTTATGTATAAATGAGCGAAATTGGGTGTTTCCGCAGACATAGTCAGCGGTTGAAGATGTTTAATTTAACAATAAAAATGTTCTGATTTATTTCTTTGGTGTTATGTTCAAATCAAAAGCGTATTTTTAACATAACCCGCTTAATACGGACATATACACATATTTTTGCAATGACCCCCTTAAGATGTCCCTAATAACGAGGTCTGACTGTGACTATATTGAAAATGAACCGTCGTCAAAGTCAATCCAGTCTTGAAAATGCGTTTTACATTCTTAGTCCTAAAATAGAGTAGAGAAATGTGACGTCACAAAAATTCACATTTGTGAGATTATGGGATTGGTTGCAACCCAGATTCAGAAAGAAGAAGAAGATTAAAAAAGCCCCCTTGCCAAAAAAAATCAGCCTGCTTGTGCAAACTGATGGGAACATATAAACACCATTAATCTCCAATGACTCTATACAAATCGTTTTTAAATTTCTTATTTCTTTTGAAGGATTTTCATGCAAGGAGTCATGAAGGTATAACAGCGCTTCTCTCTCCCTACCAGTTTGTTGTTCTTTCAGGATATGCCAACTACTCATGTGCACAAATTGAGTTTTTGTGACATCATCACTTCTCTTTGTTTATTGAAACATACTATACATCCTACAGCCCTATCCATCAGGCCCTAGTTCTTCAAAAGGTGGATAATAGTCTATCCACTGGAAAAATCTCTATCCAATGTATAGCGCAATTGGTTTTCCTAATACTTATCTGCTGAATAGTGATTTAGAGCAATTTTCAATTTAGTGTTGAAAGTAATCCGGGATTGCATTAGTTTTGCTTTACTGTGCTCTGTGAGTGGTCTAGAAAACTCGCGCAACCTTCTAAGCCAATCAGATACAAAACTAAAACCAATCGCGACTTGGTTACTCGCGTTTTCCCGCGCTTAAGGTCGGTTACATGCGTTTACTTCGATTTCTCATTGGCTTCCTCTGATATTTTTGTTTGTTCTGATTGGCCGTTGTGATTACTTTGGTTTTGGTTTACGACGCTCAATCGAAAAGCGCTCTATCTAGTGGATAGTGCTATTCAACGTCTGAACAACCGAGGCCAGATAAATAAGTTATTACTAACCAGTGGTTGCAGTTATTGGTTTTCCTAATTGTAAACTTATCCACTGGACAGTGATTTATCCAGCAAAGAGGACTTTCCAACTGTTAAACAACTAGGACTTGGTACTTGTCCCTCTTTTGGACAACCAGGCGAAGAGTTCTCCATGTAGTCCATTTCATTGTTACCAACAGAGAGTGTATCAGTGCTAAAACCTCCGACCATGGAACATGAATGCGGAATCCACGACGTGGAATCACAGAATCCAAGACTTGGATTCGCTGACATTAGGCGAGATTTCTCATGAAGAGTTTCTAGTACAGGTTTCGAACAGGCCTTATGCTTTCCGATCTTCAGCAAAAATCCAAATTCAACTGAAACATACATTCTTCCTCTGCAATATAGGTTGTCTAAACCTGGCCAAGGGCCGAATATTAAATTCTTACCTGAAGTGGAGTCAGTGAGGAAAGCTGTGGAAGAACTGAAGCAACAGAACATCAATAAAATCATCGCCGTTGGTCACGCGCGTATAGACATAGACAAACGAATAGCCAAAGAGGTTGATGGAGTGGATATCGTGGTAGGAGGTCACACAAACACATTTTTGTACACAGGTACTATAAAATCTACGGTAAACCCTACAAGAAAGGTACAACATTGCTGCAAGAAATCTGAGAAGCAAGCTGCTGGGAACGCGCAACATGTACAGATTTTGCTGCAAAAAGTAGAACTACTTCCCGCTACTTTCGGCAAATAACAACTTTTTGCAAAGTTGCAATTGAAAGCAGATTTCACGTCGCAGTGTGCGGTGACAGCACAGAAATGTACCGAAAAGTGTGACGCATGTGCAAAGTTGTTGCGGTTGTTTGTTTTCGTTTTTATCAAACTTTTTTTTCTGTCGTTCCCGTCACGCAACCATTGTCGTAACCTGTGGCCCTATTTTATCCCAGCAGGGGTAGCCATTAACAGCGTTTTCTTTACAGAAGTGATCAGTCGTCTTTGTTAGAGCTTAATATATAGATTTAGCCAGGGCTAAAAGCGAGGCTCCCATTAGTAAATTTATAATTTAAATTAAACAATAAACTTGTATTCGAATTCCACAATTCAGTTAACTTTAGAGCACATTTATGTGACTTTTGAGGGAAAGGCTACCTGATTTTAGAGAAAAATAATTTGCAAACAGCCCAAGAGTGAACCAAATCTTACATCGAGTTGATAGCCTCATATGTACACTCAAAAACTGGTAATCATCTTTTATCACATTTAAGAGCCGTAATGGCTATTGATCACCGTAGATCAATTAGGCTTAGAAAAAAAACCAGGCCAACGTTTTGGCGTTCGACAAGTTTACTTTGCAAAATCTTGCCAACAAATCTGGGTGCGTGTAAACCAACCTTTTATACCATGGACAGAAAGCAGTATTTCACAATACAAATTGCTCTCATTCAATATTCATAAACTGTTAAAAAAATTTTCCAAAATCACCTATACGGCCATCCGGTTCTCACTTTTGTAGTGCGAGCTGTAGCGAGTGTTTGAATGAACATTAACAGAGTTACGCTCCAAGATAATAAAGAATTTATCATGTTTATTTTTTATTTGATGGTTTAACGCGCGGCATTTTGAGAACTCCTGCAAGCGATGTTCACTGAACGACTGAAAACAATCGGCATAGCGATTAAAATTGCAAGAGAGACTACTAACAATCAATAAAAGAAATATAATTCGGTGAAACATAAACAGAGACAACAATTTTCATTCAGGAAGACAAGTATTAAAGTGTTCCTAAATATCCTGAATCTTCAAGCTTCAAGCTTAAGTTTGCTGAAGTTTATGTTTTAAGCCAAGCTAAGCCACCTTCCCGGTGTTTGTTTTTTCAAAGACGAACTCGAGGCAAGAAAATCGCTCAAAGCTTTCTTTTCCGGCTAGAATTATAACTAAAGATTCTTTGGAACATTTTCTTTCTATTTGCGGTGAGAAACTGTCTAAAGGCTTTTTAAAGTTCTGTAAGATTATATCAAACCAGATACTCGGTGAGATCGTTGTCTCAAATCTTACAAACGCGCATAAACTAAATTCCCGCATAAACTACGCTCCACTTCATTAAATTAGATACAAAAAAACAAACATGAAATACAATAATTTCTCTGGCTTACCATTCGAGATGCAGCTCCTGAAAGTTATCAGGTAAAGCCATTATCGCTTCAGACTTTGCAATCCTCTTACGCATCAAGCAAGGTGAAAACGAAAACGATGCCATCCGAAATCGGATTTCCAACTTTGACAAGCGACGTTTTCTCAACCAAAAACCCAATAAACAAACTAGCCATGAGTAACAGAAGACTCCTGATAGCTGCTGAATTTCATTTTGTACATCCAGTGGAAAAAGACAGTTAAAAACATCACAAGTTGACACAAAACTCTGTCAGCTTCAGCTGTTAAAGTAAACAAGATTCAAGATGCTGCATAAATTTTGCGCATGAACTCACCTGTCAAATTTTGACCAATCAGAGCATAAAAATTGGACGTAGAGCGTGACAAACGCGTGACCATTGTGAGAAAAAACAAAAGCAACTGTCTTCCCTGCCTGTAACAGCTGGCTGAATTTTCACGTCCGAGGTCAGTTTGCAATCAAAATTTTAATTGTGCAGCACATAAACACAACATATTTCATATGAATTAAGAAAAAAAAATTGAACTTGAGCCTGCGATCACTTGAAAACTAGTTTACTTGTCAGCGGATAACTTCAAAAAATACTTGACCTCGACGGGTCAACACCTGAGCCCGCGATACGGTCAAGTGATACTGGTCAGCGGGTACTCTGTTTTGACAGCTGTCAATTGATCAAAACATTGATGTCCAATATGTGTGCATTATCAGTTTTCTTGTGCTCCCAAAGTAGTAAAAGTATGAGATTGAACGTTGTTCGCGATCTAGTAAAACAGTTGACTGGTCAGCGGACAGCTTCCAAATAAATCACGTCACCTCGATGAGTTGACACATGAGCCCGCGAAATGGTCATGGGATACTGGTCAGTGGCTATCCTGTTTGGACAGCTGTCAATTGACCATATTATTAATGTCCTATTATTAAAGATGTGGACTTGCCAAGACACGCCTGAGACACCCCTCCCTTCCTTTTGATAGTCTCCCCTACCCCACCCATACAATCTGTAGACGCGTACGTACGTACGTACGTACGCTCGGTCAATCACGTGACAACCAAACGAAAAGAGGTTGACCAGGGTTGACCATATTCCATGGGTATGGGGCTCTGTCCCACGCGCGCTTCGCGCGCGCGGGAGCCCCGCTATTATCTCGACGTAATATTCCCCGAGCGAAAGTTAAGGCCATCATCCGCGAGTGACGCTTTGCATAGCTGAGTCGATCCACTAAAGAATCCAACCAGTTTTATACGAATGTTTATTTCTTCAAATTTATAATTAGTAAATTGTTGTTTACTGAAATGGCTGTCTTTCGGAAGGGCTTTCCTGGTATACCGCGATTTGACCAAAATACAGTGGGGATTCGGGAATACAGGATTTGACTGGTACCGGAAAGCCAGACTCGCTAAAATTTGGGCATAGGATGGGGAATTGGGAAAGTAAACGATATTCGGGGTAGCGATGACAGACGTCTGGGATGCGGGATTCTCGTGAAAAAGAAGAATGAGGAATCAGAAACCCTCCTTCCAATCACTTTAAATGTGTCAAAATGTGTCTAATTGCAAGCGTCTTCCTTTGTTTCAATCAGGAAAGCCTCCCTCAACAGAAATACGTTACGGTAAATACCCCCTGGAGATGAGGTCAAAGAGCAACCCACTGTCCAAGAAGGTACTGGTGGTTCAGACGTTTGCTTACGGAAAATACCTTGGGAATCTGACAGCTGATTTTGATGACAATGGTGATTTGACCTCCTGGTCTGGTAATCCAAAACTGTTGGACAATTCTGTAGCCCAAGACCCAACAGTTCTGGGACAGGTTCAGCAGTGGAAGGCTGAGGTGACTAAAGTTTCAGAGGTAAGGAGTGATGATATTTTAAATTATTTTCTGGTGATCTTTGCTAGTTTAGACCGACCGATATCTCAGAATGATACCACTTTATATCACTGGCGCCAGTGACTGAATTTAAGACAGTTAAGAATTGAGAAAGTCCACTTTTGTAATTTTTACTATCTATTTAATCACTGATTTAACACATACGACATCAGGCGCTCTGTAGACAATAAAGTTATTTTGTTCTGTTCTGTTCTGTTCGCAAACCAGACTACGAAAACTGAAACTTATATATCGGTGTCTAACGCGCTAAAGTATGATATTGATGATGGAACATTGGTGTAGCCTGTTCCAGGCGCTCATATGAAAAGAAGAGCACAACAAGAAGTGAGCAGGAAAAACGAGAAGGAGGGGAGGGGGGGCTGGGGGGGGGGGGGGGGGCGGGTTAATTAGAGGGAGCGAAAGACACGCGTAAGTGGACGAGATATTTAAGGAAAGAATCAGTATGAATCAAAAAATTGTTTTGTCTTGCAGGTCCAAGTGGGTTCAAGCTTTGTTTTCCTGAATGCAACGAACCAGGTTGCATGCTCAGAGAATGCAATTTAGGAAACGTTGTTACAGATGCTATGGTCTTCCATTACGCTCATCTATCAGCCAGTGAAGAACTGTGGACGGATGCTAGTATTGCGCTTCAAAACAGCGTGAGTATTACTGCATCTATTACCGTCAGTGTGAGGTACTGCAACAAGTGTGCTTATGATCACAAGCTATACGCTTCGATTTAATCGTCATTTTTTGCAAACGCGCTGGCTGGGGTGAGGACTCGACGAATGTTAAGAGGTCTTAAGAGAAAAGGCGGACTGCAAGCAGTCTATTCAATGTGGTCAGTGACTAAGGAAAGTAAGGTTGCTCAGTATACACGTGCGCGATTTCAGTCTTCTTCTTTGTCAAGGAGACAATCAAACAAACTAGTTAAATCCTGAAGCATGTCGCCCTGCCTCGTGCCCAGGTGTTCTTCTTTGCCCTTGCATTACGCGCGTGGTGTCTTAAGACTGATGCACCACCAGCCTTGACTTATTACATCCATCCCATTACCCATGACCCTCAAGCATTCTCCCATCATCCACGCGATAGCAGCGCCTTGTGACAGGGCACCAAGTAGCTGCAGTAGCCAGCTTTAAGCGCTGGAAAATGCATTGAGCAAGTTGTTTCGGTTTACTTCTGATTGGCTGAGAAAGTCGCACGATATTCTTTAGCCAATCACAAATCGTAGCGATAAAAAGTCTAAGGAATCACTGTTTTTCTTAACTCCTCATTGAAAACAGGTCATATCCTTGAGTCAGCGCTTTTTTTTACTCCACGGCTTTTATAAACACCCAACTTGCCTTAATTGTTTTAATTCGAAAGACAATCTCTCTGAAGTTATTACCAACTTGCCTCGGCCACAAAATATACATTTTGTCTCTCTAATTTATTCAAATACGATTACGTATGGTCACGTTTTAAACAGTTTCCCTTACAAGAACACGGTAGATCTGGTGGAATTAAAAGGAACGGACCTCCTCAAGGTTTTTGAGCGAGTCGCATCTATGTACAGTAAAAGAAAGCCTAGTGTATCATTCCTACAAGTTTCAGGTAAACTATTTTTTATTCACCACCCTGATAGAAATAGGGTGTGCTTAAAGGACGTTTTAAAAGCAATCACGCAGCAATATCAGCGAAAACGTTATATTAAAAGGTGAATTACTGCTGTTTCAAACTTCATTCCGGTTATTCCTCTCAGATCAATTTGTAAAATTACGCGAGCTTTTCTAGATTTGAATTATTAAGGCCGTATGCAACTAGAAAGAGAAAAAAAAAATGGCCGTCTTTTGCTAAGGCCCTATTTATAATGGAGAAGACTTATCTCAGGTAGAAGGATCACTCACCTCGTCCGCAGTCGTATTCGCGCAACGCACGCGGCGGGAGCACGGAGAGATAGTGAAAGACGACTGGGGACGAGTCAGCGCCCGCCTACCCGAGCTTCTCTGGCCGAGCCACCTTTTCATACATTTCCTTTTGGCGAACCGTTTACATGAGAAACAAAAAGTTGACTCGGATAAAACTGTGCTTGTTTGATAGCAGGCAGGGTCAGTCAACTCGGTCAAGGCGAGACAATCCGGCAGAGGGTGCGCGAGCACTGTTGCAAAGGGGTAATTAACTCTTTTCTAATATAAACGCTCCGCCGCTTTAGTTGACTTCACTGGTGGTGACCCTCTTTCCCGAGACAACTTTTTTCTCCATATCAAGGGAGTGTAACTTCCTTCGTAAACGTGAAATTAGCAAATTTCACTTTCTATTCGTGCAGTGACGAAATAGAAATGTACTAAAAAGCATGATGCATAAACTGACTCCCACCTCCAATAAATAGGCCTGCGTGTAAGAAAGGGGTTCTATGTTCCAAGGACAGTTGTTAACGCATACTTTATTTATCAGGCCTCCAAATAAAGTACGATATGACGAAGCCGAAAGGAAGCAAAGTAGTGGATATCCAAGTACGCTGCGCCAAATGCCAAGTCCCACTTTATAAACCACTAAATCCTTTCGCTGTTTACAAAGTAATTCTATCGTCCTACATGGCAAGGGGTGGAGCCGGGCTAAGTGTTATCAACGAAAAGAAAGTCTCCCATCAAGTTGGTAACATAACGGACGATGTTCTTATGATGAATTATTTCAAGGCCAAGTCCCCTATTATGACTGGAGAAGAGAACAGGATCACCTTTGTACAGGAAGAGGATAAAAAGCCCTCGGTATGTGGTGGTGGCGGAAACTTGCAGACTGTAAATATACTTTTAGCTCTCGCTGTTTTTGCCTGTTCAGTTGTAAAACATATTATCTAGTGAGTTGGCTCGACTGCTAGTCCGCGCCATGAACAATGCACTGTTGAAAACTTAAAAATTAAAAAAAGGCCAGTTAAGGTGACAGCATTACGACAATTACATGATGACATCATTTTACTACAACTCCCTGCATCCTTCAGTTTGTTGTTTTCTTGTGCAAATTAGGACTGTTGTTTATTAAACCTCAGCGGGATTGAGAAATTTGAATAAGGAAGCAGAAACGAAATGAATTCTAGTAGTTGTAGTCAAATGTAGTCATCGTGAGAATGGCCCATATCAGTTACTAATGTAGGTGAACTTCATCTGTAGTTTATACACGCAGACTACGCATTTAGACCACGTATGATGCAGTATACCTCTGCAGACCTGCCAACTCTCACGGTTCTGCCGTGAGTCTCACGATTTTTTGTCATTTCTCACGGTCTCACGACAAAGCTCCTCAATCTCACGGGTTTTGGCAAAAATCATTCTGAAATGATTTAAGTTGTTGAATCAGAATAAAAATGGGAAATTAACGAGGAATGCTTGTGCCATAAAGTGAAAAACTAATAAAGAAGAACACTGTTCTTACTTTTTTGAACCCAGCTGTGATTTTCGCTTGTGTTCAATAAACTTAATCGTTTTTCTTCATGTCTGTCCGCCATTTTGAAAGGGGAGTAGGCCCTGGGAACGAGGTCTAATTCCCAGGCGTCTCCCATGTTGAGTTTCCCAGTAGTCTTTGTAAGTTCAGCGCGGGAAAGCGATCGCAATCGTATAAACAATGGCAAAGGGGTTTGTTTAATCTTGATCGGGAAAAAAATAGAATCTCACTATTTTTTATAGAATCTCCAGATTTTTTTTCATGGGTCTCCAGATTTTCCTTTATCAGGGGTTGGCAGGTCTGGCTCTGAGTCTACCTCAGTGGTAGGTGCGGTGGCCTGATGTCCAGTGCGCTTGACTCCAAATCGGGAGGTCTGGGTTCGACCCCTGGCCTGGATCGTGTTGTTTTCTTAGGCAACTCACTACTCTCACTCCTCTAGTCAGGCCCCAGTTGTTCAAAACGTCGATAGCGCAATCTCCTGGATAAATCTCTATCCAGGCGTGCGTTTCTCAAAATTGCCGAAAACGGTACGGACCCGTAGCTGCGGGAAAGCTGTTGTTGTATACACTCAAGAAAGATGTTTCAATAGTTTTGCCTATAAACATAATAAAACTATCAGTTAACAAACAAAAAGGACTGGTTTGTTAGGTTCCATTGCTATCTTTGTTCATTGTTTTTCCAATCAATCGAGTGAGGTCTTTCGAGAGCTGCCTCATCGCCGTTTGTCAGATATGACCCGCGTTTTTATCATTTAGATTTTGATTTAAAGTTCGGGCCCGAAAAGTTACCGGGACTTTCGGGGAACGGCCCCCGGCCCCCACTTGTTCAAAAGTTGGACACCACCGGATAAATCATTATCCAATCGATACATATTACGAAAACTAATTGC
Source organism: Porites cylindrica (assembly GCA_964035525.1). NCBI lineage: Eukaryota > Metazoa > Cnidaria > Anthozoa > Scleractinia > Poritidae > Porites > Porites cylindrica. The sequence goes on along the minus strand of OZ037775.1, from coordinate 19,517,935 downwards.
GATATCCAGTGGATAGCGTTATCCACTTTTCGAACAACTGGGCCCAGAAGTATCAACGGGTACGGGAAAATTTAATGCTGGGGGTGACCCTGCAATGCACTAACATCCCGTCCGGGGTAGGAGGAGAAGTTTTGCTACGGACACGTGGAAATTTGAAAATGCGCGACAGGTTTCTTTCCCAAAGTCCTTTGCGCGCGCGCTGTTTCGCGCTTGAAACCTTTTTTTCACGGATAGGTTCAACAAACCCGGGGGCAGATAAAAAGCGAACTAGATGCACATCAACTATTACATGATGATGACTTTTCTTGTCTTCGCTTTGTTTATTTATTTATTTTTTTGTACTAAACAGACAGCTATGTTACATGTTTCAGTGCTTACATAACCAGCACGCGTTACATCGATCAGTGCTCAACTGTGACAACGAGATGTGTGCCTAAAACACGATACTGAGCAAGAGCGAAAGAATTACGCTGCAGAGTTACAGTAATTCACAAACCGCGAATACAAAACAGAACTTTGCCCCCAGATCTTCTTAGTGTAAAACGCTCGTCACCAAGCACTAATCTACTCTTGTAAAAGAACTTGAAAAAAGGCAATTCCACATATGGAACTAAGGCCTGTTTCAAACAGTTTGCACGATTCTCGGACTCCCAGCAGCTATTAATTCATATCCATGAATAAAAATGACCGGTTTATGACGCTCCTGGTTCTAATTCTGCCGCAGGTGTGTCGAGTTCTTCATCATTGTAAATGTTCTCAGCCTAAAATAGGAAAATGTGTTGTGTTATGGCAATTACATGAATTACATTAGTTTATGGTACTTACGGTTTACGGTCATCTCGCCCCCAAAAGACAAATCGATTCTAATTGACGATCCTTACGTAGACCTACTCATGCTCTTAATACTCTAAATACTTTATTGTGTTATTATCATTTTGCCATTTGTCAAAGTTTAAGCAAGAAGAAACCAAGGAAATAACGCAGGTTTTGTTTGACGCTCACCATTTGCCAAACTTGCATGATGTTGTCCTCAGAAACACTACAGAGTACCCAAGGTTCATTAGGATTCCATGAAAAGTCTGAAATCTTAGCTGTGTGACCACCATGAATAAACTAAAAAAGGAAAACAGAAAACAGAAGAATAGATAAAACTAAATCAAGGCAAATAAAAAATTCTTGACGTAATGCACTACTTTAATAGCCCACAAAGATGAAGTCCAGTGTTTGGGACTCGATAAAACATAAACCACAAGTTCAATGAAAAACGTCCAATGCTTTTCTGTATTTGGGTTCAACAGTACAAGTAGCAGAGTAGCTCTTCCAGAACTTGATGTTCATTGGCCTAAATAAGTAGTAGCTTCGTTTGTTTTTAGGGCTAGATAGGGCTATAGTGTGGATCCGTTGTTTCGTTCTCCAATCACAGACCATGTCTAGAGAGCTACTGACCTTCTCAACAGTACTGGGTTCCACATTACAGTTAATTTATACTATTACATGAGAAATTTCTGCAATTTGATTGGCTTGGAGCGGTGGTATTTTAGCTTAATTTAAAATACCTTCATGAGAAAATTACAAACCTTTTGTGGGTAGTAGTATAAACAAATAATAGCATGATTTTCACGTGATATTTGGCAAAAATACCACTCGTGATATTTCAAAATTGTCTCAAATTTCACCCGCCTGTCTGCTTGTGAAATTACGTTAAATTAACAATCTTGACATATCACAAGTGGTATTTATGCCAAATATCACTACAAATCATGCTATTACCTATACTAACACAACTGCAGCTAAAATATTTCAGCCAAGTTGTATCAGAAGCACAGTAACTGGGGAATGTGATGTACTACTTACCAGAAGTTCTGGTGGGCCATCCTCTGCATCTTCAGAGGACTGCTCTTCACCAATTTTACTACAAGAGTCAATAAAAAAAGCAAATTAATTAATTGCATTTTGAACCCTTGTTTCCAAAATATTGCACCCTGGGTACCAGTGTTTTGTTTTTTTCTTTCTTTTTTTTTCAGCCATTGAGTGCAGCAGCGAATCTTTCAGGGTCACCTGCTGGCCAATGCAACCAGAATCCGTGCATGAAAACTCTCTAACACCTTCAGTGCAAATATGACAAATGACCAAAAGAAAAAAAAGAAATAAGATAAGAAAAGAAAAGAAAAAGCAATCCCTCAATGCACACTAAATACAGCAAAACATCCCACCTAGTAAAGGGTACAAGTGATAAAAGTTTGTCAAACTACAAGAGTTTGATGCAAGAAAAACCACCTTTCTGTTCAGTTCACTCAAAAGGAAAGTGAAGGAAGATGTGGAATGAAGCCTCAACTTACTTCTGATCTACAATCAAATTCTCTCCTTGACTCACAAACATATAAAAGGCAAATTAATACAGAAAACTAGCAGTCCTCTAGCAGCACCCGGTGGCCTTTTTCGCCCCATGTAAGGGAATCCAAGACAGTCTTGGATTGTGGATTCTACGCAATGGATTCCGGATTCCAGCTACTGGATTTCGGATTCTTTTGTCAGTGGAACTTGGATTTCGGATTCTTCGGGTTTTATCCCGGATTCCAAAGCCCAGGATTCCTGATTTTAAAGCAACAATTTTCTGGATTGCGGAATCCGGATTCCTTTACATGGGGCGACCTGTTGATCCTGGGAGACTTGAAAAACTTAGGGTTTTCGTAGATATCATATGCTGGGCACCCTGGATTTCACTTGTTCAGAGCACTAAGCTCCCTTCAATTTTTCTGAAAGCACAGCCTTGATCTAGCAGTTTATGAAGAGTGATAAGTTTGCGAGTAGGTTCTCTGGACCGTGGGGTGCATAGGAGAATGTTCTACTTAACATTTTACAGACTTGAAATTCTGCATATGCTGCTCTAAAGAGTAAAACAGCAACATGAGCTACATGTCCAATAAAACTGTACCTTAAATCCCACACATGTAGTCTACGGTCTGTGCCGCTGGAAGCTAAAATTGTTTCATTATGAGGAGACCACTGCACCTGTGATCACATTAAACATAAAAATGTTCAAAGAAACTCAATAAAAATGTTAATGCTGTATAGTTAATTTTGTCAATATTGCCAATTACACTTCCTTATGTGCTATAGAACTTAACATTGGCCAAGATAATACTTTTAAATGATAACATCACAGCTTCTTGTCCAACAAATTATATCTCATGAGTATATTTATTTCTGACATTAGGAACAACAAAAATGAACTTGAGAAAAAACCTACTATTGCAATCTGTTCTAATCTACTTCGTTTGTACATCTGTGCCTTTACAGCAAACCTGTACAGCATCAGTCAGGTTTTAAGACATCAAAATAACATTTTTTTGAACAAAAAAAAAGAATTTTCTGTCAATTCCAGAAATGGTCAGAATTCTTCAAAATCCTTCAGGTCAACTTCAGATGAAAATAGTCGAGTGGAATGATATGACAAATTGAGTGGTACTTCTTATTACTGTATTACTTTCAACCAACCACAAGTCAATTGTGTACATGCTCTTTTACAACAATGTCAGTAAATGGCTTACCTGAAATATTTCATCTTTGTGTGATTCAAATGAATGTAGTTTAAGCTTGAGATTGCGTAGATCCCATAGAGCGACAGTCTGCGATGTACAGAATACACACAAACAAAAGCAATAAATATTACTTATGAACCTGACGTGAATGGTGATTCCTTAGAGTTAAGTCAGCAGATCTAAAGCTAGTCTACTGAGAAAGGGAATTGAAGGCTTGATTTTAAGTTGAACTGACACACACACCCTACTTAACTTACTTAATTTGAGTGTCAACAAGGAGCTCAGCTGAGAAAACATAATCAAAATTACAACTTCACACATGCATCACACTTTTGCAGTAGTTACATGGCTAGGATGAGAGAATAACCACTTTCATGTTTCAAGGAGGAAGTAAACACAAATTTTTCTTTTTTGGAACACAAGAACAGAACTTAAGAAAAATTTGCCACCATAAATGACAAGTTGACTGAGAAAGATTACCAGTAAGAGCAATGAGGTTTAATACTGCAGAGCAAATTCACCCTTTAAGTGACGTTTCAAAGCCATCATGGTTGCTTAATTAAGCTCCCTAATGTATTTAGCATGTCCAAGTCACGTGAATTAGGTCTAGCCATTTGCAAG
>OZ037775.1:19448772-19506272 GCA_964035525.1 Porites cylindrica | reverse complement strand
TTCTTATGACACCCTTTTTTTTTCTTGGAAGAGGCGAGGGGACGGTGGGTTCTAATTTCCATGTACAGTTAAAAGGCTTGCATAATATACATTAGTATATACACACTCAGTGATCTTGGTGATTTAAGCAATCTCATTGGTTTGCTATCGCGGACTATTCAACAATATTCACCTCCTGGCGAGTGGATAATGTGTGAGCTCGGTGTTTTTCACATTTTTTTAGACTTGAAAAGATTCAATACAGCGTTTTTCAAAGGAAGCAAGTGTTAAAAATGATGAACACTGTTCTCCTTGAAAAAAAAAAACTGTAGGAAGCCAGGCCTGGTAAGAGGCCCGCTATACAGCCAACGTGTCCTGGAAAAATGAGCCTGCACTTCTGTCCCATCCCCTGACTGTCGAAACTGTGGTGATATTGTCACTGATGACAGTTGTCAAAGAACATGCATAGTCTCTATTCATTTCTAGCTTCTTCTTGTTATTGTAAAATGCTGTAAACATAAACTCAATAACTGTAACTATGATATTGTGTCTCAAGTTTTCAACTTTCAAGTTTATTAAAAACTTTGGATACATATATTAACCCTGGGGCAAATCTAGGGGGGGGGGTTCGATCGAACCCCCTAAATTAAAAGACGTAATGTAAAAATATTGTAAAAATGTAAAATAAATACAGTCAATCTTAACTCAATAAATTCATAACCAAGTTAAGTCTCTGCTGCTCAATAAAGCTAGTCACTTCAACCGACAACGAGCAAGCAAACAGTACTTTGAATCTTGTCAAACAATATTTATGCACAACCATGACAATGGAAAGACTGCCAGGCTTGGATATGATTAACATTCACTACGAAAAACCCGTTGACCACAATGCTGTGGTTTAGATTTTTGCGGAATAGTTAAATACCCCAGAAGAATGCTTTTTGTTGATCTTGCCTTTGACAAAACATAAAATTGAGAAAAAGATAAAATGCAGTATATTTTTATCATAGTTTTATAAATGCAAGTTTGCATCGTTTTTATGCAGCTTTGTTATATTTTGATGCAAAAAGAATAGCATTTTCATTCTTAAAAATGAGATATTAAAACATGCTGACTTTGCCTCAGAGTGGCAGAAATCGCACTTCTGAGAACTTGAAATTTCAAATTTTCCAGTGGAGAATGCCGCCGGACCCCCCTACATGGGGACCACCTTCGCGGACTCCTTTTGACGAACCCCCTCTGCTAAATACGTGGATCTGCCCCAGTAACCAGTAATCCTTGCCTGCAAAATAGCCTAGCTAATCAAGGCAGAAATAATTTTATGTACAGCTCTACTGGTCTATAGCTATGAAGTTCAGAGTCTTTTGCTTCAAAAGTGTCATAGCTATCAATTTCCCTTAATTCTTGAACAATTTTATCGTCGGGTCATCAGCTTGCCTCGAGCTCATTATGTAATTAAGACACAATAGGACTGGCATATAAGACTCGCCTTTTCATTGCAGTTTAAAAACTGATTAAACAGGTAACGACAAGGATTCTTGAAAAGCTTCATGTCTCTTAGTTTTACAGTTGCCGCGTGCAATGCTGCGATTTTGGTCCGACAATGAACGTTTAGAAAAAAGACGGATCTTGTTTACCGTGGGTAATGTCGACTGAGATATCGGTCGACATAGTGGTCGACATAGCGGTCGACAGTCGGTCGATAGTGAGATAGACTATCGGCCGAGTATCGGTCGATATTTTGACGACGCACCTCGACTTACTATCGGTCATATGTCGTCTATATATCGGTCAACTGTCGGTGGTATATCAGTCAACTGTCGGTGGTATATCAGTCAACTGTCCGTGGTATATCGGTGAACTGTCGGTGGTATATCAGTCAACTGTCGTTCGAATATCAGTCGTGTGTTAATTTATCAGGTGAGTCCAATGGCTTTTTTTTAAGCAAAGACGTCATTAATTACTGTTATCATGCGATGGGGGAACATGTGGCAGTGCGAGGCGCGATTACTCAATGAAGCAAACCGAAGAGCACTGGGAACTAAGGACATGATAACCATTTTTTTTTTCCAGTTTGTATCATCACCGATCGTCTGAGTTTTAGCTGTTAAACAGAACCTGTCTCAGCCTAAGTTGAATCTGCTGCTCCTGTGGTCCCGCAGTCGAAGAATACTTAATAAGGACGAGTGAAATGACTGCTCCCGCAGTCCCGAAGTGGACGAATAAAGAATAGGAAAAGGCAGTTGATGACATGCTTTAAGAGCGAGGAATACACATCTTTTATTATTGGGCTTTGACCTGCTTCATCACACCAAGTTCTCGTTTGTGCAGAGACCACAAATTAAACTTATATATTTCTGCACTGAAGACAGGAACAGTCCTTTGTTTAACGATCAGTTATTGATAAAACGTGCTGATAAGGCGCCGAGGAAGGTGACAAAAATATCCAGCAGACTGAACACATTCATTTATTGTGGGAATGATTTCAATTTACAGCAAGGAAAATACTCATACCTTCTCATTACATTATCCTGTCCTTTTGCTCTGTCCTTTCGCTTTATATTTATATTGTGTTCAAAATAAAGACGACCATGCGTATACAGAAATTAATATTGAATGGTAAGTAACTTTTGGTCATCCAATAAAAGGAAAACAGTATGCGCCACATTAACATTAATATTATCTTAACTTGTTAAGGAAAAACAAGTTAAAAAAATGGACATTTTACTCGTAAAATCGAGTTAACTAATTAGAGCGTACTTCAGCCATTGTTTCATTATTCATTTTGCCCTAGGTGGTAAATATGTTGCTATCACACATAAAGAACATTGCGTGACTCAGCTCTGGTTGATGAGCTCCTTGTTTACCTTAGATTACATCAATAACTGACCTTCAGTTGTTTCTACAAACTTCGATGATATCAAGTTTTCATTGTTAGTAGCTGTAATCAATACTATGTTATACTTATATCCATCAATGCTAGCTGTGTGCTCCTTTGTTTTGTTCACTTTGCGTGCACGGGTTGCATTTTCCAATAGTAGTTTACTACGCATTAGTTTCTGATTTTCCCTGCCACACCTGCCCTCAATTCAATAAAGCTGGACTACTGGCTTGGGTGCACACCTGCTACTGCACACCTGCTACTTTTACCTCTGCGTAGCACGCCGGGTGGGACCCCCACCCCACCTTAGTTTATTCACTCCTGGGTAGGGATGCGCTCCACTCGTTGCCTCGTCCGTTACCGTGCAGAAACACAATTTAAAAAAACAGTTAGGTCCAAGCTAGAAAATGCTTTCTAATTTCTTGTTTTCCAAGCCAAAAAATGTAGGAAATGCTAAGTGTCGACCGACCATCGACCGAGTGTTGACCAATTACTGACCGATACATTGGTCAAGTATCGACCAACTATCGGCGAAGTGTCGGCGAAATGTCGGCCAAGTGTCGGTGAACGAAAAGCTATATCGGCCGAGACACATCTGAAACGACTATCGGCCGTGTCTCGACCGAGTGACGACCCACTATCGACCGACTATCGACCGACTATCGACCGCTATATCGACCGACTGTCGACCAAGTGTCGACTGAGTATCGACCGAGTGTCGACCGCTATATCGACCGATATCTCGGTCCACATTACCCACAGTAAACAAGATCCAAAAAGACTAGTGTGTGCACTTGCTATACTCCGCAGACAGGATCAAAAAGCAAAAACATTAATCCGCTGAAAGGTTTAAAACTTATGAAGTACGAACTGACACAAAGTTCTACGGTGTACAGAGTACATCAGATCAAACTGAATCGAATCCGAAAGGGATTTCTTGATAAATACATTATTCTTCACGAAAGAAAATTTGGCAGAACGATCGCGGCTACGTAATCATTTCCAGAAAATTTTAAAAACCACTTACTTCCTAACATCAGGAAGCCACTGAACGGTAAGACTTGGCCATTCTAAAGCATGTGTCATCACCAAATCATACAAAAATGGTGTGTTCTTTTTCCAGATTTTGTATTCTTCATTGATGATTCTTTCCTCGACCGCATCATCGAAAGGTTCTTTGTAAAAAAAGAAAACACAAATGTACAGATCATCTTCGCTAATTTAGTCATCAAAAAATACCCCCAAAACTCTTACCGTTTTCTTTCGGCGATCCAGACATGCCACTAGTGCAATGTAAAAGTTACTTTATCCTCGTGGCCGACAAAAGCTGACACAATTGCGGCAAAAAAAATGGCGTACGTATTCCCCGCCAAATCTTTATATCACGTGATCATAGCGGGCCAATCAGACACCATTTTTTACGATAGGCTCGCGCCTTTTTGGGTAGTGTAACAAGTAAGTTCGGCCGGGGTAGTACTTGGTGTACTATTGTACTACCCTTCGGCCGTCTCCTGGGTCCGGGCCGCAAAAATTTTTTTTGGGATCACTTTCTTGGGAGCTTGGAAACTAAGCTTAGAATAGTAACCAAGCCTTCCCATGTAGTTTCCAATCCTTCCTGAGCCATTTGTATGCAATGTCAAGTTTAGCTGGCAGCCGAAGTTTTGTTGCAGAGTTGCAAAGCTGGAAACTTTTACATTTAATACCGAAAGGTAAGTCGCAGTCAGTGTTTTAATATTTGTTTTAATATTTTTATCTTCTCTTTTTGCTTGATAAATTTACAATGTGCGTTGTTTCAACCCCTTTTAAGCATGAAATAAGCTTAAAATATAATAATAAACTTCTAAGTTCTACGAAATTAGACTTTAGTTTTTTTTTTCTGCTATTGTATAACCTTGATCCTGACAAACTAAGACAAGCTGATTTCAATCACTGTTGAAAAATTATGGGCATCTGTATAGATTGGAGTTGAAATTTAATTTTAGGTGGTATACACGACCCCACAAGCTTTAAGAGCTTTAAAAACTATAACAACAACAACATCATTAAGTTTGTTATATTGAACAGATATAATTACATCATATTATTATCCCCTCCCCCCCGAAAAAAAAAGCTATCGTGTTTAAATAAAGATTATGTATGCATGTATGTATATGTTGTGGTTCAATTTCATCCTTGGTTTAAAATTTTATGTCCCTTTGTTTTACAACTCATTATCATACATTACCATACCCCAAAACAAAGAGGAATAGAATTGAAACCAAGAATGAAATTGAACCACAGCATATATAACCCTAACCCTAGGAAATGCAACTACTATTTTTACTTAGGTCTAGAAATGTGCTTCTGGGACTCATCTTGCCAATGACAGGAGTTAAAATGGCTTGCCAAACACACTTTTTGTATCTGTTACTAAGGTTAAGCTTTTTCCAGAGTTCTATGTTGAATAATCAGGGACCATGGAGCTATGGGACTGGGTGGAGAGTAGAGCCCCCACCAACAACTTCATCAGGATTTTTTTAAATATTAAATTTACAATTTAGTGCTTATAATATTTGTGTTATAAAGCAAACACAATTTATTCTGTTAAATGTACGTTTTTTGTGCAGAAAACTAACCGAATGGTGATAACAATTTGATAAAATCTCTGAACTGTTAGAAATAAATGTGTTTTTGGTGTTGTCAGAATCTCAAAAATGTCAAAACTTTCCAGTAGTGGCACTGGGGGGAAGGGGAAGAGCTTGCACCTCTAACATGCTCCCTGATCCCTGATATGGTCTAACCTCAAAATAGATCTGACATCAGTAATCCAACATGACATTAGTGATTTTTCACTCTTGTGAATAACAATTTATCGTTGCCAAGTTACAATCAACCTATATGGAGTCCTTCATCTGCGTATTTGGATATTATTGTAATTGTTTCCATAATCAAAGTTAATTGCCAGGGAAAATAGTTCCACACATGACCGTATTAATGCTAAGCCATTTCTATGTTTTTTGCCTCCTTCAACACAGTGGATTCAGAACTTCTTTCAGAGATTGCTCTATCTTTTAGGACCAGCATTAGGTAAGTTTTTCTTGATGTTATGGGCAAGATTTCTCTTTCTTTTTTCACTGTTGAATGTTTTTCTAACTTTCATGTTGGCATCTTTGCTACTGTTTGATAACATTGGACGACGACCACTTGGTTGTGCATTTGTAGATTTTATGCCAGATTTCCTTCTGGAAATAGCTGTTGGTTGTACTTTAATTCTGGAGTTGTTATGCAAGACTGGCAAATAATTTCCACCCCTATCTTTTCCAAACTGTGCATAGGCAGTAGCAAGTGAAGCAACTGGTGCTTGTCCCCTACACTTTGAAATGATTTTCCTATACAAAGTCAGGTATTTATAATAGCAGAGCCTGAAGTTAGTATCGCTTGTTCTAAGCTTGTACTCAATATCTTGGGAGACTTGTTGGTGAAGCTTAATTATTTGGTCAACTGATAACTCAGCATCTGGCAAATTGGCATCTGTTTGTGAACTGATGCAGTTGTCATTGGTTTCTGTGCTAATACTTTCTTGTGAGTCAGCAGGCATTGAAGGTAATATTACTTGCTGTTCATCATGATCCTTGTCTTGGTCTTCGTAGAAGTGAGGACTGCTTTCAATTTCTTTTTGGTGAAGGCTTACAAACTGGGTGACACTGAAATTGTTGTTATTCCCAACAGCAAGAATAGCAAGGTTGAATCTCTCCTTTGCTGTTTGAGGAACAAAGTTTATGTTGCTTATTCCAAATTTCAATGCCACAGCTGCTTGGTTGGGGCAGGCATTTCCACTTGTTGCCTGTGGGCATGTACAGGTTCCTATTGTACAGTCAACAGTGTATATGATGTTGTTGTCCTCCCTGCTGGGCACATGGAATTTGCTTGGATTTTTTTCATCTATGGTTATTGTGCTTTGACTAACAGAGCTAGCTGATCTCCCAAAACAACGTGATGCAAGGTGTAGATTTTGTGGTTTACCAAAAGCCAAGGAAAGAAGTCTTCTTTGAAAGTACATTTCTAAGTCTTCTGTGATAAACTTAAATAACTCAATAAGGTTGTAAGCTCTCATTCTTCTTAAAACTACACATTTAAAAACAAAGATCATAGACTCTGTGTAGTTGTCTGTATTATTGCCTCGTGTTCTCAGATTTCCTCTGTAAGAAAGTGCCCATTCCTTCCTTCTATCTATGGCCTTGTTTAAGTATTCTTTGTATAGGGAGTATTTCTGTAATACAGTGTCTGATGGAAAAAGCTGCACAATCTCTTCAAATTCTTGTTGGGTTTTGGCAAACACAAGGTCCTGCATTATGGACATCAGGTGTTGTCTGTCATCCTTTAAAATGGAGTGTTTGGAGTCCAGAAGCCATCTCCATGTTGCTTGCAAAAAGTGAAAAATGCACAGCAGGAGTGTTGCCTGTTGCCAGTGGACTCTAAGAGCTTGTCTCTGGCCAGTGTCATCATCTGTCATGAAAATGTTAGGTCCTTTTTGGGGACCTTTGCCACCGAAAGCATGACTTGGCAGAATGAATTTCAATTTTTCCAGACAGTTTTCAAGACGTGGCTGTGATTGGCTTGATGTTACCCAGACTCCAAGAGGTAATGCTCCACACGGATGATGAGTGCACATAAAGAAGACAGGGTTGTTGTATCGATCAAGGCTCCCTGATGAGTCCATAAAGGCCATCTCACCAGCTTGCCTAGTTTCATGTACACGTGACATCAAAGGGGTGCATATGGATAAGATGAGATCTTGTTTGTCTGGACCATTTCCGTTAACCCTTTGCAAGTAACACTTGCCTCCCTTATCTGCATTATTGTTGTTGTAGTCATCAACAATTTCTTCCAGGCGATCAAACATTGCAGATCCATTCGATGGACCCTTCTTTTCAACCAGCCATTTGTCATGTAAATTGTTAACGTCTCTCAGAGAAGGGCACATTCTCCGATCAGCCAGTAGCATGAGAGTTACTGGATCCTTCATTAACAGGGTTTCATGATGATGAAATGCTTCTGAGGCACTCATACCCTCTTCAAAATACGCAAAAAATGTTTCTTTGGTTGCTGGCAAAATAGGGCAAAATGAAGTTAAATGAAAACAATCCACACTGTGATTGTGGTTCCACCAAAGCTCTATTTCACACAGAAATGGCATACCAGTACTTTTTTTTCTGTTAATTCTAATGGACATTTTGCTTTCACAATCTGTTTTCTTTTCTCTTGCTTTTGATAGCAAGTGCAACTTGCATCCGTCCTTGTCACTGTTGTCTTTGTGTGTCCTGTGCCTCTTTTTTTTTCTTTTCAGTGCAGCCTCCTTTGCTGCCACTTGCTTTTTTGTTAATTTCTTGCGTTTACACTGACAAATGTACCATCGTGCATAAATGACTTTTACCCCCTTTCGTTTGTAACCACCCTGTGCATTGTATTTAATATTTGAAGATGTTGTAAATTGCTGCAGCCACTGGTCAACATCTTCCTTGGTTGTGATGTTACTTACAGACAATTTTACATAGAAGTTTTCTTGAGGTGCACCTGTAAAGTTTTGTGATGGAATTTCTCTGAATTCATGGCAGCTGTATTGATAACCAGTTGGCAATACTTTTTGAACAGCCTGTGGAATCTGATGGCTTCTACTAGAATCAGCTTGATCTGCATCTTTGGCATATGTGTGGTCATCTATGTGGCTTGCTGTTGTATTACAGGGTGTAATATGGGAATTTGACTCGGGATCTTTTTTGGGTCGTTTTTTAGGACTTTCAAAGTCAGAATCCGAATCTGATGGGTAATGTGTCTTTTGTGCCTTTCCTTTCAGACTTGTGCAAGAGGAATTGGTGTCTATTACACTGTCTTTGGAGAGACCATAACATTCCAGAGAATGATGATCTGGTTCTGTGGACATGTTACAAAGGGGGCCACCATTGGCGATATCCAAGATCAAGGAATATCTGAAGTCATTAATTTGCTTCTGTGAAAAGTCCAGTGGCCGTCCCTCTGCAATATGTTGTGCCCATTTCACAACAAAGACACCACAGTCAACTGAATTGGATTGTTGTTCAATTCACTAGATGGAATGACATAATACTGCCATTCTTTCCAATCAATTACTTCGCTTTGGCTCACAAACACACACTCTAAAAAATTAGTGAACCTTGCGAACGCAGTTAAGGCACCAACACCATTATACAAAGAGTCAAGGTAAACCATTCTCTTCTGTTTCATCTCAATGACAACAAGGCACCAGTGATCCCCATGCAGTGCAGGGCACAGGATTATGTCAGATGTTGGAAGATTCGGATACAGTAAGTCATATTTACGCTTTAAAAAGGTATTCATGGAGAAATGTGTCATGTTGTTGTAGACATCAGAGTTGACAGTAGAAACATTGTCTTTACTGGCTCGAGACTGATTTTCTATCAGCAAAAAAAGATAGTCCATTACAAAATTGGAAAGTTTTCCTTCACTGATCTTGTGTTTAGCTGGAAGGAGCTTTTCAACATCAGTTGGCTCCCATGCTTTAACTCTAGGATGCCCTACAATTTCAACCCCCGCCATGGCAATCCCTTCTGCTTTTCTGATAGATGCTGTGTCCAAAGTGGAATATTTCCAGGATACACTTCCAGTAGCAGTCTTGAAAATTCCAGGTTTTCCAGCTTTTGATGTGTAGTAACCAGGGGGAATAGAAGACTTGATAGGAAACATCTTTCCTTTTTGGGTCTTAAGGGGCACTTGGGGTTGACATTTTTTTTAACCTTTAAATTGCTCGACATTGCAGAAAGGTGTCTAACCTCTTGCACGTCTTCAACGTCATCTTTCTCATAGAAAAGGAGGTATGCTTCTTGGCTTGCGGCTTCCAGAGCTGAAGACTGGCGGATAGAGGCATCACTTGAATAATACCACTCATCTCCTCTTTTGAAGTAACAAATGTAATGACCAGAGGAAATCTGGGTGCCTTCATGGACAATGACAGCTTTCAGTTGATATGAGACATCAGTTGCTGTGGTTCCTTTGTCTGAAGAGTGATGGTGTTCCGGAAAAAAAACTTTCTCCGTGTAATCTATCAAGTTGCCAAGCTTTTTACCATCATTTTGAAATCTTACAATCTGAATGCACAATGACAGAGGGGATTGGCATGTGAGCAACCTCTTCCATGCATCAGTACTTTTTGAGCAACTGATGGGATAAAAATGGAACAGAAATAATTCAACATTTACCAGAGGACAAACAGATTACCTAAGGCCAGGTTGAATTACTTTTACATTTTTGAATAAATCCTTTTTTTAATAAACATAACAATTTGCTTGTTTATGTTTTTTTTTGGCTTGTTTATGTTGGTTTGTGTTTGAGTTGAACATTATTCCACTTTTGTTACCTGCTACAATAATAAGATGATTCCAGTTCCACTGGGTGGGAATAATCCTTCAAGAAGTTCTGTACAGTACAACCCTTTCAATTGAATAAAGAAAGAAAAAAATTAGGACAGGAAAACGAGGGAATAATAGGCACCGGTAATTAGACATATAATTTTGGCCCATTGAATCATCTTACCTGCAAAATGTATCTCGCCGGAATTAATAATATATCTACTAGAAATATGTGTATCACAGAACCTCTTGAGGCCCGGGGTGGAGGGTGATACAATGTCAGGGATGGAAAGGGGGAGAGAATTGTCAGGAATGCAGTGTGGAAATTGAATCGAAAAGCAGGTTTCCACACTCTCAGGGTCTAATATTGGAAGGTGAAGGTGAGATGTAGTTAATATCCTTTCGATAAACTGCTGCTCTAGCATCAAAAATAATCACATGGTATGTAAATGGGGTTCCTAAGTTGCATTTTCCTGTTGTCAGGTTTGTGTCAACATTCAACATTCATTTTTTTAAATTTAAATAATTATTAGATTTTGTTGAATTAGCAAAATCAGGATCAATGACTTTTGTTGTGGTCTGCCTGGTACTAATTTTTTTTGTGTACTTAGGTATTTGTTTTTGGGACTGCCGTCAGAGGTGTAAAATGAAAAAAAATAATTATTCATAACATTTACCCATACCTTTGTGATATGTAGTGGGAGAATAGTTTCCATTGTAGTGGTAGAAGTGACACTGCTACATGATGAACACATAACTTCACTCCTCAGCTCAAAGAAAAAGGATCGCAGAAAGGCAAGGTTGCAGTTGGCAGGAATTAAATTTTGACTCTTGTACTGGTTTGCAGTGTGTCCAAGTACCCTGCAAAATTCCTGAAAGAACTCTGCTGCACACTGTTGCTGCCCCTTTTGAATTAGGCTACTAACTTGTGGTAGACAGGAAACTAATGTTGCTGGGCGAACTATTCCAGGCACAGTCCCATACAAGTTCAGAAAATTGAGAGTGCTACACAGCAAGCACAACCGACCTAGAATAATTTGTGGATTATGGTAGAAAAGCCTTTGTGTCAATACCTGGCCAGGAACATGACTAATAATATATGTTGAGTTTCACTTGTGCTCTAATGAAAACCTTTTATTATTTTCAAAACAAAGCAATAACACAGTTCAATGATTCAAAAGGACTGGTGAATTAAGCTTATCAAATAATAATAACTCCACTTTTACCATTTTGTGGCCCGAAAAAATATTGGAATGCTTTATTTTTACTTTCTTCCTTTGTCATTTCTTGTTTCCAGCTTTATTATAAGCTTAATTACTATAAGCCTTATTATAAATAAATATATATCATAATTAGGTGGTGGTTGTGGGAGGTGTCAAGTTTTCAAATGAAGTATTTTAGCATGAGTTTAGGGGCCGACCATTTAACTCTTGAGGGGAGGGGTGGATGATTTCTGGTCATAAAGATTTTTTTTTTTTCTAGCAAGCAATTTGGTGGGCAGGATATTTTTTCCCTTTTTTTCCCATAAGCTTTCTATTACAATTGTGCTGCATGCAAATTTTTTCTTCCGACAAGCTCTTGCAGGAAATGTTTTTTCAAAATCACCCACCCCCCCCCCCCCCCCAAGAGTTAAATGGTCGACAATGCTGTCGAATATAATTTATGCTTAATTCAACAATTGGCTGGCCGCCTCAATGTTTATTGTTCTCTTACGAGTTAAACGACAATGAAGGTTTTCAATACCTGTTCTGGATGAGGTGCACTTCTTGCGATTGTGCTTCACGCCAGCGAGTCCTTCTACAAAACATGTCACTGACAGGAGACCTTGAAGGACGCTATTCAAAAAGCAAGTATTCCCAAGGTTGGAAATTCCCTTTGGATTCATTTCGGAAGCGACTGCTGTCAGAATTAAAAATTTTAATTCCAAGAACAAAGAGTAACGCAAAGACAGGACGTTCGTGTACACACACAGCGACATTCGATGAGATAATTTAATTTCTTTCCCGCGTAAAAAACCAAAAAGTTAATAGATAACTTTCCCGCGAAAGTTTAAAAAAATTCCGTACCCTGTACCCGTGCTTTCACACTTCTAACCGTCAGGGGATCTGGGCGCAGGCCGTCCAACCCATCAGGAGGCTTGGTTGCTGATTTGCGCCTGGTTGGTTATTATTACATGAAGGATATATCTATTTGGCGTAAGCGTAACATGAAAGAATAACCGCCTGGTTCACAAGAAAGTGATCTCCAAAAAAAATTTTTGCGTCCGGGCCAGCGCGGGCGATCGCGGGCTCGTCTGTGTTGACTTTTGAAGGCATATCTTAAAGGAGGTATCCTGGTAGCAGAGGATGACACTGTTTTCTACCTCTCCTAATGGCCTTTAAACAGGAAAGTTCACAAATGTCTGCAAAGTATGTTGGAAGGTCAGGGCATTTTACTCTCTAATTCCTGTATTAAGGTAAGTAAGGTTAAGTTACTTTTGCTTTATGAGCCTCTGTTCTTCAACGGAATGGATATCGTTATCTCGTAATTCTTTTAAATCTTGTTTTGTTTTGAGAGGTCACTGCTACTAGCAGGCTCGAACAACCACTAACAGAAATGAGAAAATTAATAAGGCAAAACACAAGCTCTGAATGACAGCACACTTCCTGGTAGATTTCTTTACCGTCATCGCAAGCTAAGCTTGACAACTTCAGCATGTTGCGTTTGATTGCGTTTGCCGCATGAAATGTTTTCATACACGTGACTATTCGAACCGACGATCGACGTTGGAATGTTGGAACAATGTTGTAGCTATTCGAAACAATGTCGAAACATACGCTTTGTTTCGCTAAAAATCGTCCACAGGAAAAAATAACGGATTCCCATTTTTTGATATTTTAGGGTATTTAAAGAATACCCATAAAAATCCCAAATTTGGCAAAGTGAGACAAGTCCCTACCAGGGAATTCCCAACCAAGTTCCCTGATTGGGACTTCTCTCACTCTTCCAAATTTGGGATTTTTGTGGGTATTCTTTAAATACCCTAAAATATCCAAAAATGGGAATCCGTTATTTTTTCCTGTGGTCGTTGCAAAAATCACCTTTAGAAAAGACGCTATGGAGTGTACACTTCGGCATCGTGGTTGTGGAAACAGGAACTTTACGAACCAGAACGCGACGCAGTTTGAAAACACCGAAACCGAGAAGGGCCCGGGGCGAGAATGCGGTCACGGACGCAGGAAAAACAAAGTTATGGATGCGAACGCGATGACGGAGGTAGAGCTGTGCAAATCCTTCAAACTCTGTAAACACATTTTCGTTGTATAGTTGGTGTTATACATCATAAATGGCAACATTCAGAGAGGCAAGGGAAGCTTTATTGTTTGCTTGTCAAGATGGAAACATTAATGATACAAAAAATCTCGAATTTACTTATTGGAAGTATGGTCGCTTCGATCTTGATTCTATGACAGATGATAAGTGTAAGGTTGAGTTTCGGTTTTTCAAGAACGATATTTATTTACTCAGAGAAGTTCTTGATATTCCAGACATAATGAAATGCCCCAATGGCGTTCTTATTACTCATTTTCAAAGGTCATACAGCCATAGATTTCTGTGGTCATTATAACACAACGGGGAAGGAGGAAAAGTCATAGAAAAATATATCGAGTCTAATGAAATATATAACATAAAAACTGTAATGCCTGCAACCTACTGACCACGCGCCCCTACCCTTATCCTGCTTTTTAGTTATTAATGACCACAGCCTTGGTACTGATATCCGCAAAGGCTGTATGAAAGGTCAAGATGGTATAACGTCTAATGTCGCCTGTCATGCCATGCTTTGGACAGAAAACGGTAACGAACAGCCAAAGACTCGTGACCAACAAAAACATGATATAGAAATCCCACAAAACCAGCTGGTTTGATCAGGATCACGACCTGTGATAGTTTAGATTAGCTGAAATTTTTCGATTTTGTGAAATTTACTGAGAATATAGGACTGCCGGCCCTTTAGTGTTTTTAAAACCTTGACTGGCAGTCGAGTTGAAAAGAGTTTTAAGTGTCACAAAACATGGTTTTGTCCTCTGAGCCCAGCATAAACCAAACACTAGACTTGAGGTCTATAAAGCATTTCAGGATCGCTCGACTTTTCTAAATCGACGTATGATAGTTTAGATTAGCTCGAATCTTTCCATTTTGTGAAATTTACTGAGAATATAGGACTTCCGGCCATTTAGTGTTTTGGAGACCTTGACCGGTTACCGGCCATATAGTCACATCGTTAATCATAAATGCGGAGGAATGGTGAAATATGGAAATGAAATGAAATGAAATATGGTAAGAGTAAGGTGTTAATTTGTGAAATGATGGGATTTGTCAGGATGTTCTGAAAAGAGCAACATCCAAGAGGCCTACTTGACAAAAACTAGCACTTTGGGGGAAATTGTCTCCGAGATATTAGCCCAGTTATGCTCTGATGACTCCATACAACTTTAACTTTTAACTTAACTTTATTATTCCATCACTCATATAGTACAAACTCGGTAAAGCCAAAGCCAGGGGCTTATACTGACTGTGGTCAGAATGACAGAAATTATTTTATTATTATAAAGAAATGAAGACTGTAGGCTAAACTACAAAACTAAAACAAGATACAAAACTGAAATTAAATAAGTTTACATGCATGCAGTCCTATAACAGTCCATAACTAGTGACAAATAAACTAACAATTAGCTATGAGAATCATGCGCTAGTTCAATTCAGGCTTAAAAAGTGAAGTTTTAGTTTCTTTTTAAGGTTAGTAGTGGTAAGGCTGTCATGGACAGGTCAAGGGGATATCCTTCCAAATAGTCGGGGCTTGAGAACTAATCGCAAATTTATTCCTGAGGGACATTTTATGCAAGTTGAAACGAGAACGAGTTAGATAATAATGAAAATCACAATTAAAGTGGAGGAGCGAGGAAAGAGAGGCAGGTAAAAGGCGATTAAAGTGTGAGAATACAAAACAAGAAACATGAAATTTATAAAGTGAATGGAGAGAAAGAATATTAAGCTTCGAGAAAAGAAGCTTAGAACATAGAAGTTTAATTTGTCAATAAGTATCTGATGATACAGAATCAAATGCCTTCTTGAGGTCTAAGAAAATTCCAATAGTGTATTCATTACTTTCAAAGCCTTCATATATATTGTGTACAAATTCGAGGATAGCCATAGTTGTAGAATGATGTGGTCTGAAGCCATATTGATGGTGACTAAGAAAGTCAAAATTTTCAAGAAATCCAGACAATCTGAAGTGAAAGAGTTCTTTGAAGACCTTGGAAAGA
This sequence comes from Porites cylindrica, assembly GCA_964035525.1. NCBI lineage: Eukaryota > Metazoa > Cnidaria > Anthozoa > Scleractinia > Poritidae > Porites > Porites cylindrica. The sequence continues at coordinate 19,490,724 of OZ037775.1, read as the reverse complement.
CAGGGGAGAATAGAAATGGGCCTGTAGTTAGAGAACAAGGAAGAGTCATCACATTTGAAGATGGGAAGGATCTTGGCTGTTTTGAGCTTATCTGGAAAAACACCTTGAGAAAATGACAGATTACAGATATGGGTCAAAGGGCAGCTGTTAAATCAATAGTATCTTTTATGGGGGAAATATCGAGGCCATCAAAACCCTCGCATTTACTATTTTTTAGAGAATGTATCTCAACTTGTTGAGTGCAGTTGGGTTTAACTGGAACTGTTTGTAAAGAGAATTTTTCCTTTTACAAGAAGTAAAGAGACCATTTGAGAACCAGGGTTTTGAAGGGCGGAGAGGTTTAGAACATGCAGGCCCAGGGAGTTGAAGAGGAAATGACATACTGTATGCCGAAGTAAGATTCATTTGCAGAATTATTGGAGTAGACTGAAGACCAGTCAACACCTTCGAGTTTAAACCTGAATGCTGACATAGTTGTTGAGTTAATAAGACGTACAAATCTCTTTTGGCATGGTGGCTCAACAATCATTTTCAAGTGGGTAACTTGAGAAACTGGGGGGTGATCAGATAGGTCAGTGTAAAGAATGCCACTATTCATGTTAAGTTCAAGATTGTTTGTAAATATGTTGTCAATCAGAGTTGCAGTTGAGGAAGTTATGCGAGTTGGTTTGGAGATCAAAGGATAGAGGCTATTAGATGTCATAAGATTAATGAACTCATTTGTAGGTTGATGAGAATGAGAGTTGAGGATGTTTGATATTAAAATCACTCATAATATAAGATAGCTTATTCTCAAAACTGATGGCTGACAAGATATCTTCAACAGAACTGTTATGGTCATTAAGAGAGGCATCGAGAGGTCTATAGAGGCAGCCAACAATAATATTTTTACCATGAGGTCACATGATTTCCACAAAAACTGATTCGTACAATGAATTGTCAGAAGATTGAAGATCAATCCTAGGCTTAAAATTCATATCAGACTGAATGTAAAGACCAACTCTACCACTTAATTTATGTTCTCTTGAATTGGAGATAAACTGGTAGCCAGGAATATTAAAGAGATCAGAATTAGACTTATATATGTAACCAGGTTTCAGAAATGGCAACAACAGAGAACAACATATTAAGTGAAAGAAGACATTCTGACAGGTTGTCAAAGTGTTTAGGGAGGCTTCGGATATTAAATGGAAAGCAGAAAATGCATCAAGAGGAAAAGGAATTTTGTTAAATTCCGAAGAGGTTAGATATATGCAGTTCGAAAGTATTTCTGAATTTGCAGTAAAAAAATTGGGTTAGGATCAAGGTTAGAGTTCATTAGCAGATGAGATGTCTCAGGGTCACCAAAAAAAGGGATTAAACACTTTTTGCTTAATCAGAAGTTCAGGATGAAAATTTCCTTCACAATTGAAGCCAAACAGTGCAAAGAAGACATCAGTATCATCTTCAAAATGGTTAAATGGAAATAGAGTGGCAAGACAAACTGAGCAGAACCAATCTTCGGTAGTATTAGATAAAGCAATGTATTCCTCACATGTAAAAGGAGTGCACTTTAAATATGTCCAGTTCTTGTGTTGGTCCTTAGCTTCAAAACGAGCAAACTCAACCAAACAGTCTTTAATCAGCGAAAACTCAAATCAGCTTCAATCAACTTACAAGAATGTACCCGAAACGTTTTCTGGGTATGCGATATTATGTCAGCGGTATTGACTACTACTTCATAATATCACATCTCCCTTCTCATGAAAAGAAAACTTATTTACAATAAGGCAATCAAACAATCAGTCAGATGATGACAGTTCAAAGTCCTAAACAACGTTCCTTAAACAAAATCTCGTAGTCGTCCAGGTCTATGAATGATTCTACCAGATCTTGTTTGCATCACAGGTCGTCCTTCCACAGGCAAAGGGGTACTACTAGCTGGCAGGGTTTCTTGGGATTCTAAATCCAACTGTGGCGATGGTTCCTTGGTCTTTACCAAGTGTCTTCTATTTCTCCTGAACATAGTTCCTTGGAGATCTACCTCATAGGAACGAGGTACTACTACTTCATAATATCAGAGTTCTGACATATGTCACATAAAATGGCTTTGTGACTATTACGGATGCTAAATTTACACACAATACATGGGTACTTAATAGGCATAGGACTACTACTACTACTACTAAAGTTAATACTATGTCATTATTAACAAACAAGTGTAAATAAGTAAGCAAGAAATACATAAACAAGTAAATAATATAAACTAATAAATAAAAGTAAGCAACAAGGCAGCAGTTATGCAGAGAGCGAAACAATCATAATCTTGATACCTCATGATATCAAATAGAGTACATTGCGTGACAAAACAAAGTTAGCTTCTGTAAAGAGCACCTGCATGACAAAGCAGAGTTAGCTTCAGTGGCTAACTAGCTGTATTTGTTCACAATCCCGCGGCATTTAAAGAAAGTAGTACATTTCTCAGTCACTGAGGAACTGGACGTCAGCCTCATAAAAATAATTCCATCGATGGTCCAGACTTTGTCAATAATGCCTTCTGTGATGTCATTCTGAAGATAATGTAGAATGTCACAACGGCATTGTGTCAAGTCCTCCCGAATGTCGAAGTTAGTTTCTCAAGCCTTTAATTCCCGAAGTTTACGTTGAAGTTGAACTTTCATGTTACGATGCACAAGTCGCACGATGATCGGCCTGGGTGTACGACCTCTCTTGCCAGTACGGTGGGAACGGCTTAAATGGTCTGAAGACACAGTAATACCAAGCTGATTAGCAAAGAAGTCTATTGCTTTCGCGTCGGTATCTTCAGGGTCAGTGCCTGTTGGTTCAGGGATTCCAAATATCCGGATGTTAGTACGATGAGTATACTGTTCTAAATCATCTAGTTGTTCACATAGCATGGCATTCGCTTCCTCCAGACCGACGATTGTTTCTTGCGAAGATTTTGTAATTTCCTGTAAATTCCCCACCTCGAACTGTAGGGTTTCAGGTAGCGACTTTTTAAACTGAGTAGAAGACACGTATTCATCAACAGCAGAGCAAGCATAAGACATAATGAGATCCTTTGTAAGCTGAGGAAGAGTATTAGAAATCCAATCATTCAGTTTGGTCTCAAAATGGGCCCAAATCTGCTTCATCGCTGACTCAGAAATCAGGTCTTGAGAAGCCGCTTGTTGGTCGTGAGAGGCAGCTCTGGTCTTTCCCATGATGGGTGAAGAAAAGAGACTAGAGTGCCCTAAGCTTCTCTACATAATGGCCAAAAAGTTGAGAATTAGAGGAGCATCAAAAACCAGACGTCCATCTTGTTCAATAACCTTCTAAATTTGACTTGGGTCTAATAATTTAAACCTAAGTCAAATAATTATGAACAATAATACCTTTATTCGCCTTGTACTTAATTAATTACATATATGAAAGAGCAAAATATATATATATATTTATTTGTAATTAATAAGGCCTGGAGCTGAAATAATCCTAAGATTTTCTAGCCAGTTCTCCAGAATTTAAAGTTTTAGAGAATTGAGAAAGAATTTATTACCAAAGAAGCAGTTTTAAAATACAATGTATTAAGAAGGAAAGAGTACATGCTTAAGATATGTTAACTATGTTGTTCTGACAGAAAATAAGGTTTCAATTGTTTTTGGAATATGTTTAGTTATTTAAGAGCTAAGGGAATTTTGTCCTAGACGGTACATGCAGCATAGCCGGTTGTTTGTTTCCCCCTATTAGTTCGCACTTTTTTATGTAAAGATTCTGTTTCGATGCATATGTGGTATTGTATTAATTTTGTGGACATTGCTGGCATATTGAAAATAGTTTGAGAACAGCTTTGGCAGGAGACCTTTATGCCAGAGGTACGTGAATTTTAGAATCTGAAATCAATAAACATTATGTACCGTAAGAAGGTCTAATAAATTTAGTAGGGGAAGTGCACTTTCTGTGTGTTCACCGTAAGTGGTGGCAAAGAAAATAAGCCTAGCAGGATGATTTTGCTTAGCTTGCATCTTATCAATATGTGTTTGTATGCACTCCGCCATGCTAATATTGCATAAGAGATATATGGGTATATTAAGCTGTAGTAGATTTGTTTCATTTGTAGAAGAGGTAGATAATGTCTCAGCTTAGATACAATACCATTGTTTTGCGCAATTCTTGTACAGGTGTATGAAATATGGTGATTGAAAGACATCGTTTCATCAAGCAAGACACCTAGATATTTTATTTTTTGCTTCCTTTGCAGCACATTAATTTATTGTACCATCTGCACTTTCAATCTTGATATTTACTTGGTCATATTTTTTCTTTGACGATTTAATGATTATGAAGTTTGTTTTATTGAAATTAATTGACAATCTATTTACATCACACCATATTTTCACTTTTTTAAGTTCAGAGTTAACTATTCCCTCAAGATCTTTCAGGTTGTGGGCTGAGGCGAAAATGTTTGTATTGTCTGCAAATATTCTAAATGTTAGAGCATTTGAACAGTTTGGTAAATCGTTTATGTAGATTAAAAATAATACTGGGCCTAGGGAACTCCCTTGTGGAATACCGCACGTCAGTCCAAAAACACGCCACAGGAATACAAATTGTTATCTATCACATTACGTAAATTATCAGCAATTTCTGCAATGGCTTGTGAGGTTGAATGTCCCATTCAATGTTTACTCAAGTTTGGGCTTACAGAAGGTAATGTCAGAGTTTTTCAATGACCATGAAATTCAGAGTCTGGGTAGTTAGTTAATCAATTGTGGCCCTGAAAAAATTTGAAGGAAAAAAAACTACGAATTTTTAAGAAAATGCTTTTTTTGTGAGATTGACTCTTCAACCCTGACAAACGTCAACAAATAGCGAAAACTATAATTTCTATATGTTTGCTTTGCTCGAAATCGCGCACATTTACAAGGCCCTAAATTGTTTTGCTGACTTGCAAGGACCCATCTGTTATAACGATGCCCAAAATAAAGAGATGAATCTCATAGTTTATTAGATATAATCCGTGTAAAGTTTGCTTATCATTTTCGCATAAATTATGACCTAAATTTGGAAACCGCTGAATTTCTCGAATTGGGTCTTTGCGATTTTGGTGAAACTCTGTTCAGCGCAAGGCACTAATGCGCACTATGTGTAGCTGAGAGATTTTCACGAAAAAATGCCGGCAACAGCAGATTTTCGACTCAGACCTCAAAGGGGCGTGGCATTATAACCACGTGACATTTACTCCGATCGCCAAAAATTTTATGTTATATTGTAGATTGATCTATATGTTATCCATTCTATGTGTTAGACTTACGATAAAAGTAAAGGTGGGGATACCAGAGAGCTTATCAAAGTAGGATGGTACCCCCCCCAAAAAACTGGGTCGAGTCACCTTAACGAACTCAACATAACTGTATACAGTATGCTTTCGGCTAAAAACGTTTTTGTGTTAACAGAATCTCGACTGCGGGCCTGACGACTTATCTAGAAATTAAACATGACATAATACACAAACTGATGTTAATCAAGCAATGAAATTAATAAATTGATTGATTTCGCTCTATTTCCCATTTCCTAGTATTTGGGGGCAATTTTCAAGGGGGCGTTTATTAGACAGGGGGCTTTTAATACTAACTTAACAGCGTAAGGGCGGGCGTTTATTAGATACCGGTAAGAGGCGTTTATTAGATCGTTTACGGTAAGTGGCTTCCGGTCCAACAAGATGCTCTGTTTGTAATGCTAAATAGTAAACTCCATATCCTGCTCAGCGGCCCATACCCATCTAGGCCAACTAAGGAAGTGCCTGGATGACTTCCGTCAATACAGGGTATAATAGTGTTACCGGTAAAAACGCGATTGCAATAATTTATTTTCAAGTTTCTCAAGTTACCTGACATCAGGTTTTATTTTTGTTTTGCCTTTTCAAAATGTGCTTGGCAATTTAATACCATGAGCCTAGTGTCACGTCCAAGCGTGACACATGGAAAACATCATTGTCTGCCATTTTGTAGCTCATTGTAGGGCTTATTTTAACTCATTTTAGCTCATAGCAGCTCATAGTAGCTCATTGTAGGTCATTGTAGATCATTGTAGGTCATTCCTTGTTTTAGTAACTACATCTCACGATATCATGAAGTAGTCCGGTCTCATTTCGTGAAACAAGCCGAAAAGTCACAAACTTGCATGCCCAATCTTGTCCTGAAACTAGTGCATAATTTCACAACTATTTTTCATATCCTGAACTACCTTGGGTTGTAGTAGCGCAATTGGCTAATCTCTCAACTTAGAGTCCCTTCTGATCTGACAGGTAACACAGGTGAGTCGGTTCAAACCCCGGGAAAGCCAAAATAATAATTCTTTCTTCCTCGAATAAGTTAAAGAATACTGGTAAATCAAAGGAATGGAAGTGATCTCGAGATATCTCAAACTAATTCAGCTCTCACTTCGTCAAATAGCCAAATAAAACCGAAAACCTACAGACTTTGCATGTCCAATCTTGTCTGGAAAATATCAACTTTGGGACATTCCTGAGCATCGCAAATCCTTTACCTCACGCTCCGTCGAAGTAATAAGTCATGCCTCATTGTGATTGGATCATTTTTCTTGGAGGGCAAAAACAAAACTTCATAGATTTTTGTATGTTAAAGTATTATGGGAAAACAAAGGTAGGCATAACTTGAATTGCCTTTCATTTCAAATTTACAGCAGACTCAAAACAAAGACTGAGCTTTTAAAATTCTTTGTCGCAAGGTACATTGAAAACTGTTTGTAGAAAGTGAAATAGCAATGTTTTAAAAAACACTATCACAACTTATGTTTTGTTGAAGACTTTCTTAGTTAGAGTGCATATAAAAAATAAACTATGGCTGCATGTTACACAATGAATTCCTTTCTACTGCCCTGAGTATCAATCAGCCATCCCACTTGTTTCATGAGTCCAACTTCAAATGCCAACACTGAAAATTGTATACCTGTTTTCAGGTCTCTTTGCAATTACGTGAAAGGACATTCACAAGAACAGAAGCAGTCAATCAAGTTAGTGAGTGGTTTCCCAGTTCAGATCTCATCAAGCACAATGTGGAAACTTACCTTTCCCAGAAAGAAGAAAACAGTAAACCCAAGGATGCATATAGCATTTTTGAAGTTATTCAAGCAGTTTCTGACTTGATTGAAAAAAAAAAAGATAGTTTAAGTCAATGGGAAAAGCACAGGACAAAACTGGAAAAGGAATATGAAATAGCAATTTCAAACTGTAAACAAGGCGACCATGGAACTGGATTTATTGTGGGCAATCATCTTATACTTACAGCCAAACATGTAATCCAAGACCACCTTGATGACAAAAACAGAAATAAAGTGGTTATCTCTCATCCCAAAATTCAAGGTCAACAACTTTCCTGTGAAGTTGTAAAAGTTGACCCATCAACTGACTTAGCACTACTTTTTTGTGAAGAACTTGACTGCAATATTCCTCGGTTGCCCCTGTCTGTGGAAATCCCAGAAGTTGGTAGTAGAATTTTTTCCGCAGGATATCGACCAGTTGGCGATCAAGCAATGGTTGTAGAGGGCATGGTTTCAGCTACAAGTGAACAATTTGGTGATAACCGCCCTTCTTTGCTGGTTTTACAGTGTCCTGGTTTTCACGGTTTTTCAGGTGGTCCTGTGGTAAGACAAATTGATGATCAACTTACTGTGGTTGGAATGCTTGTAAAAAAACAGATAAAAAGTTTTTTAACTATGGATGAATATTCCACATTACAAGAAGTAAAGGATTCAGTAGAATCCGATGCAGCAAATGTCACTGAACTTAACAAGAAAATGTTTGGACTCTTATGCCGAGGAATTAATCGCTTTGAGGTGGAAAACCAAGATGGTTTTCTTCATGCCTTGCCAGGAAAATTTATAGTGCAGTTTGTGAAAAACCAATGAAAAACTGCAAGGGCTGGTCAAGTATGTGTGGCTGTGCACCTTAACTGCAGCAGACTACAATTGGGCGATTCCAGAAAAGATTCATACCATACCGCAGACAGTTTCCATATTTTAACCCCCACGCCCCTTCGCTTAGGAGTTTCCAAATATGCATTATCCCCTATGCCCTTGGAATTCCAAAACCGTTAACCCCCCTCACGTTCAGATTTTCCTTTTTTTTAATCAAACCGTTCAGAGTTACCAGCTGGATTCATAAATATTCCTAATGGCTTATTTTACTACAACATATTTCAAATGATTCTACTTCTGTACTTCAGTATGGCTGGTTCAGTGGTCTCCTTAAATTTTAGCTCAGTGGGTAAGGGACAATTCATGGCCGATAAAGCAACCAGAACAGCAACAACATAAGCTTTATTTGTATGACTCTAATTATGTAGTTACAGTATAGCAAAAGGTTTAACATAAAGTTACAATTTATAACAATGATAATGCAATGCAATGAATACTACAGTCAATCAAGAGTCATCAGCATGATTTGATAACAAATTAGTACGTAAATCATTACGACAAAATTTTGTTGGATTTGATTGTAGAATTTCTCCCTTGGGATTGAATATTTTGGACAATGGAAGGGAAAATGAAATTCGTCTTCAATTTCATGGGAAGGGGGGAGGGGTAGTGGAGTAAGGGACATGGCCCCGCCCTTGCTGGGAAATTTAGGAGCTTAGTTCTCTGAAACATCATTCCCTCTTTTTAAGGCCTATTTTTACACAAATTAGCTTTTGTTATCTTTAGGTAACAATTTAAAATGTTTGATTCCAAAAATTTTACTCTGTCTTCAGTGTTCTCTTTCCAAAATGCGTGGCTCATAAAAAAAAGGTGTGTAGATTTTAATACCTTTCCATATATATTTATTCATTTTCCTTGTGAGAATCAGATTGGTTGGTCACAACTTCCTTTTTTTAAAATCTACTTTATTAATTTTAGTAAACCTTCAAGCCATTGCAGGCAGTAAGAACTGTTGCTTCAGGTGGTAAATTTTACCGGTTAACGCCTGATGAAGAGACTGCTGCTGGTTTCAGATCGGAGGGTCGGCGGATTTCCTTTCCCACTTGTCCTCGGAATTCCCAAAAGCCGTCCATGCTATGGTTCGGATATTTTCTGGAATCACTCATCGGGGTTACATGGATAAAGCAGGTTTTAAGTCGATTTTAAGCCAGCTTTTTATTTATTAAAGACTTTCAAAATTATCTTATGTCTTTGTTTTCTAGTGCAGTTTGAGTATAGGTGTTAAGTTCTCTTTTAAATTTGCTGGTAGTTGTATGGTTCGGATATTTTCTGGAATCACTCATCGGGGTTAGGTGGATAAAGCAGGTTTTAAGTCGATTTTAAGCCAGCTTTTTATTTATTAAAGACTTTCAAAATTACCTTATGTCTTTGTTTTCTAGTGCAGTTTCAGTATAGGTGTTAAGTTCTCTTTTAAATTTGCTGGTAGTTGCCTCTGACACTTTAATCTACATTCCTGATGGAAGTAAAATGAATTACCTTATTATAGGAAATTAACGCTCCATGAAATTAACGGGAATCGTTAAAATTCGTGTTAATTTTGTTGACCGTTAATTTCCGCAACGTTAATTAAGTGCAGCGTTAATTTCCGCGCTCTTAATTTCCAGTATTTTAACCCCAATTTTGGAACCTGTCCAGACATTCTTGACACCTAAAAAACATTAACTACAAGCTTTCTTTCTTTCCATTTACCCTTTATTTTAATTTCATCTTTCACAAAAGTTAAGGTACAGGTTTACAATATTTCGAGTTCATCTTCAGCGTTGTCGCTGTCAGAAGTGATGTCAGCTCAGTTTTGTTCAGTTTTCGATTTTTTTGCATCCAGTGTTGAAATAAATTTGTCCAACTGTGTCTCAATCGCGTTAATTTCCTTTATTATGAAATTCTACCTCATCTTTCGCGTTAATTTTCTTTAATCGAAAGTCGTTTTCCATTAAATTGGCGTTAATTTAAAATTAAGTCGCGCTAATTTCCAATACCTTAATTGCATGGAGTGTTAATTTCCTATAATAAGGTATGAAGTTTTCCTAAAAGAAAGAGTCAATAATTTGGTGATCTGTGAGTATTTAGATTGTACTCACTAATTAAAAGGAACCTCCACTGTTCAGAAATAATAATAATAATCAGCTATATTTTGTGAGGAGGACACATAACCAGTTATACACTGAATCAGCTGAGATGAGGTTCTATCTTTTCTTTGCGAATATAAATGGTGAATACATTTCTGCAGGCAAGGCAAGCATGTAACCACCTAAGAAAGAATTTGAGGGCTGCCAAAATTCGGCCTCAGATCTCAGGTTATGCAGGTTATGTTCCTTGTTTACTGAGCTCAAAATAATTTAATAATAATGGATAATGTATTGCTTTAGAATAATTGATATAATTTGGTGTAATACGTGCATGTTATTGATCAAACAAGGTCCTTACATTGAGTCTTCAGAAAACTGTGTGTATTTTACAACATATTTGAACAAGGGGGGTACTTCAGCTAGCCATTGAAGAGAATAGCTTAGTGCAAAGAAAGGGATGTGTAACTTGGTAACAATGAAGTGGAGATTTCAAAACAACTAACCTTGCTTCCAGTTAGATAATTATTGCATAGCACATGCAAACTAAGCAAGCACAAAGTCAATGTGAAGTAAACCCACAATACATTAAGCTGTGCTATGAGAAAATTTAGTCGCCAGTTAAGATTAATTCCTTAACCCGTAGTCATGCACTTTCACTCCAAACATTGAAAGTTGACCAAGACTGTGTAATTTTGTAAAATATTATATTCCAGCAGCAAAAACTCACATACCCATAGCAGGAATCGTATTTCGTGTATCTGCAATTTCATAAAACTTAATTTTTTCCCTATTTACTTCCTCAAATCGCATAGTATTAACATCACTTTCAAATCAAGGCTCAAGATTCACTTATTTCAGTTTCAGTGAGACCTGGGTGTGAGATTAAGACAGTTTATTGAATTCTTAACCTCGGGTAATGTAATTTCTTGCTTTCTCATTTGATCAGCTGGATCTCGGTTATCAGTCCGTAATATATGTTTCACCCTATATGGAAAATGAGTGCAATGGAAGTGAACTCAGACCAACCAAGAGCCTGAATTCTCTGCGATTATTACATGTATGAAGGATTTTTTTAAAAATATTAAATATTAAATAAACTTGAGAAAAAGAGAAAGATGAGAAATTGATAAAACTATTCCAACCATAATTTCTCCCTTTTTTGGATGCAAGATGAGATTGGTTATGGTCATAACTGACTGTGCTTGGCATCTCGTTGGCTATTTTTAAAGTAGATAATACCATGCACCTGGTATCCATCGTGAGCTAATAGACCAACACAACAGGGGCGCCCAACGAGAATATAGATCAAAACCACTTAAACATAGCATTGTTAAACGTATTTTAGTATTTAAACGGTAGATATAGGCGTATTTTTATCCCCTAAAAATTTTTCATCTGATCGGATTTCCCAGCTGAAAGTCTAGTGATCCGAAAATTATAGGCATCAAATTTAAAACTTACCTTTTCGGAAATTTAGAGCGAGAAGAAAGGCTCCCGAAAATTCTAGGTGACCTTTTTTGGGTAAAAATTCGTTAAAAGTAGGCAATTATACCATTTTTTTAGATGTTCGAAAATCCTAGGAGAGGCAGGCAAGCAAGAAATTTTACAACAAATGTTCCGAAAATTCTAGATCTCAAATAGTCTTCTGAACACACAGGCGGCCCAAACTCACGTTGCGAGGGAAGGGTGTAATGTAATTTACATAACATATGTGACGCGCGCCGGTGTCGCGTTACAGGCGACCGTTGAAAATATAAGAGACTTTGTATGGGAAATATGTCACTGAGATCTGCGAACGCCAAATAACGCTAAACCTTACTTTTTCTTAAATGAAATGAATAAAAAAGTCTTACCTGCAATCTATTCCGCTGCGGTTTGGTGTCTGTTTGTCGTTTTACTGTTTTTTTGGCTTTATTGCGTAACCACTGTTACTTCTTTCATCGTTCTATGAAAGGAGTAACAGTGGTTACGCAATAAAGCCAAAAAAACAGTAAAACGACAAACAGACACCAAACCGCAGCGGAATAGATTGCAGGTAAGACTTTTTTATTCATTTCATTTAAGAAAAAGTAAGGTTTAGCGTTATTTGGCGTTCGCAGATCTCAGTGACATATTTCCCATACAAAGTCTCTTATATTTTCAACGGTCGCCTGTAACGCGACACCGGCGCGCGTCACATATGTTATGTAAATTACATTACACCCTTCCCTCGCAACGTGAGTTTGGGCCACCTGTGCTGAACAGATACCGTATTTTCCGAAAATTGTCGTTGGGTGCCCCTGAACAACAGCAAGTGGTAACGTTTGCGCATGCGTGAAGCTTGCTGGGAAGCACTTGTTGACGGGAAATCGTAATGGCCGAAAGCTGTTCTGAAGCACTTTCAAGGGAGATTTTTTTGCATACCCAATCAACAACAGACATGTCTTATAGATTGGATACTTTGGCTAAGCCATGTTGAAGTGTCATGTATGGGAGAAGGACCATTCAGCTGGTTAATTTTCGTCCATTTGGCTCCTCTGATGAAGCAGATAAAGCGTTCACGAGGTCGTTTGTTGTGATATGTTGATTTGTTGACATTCAAGCGGTCACGGATTTCTGGTTTATCGTCCACGATCTGAAGAGCTGCCTAACATTTAGGTAAGATATACCCCTTGATTTACTTTATGAAATGTGGAGCAGCATCATCGAATCTTATGTGTTAAAATTATAGCAGCCTGAATTCAACGTAATTTATGTGACCCTGATATTTTTGTAGTATTTGACCCTGACCGTACAGCGAGATCCAGTTATATATCCCACACAAGCGACTAAACAGGTTAAACTTCCCTTTCGGTCACTCCGTATTTTCACTTTTAATGGTTAATTCAAAGGGGGGAAGTTCGAGTATTTTGATACTATTTAGCGGCATGAAATCAACAAACAAATTTCCTACTCTTACAAGTAAGGCCATGGTCGGATGTTTCCTTCCATTTTCGAAAATTTGCTTTTCTGGTTTACATTGGTGTTCTATGGCGATTACCAATTCTCAGAGATTAAGAGATCGAGTCGGTGGATTGTGAAATATTATTTGCTAAACCTTCGTTAAAGATGGACAAATTTTTCTTGTCCTTTTCAACCTTGTTTTTAGATTTTTCGTTAACATGTAAAAGTATATCCCAACAAAACTTATTTGTAAGAGCATTGTTTCGGAACACTCTTTCATTCTTGAATGTTTGATTTTGCATCCAACGGGGGGAACACTGATGAATTTGCGTTTTAATAATCATCCACTGTAAGCTCTCAGGTTCACTGACAAGAACCCTCACCATTTGGAAGATGATTTTATTCTGATAATTATTCAATGATGATTTGTTTATACATACAAAATTGGCGCCTAAAAGAATTTTAATGTTATGCTTAAAACGTTTACATAATGTTTTTGAACATAACAGAAAACAATATAAAATATGAAAATACACATATGTGCATTCTTTTCCCTGCCCTACTATAAAAGTGATTTCATAAGTGTGATTTAATGCATTTTCATATGACCATTGCAATATTACTCCCACTTTGACATTAGCACAAGTTCAAGCGCAAAACAATTCTTGCCCTTGTTCACCTTTGCACTTGCTCGACTGCCATTCCTGTTTGAATTACAGACAACGCTGGACATGAAATCCCTGTATTTGATTCCTTACATTGGCATCCACATAAGAATTAGCTTCATCACATACAATGTATTTGCATGCTTACAAAAATCATAAATGTTATTATTCCTTTTCTATCCAAAAGATTTCTTTCCTTCTTGAATATAAATTCTTATCCATGACACTTTAGAAATCCTGAATAACTAAAGGGGTATCGCTAGTTGTGGGCAACAACTAAATGCCATAGGGGTAACTTTTCACTCTCCGATAGAAATAGATCTTTTGATACTCTGGGTCTCATTCAGAGTTTGCGCACGTGAATTTAGGAGCACTTGGCTTGCCAATGTCGGTTTGGCTGTGTATACACTGTAGTAGTGTATATAGTCATATATCATAGGCTGCACAAGTTGCAATTTATGTAAAATTGCCCCTGAAACAAGCTCATTGATGCTCCTGGTGTCGCAAGATGACAAGTTATGAAAAATTTCATTTGCCTTTTGCCTGTTGCAGGAGCTCCCTATGAGATGCTCAGCACTAAACGTTGTTGATTCAGGTGATAGTCATTGAGGACGACTGCATCGTCACATTTAAACCAGTCGCACTTTTCACTCAAGCCATAGCAGAGCTGTTACAAAATGGCGACTATCCGTTTTTTATTTAACCCTATGCTGTTTGCAGAATGACAAGTTATGAAAAATTTCATTTGCCTTTTGCCTGTTGCAGGAGCTCCCTATGAGATGCTCAGCACTAAACGTTGTTGATTTAGGTGATAGTCATTGAGGACGACTGCATCGTCACATTTAAACCAGTCGCACTTTTCACTCAAGCCATAGCAGAGCTGTTACAAAATGGCGACTATCCGTTTTTTATTTAACCCTATGCTGTCTGCAGAATGTGAAGGGTCTGTCACTCCATCGTGATTGCATCAAATAGCCTTGGTGCCCCAGAAGACACACAGACAAGCTTTAATATTAATGAGTCATACATTGGCTCACTTGAAGCTACCATAAACTGAGACTTAATAAATATCAGGCTTTAAGATCCTTAAGTTCTCCTCATGTTGAAATTGAATGAAAAGGAAAAGTTAGAGCTAATTTTCTCTCATTTTCAATTTTTTAATCTTCAAATCATAAGAACTTGGCCGCAAACAGATATGGGCTAGTCAAGGGAGCTAGGCCTTATTAGTTATATCTTAAATAATTAACACATGTGCAGTAGAAAATACCAACAGCAAAATTTATGAAAAGCAAAAATGAGTGCAAGCATGAAAGTACCAGAAGCAGAAAATTCACTTCAATATCTCAGAGAGAAAATGCAGTTTTAGATATGACTATGATCTTTACTATTTTAAGTAATTTCACTGTTGTGTGCATATTTGCAATTTTCTAGTATGTAGAAGTGTGGGGAGTAAAGGGAAGGATTTTTCATGGTTAGGATTACCTCAATAAAACACATCTGTAATATGAAACATCTTGTACTACACTTTTGTTTTGGCTCATCTAATTCTTTATTTTAGAAGTATAAGGGGCATCTTGGGGTCAAGAGCCTCCATATTACCAAATTGTGCCAACACCCCCTGAATAAGTTAAGGCATCACATAGATTTAATAGATGTCATTTCTAGAGTTTGGGTCTTTAGTTTTATATCATCTAGTCAAAAAAGGAAGCATACAATTTCATAGCCCTGGGTGGGATATCTTTGAAATTTTGTCGCGGAATTGGGGCACTGCACCTGCTTTGGCCACTGGTGGTTAGGATGGGGTATCTCTGAAAAGTAATCACTGGCAGAATCACTGCACTAAGGTTGCACATCTCTGAAAAACAGGGCATTCCTAAACCATAACTGACGTGAAATCGTATTATTGCAAGGAGCTTGTCACAAGAACTGCAGTTATGACTATATAAACAGACTAGCATTTAGAATTTTTTTTCACAGCGTTTTATTCAAATCGTAAGCGTCGGACGTTTTGTACTCAATCACAACTTACATGAAGAGATTTTTTCCCAGTAATCCAGTGTTTAATAGAGCAGTTTTGCAGCTGTTACACAGAACCCTATCCACGTGTCCGCGCGCAAGCCAAAACACGAAACAATTATCACTCATGGACCACAAACCGCGCAAAATTGTGAATGATCTGCGACTTATTAGCCTTGAGACCAATCTCGCATATTACAAAGAAGACTTTGTCTGATCTGCATTCCACAAAGATAGAACAGATGAATAAGACGATGGTAATTTTTAGAAGAGGCGCCATTTTTCTTTGCTGCATTCGCTGCGATCCAATACCACCACAAACTTCCGTCCAGCGGTTCGCCCATACTCGCAACGTTACCACTTGCTGTTCCCCTGAACCCCTGCCCTGAACACAAGAACGGGGTTTTGCTAAAAGCAGGCCAGCGGTCTGCCGCCCACAGCCCCACACGGCCCGGTGGCCTCCGGTGGCCCCGTTCTGATTTTCCACAGTTTTTTCGTCCAGCGGTTAATCCACGCGCATGCACAGATCTGCACCGGGTTTAATAGGGTTTGGGCATTCTCGTCCCCAGAGTTTCAAGACCACGTGACCAAGAAACGACGGGCTCTGGGGACGAGAATGCGGGTTAGGGCTAACCTTAGGGCTAACCGAGGGTTCCGAGGGCTAACCGAGTGCTAACCTGCCTCAGCCGTTTTTTTTTTTTCAAGGGCGGACGATCAGGCGTTTTTTTTTTTTTCAAGGGCGGACGAGACGAGAGGAAAAAAAGTAACTCGTAAGAGACATAAAGGGATAATAGGGAGAGGGCATGATCTCATGCTAAGTTAGGGCATGCAAAATGGATGGTGAGTTTGAAGTTGTTTTGAATCCTTGTTTCTGTTTGTTGCATGTTGTTCAGATAAAAATGTTTTCATTCTCTGTTCATTCGTCTCTTTACAGAAACCGATAGCACAGTAGAGGACTTTCATTATCGAACGATGTCACTTATTTTCAAACCATACTTTGAAAGTGAAACTGCGAATCTTTTTCTATACAGAGACATGTCAGCCTGCGAAAACATCCGTTTCTCCTCGCTCTTCGCCGCTGGGGACGTTTCGCAAGGAGGAACAAGGGGGTACTTCAGCTAGCCATTGAAGAGAATAGCTTAGTGCAAAGAAATGCGCAAAACGTCCCCAGCGGCGAAGAGCGAGGAGAAACGGATGTTTTCGCAGGCTAAGACATGTCGGTCTATTTACAGGAACCCCACCCCAAAAGGAGAGCAGGGCAGAGTTTTTCAAACTGTGGTTTGAAAATAACATATCATTGGAGAATGGACTTCCTCTCTATCGGGTTCTGTAAACAGACGTCTATTATAACAGAGAATGACAACGTTTTTCACTTAGCAACATGGAAGGAAAGAAAGGATCGAAAAGGATTGAAATGATTATTAAAATGGTAAACAAATTCAAACTCACTGTCGTCCATTTCGCACGCCCAAACCCGATGGGCTGCCGGGCCAGGCCGCTGAGCCTCTGGGTTGCGGGGCCGTCGCGGGCCTCAGGCCGCTGGGCCTTCGGGCCGCGGGGCCATTGCGGGCCTGCTTTTAGCAAAGAACAAGGTTGACCGGCCTTGGCTTGGGCCGGTACAAACCTCCTTTTTTATGGAAATTAGCAGAATGATTTACAAAACAAATTAGGAAGGCCTGTAGCAAAACAAGGTCAACTCCAGCTTTATTTCCAATGGAAACTGTAAAATGGGCCACCTGATAATTAAGTAAGAAGCTGGATATCTTGTCAATAAGTATAGGAGGTTAACTGTGTAATGAAGTTCCACTCCTCTATATTTAAGCAATAGAAAACAGTTTCCGTGTTTGCATAGCCTGATATAAACACGAGAGGGGTTGGGAGAATTTGAGACAGTTATGCAAACCCGAGACGAAGTCGAGGGTTTGCATAACCGTCGACAATTCTCCCAACGCCTCGAGTGTTTATATCAGGCTATGCAAACACAGGAAAAAAGTTTTCTATTGCTTTTATAAACAACTTTCTGAGAAAAAGAGCAAAACCCTTCGTATGGCACTGATTAAAAGAGAAATTCTTACCAGCCGCAAAGTCTTGTCCACGAAGTCTTGCACGCGTAATCAGTACTTGTTTTGCAAAAAGATGCTTTCCAAAATACGGACTTTTCTCACTTAAATGTCAGCTTAAGCGAAAAAAAATTGACACACTTCCTTTGTAACGATTTTCCAAGTTTCAGCCGACGAAGGAGTGGGTAAATAAAGTAAACATGTTGAGTTTTGAACTCAAAAACTTTTTCAAATTTCGAGCTTGCGTGATTAGCGCGCGAAAAGCAAAACATCTTGACGCCACAACCATGTTTACATACTCTCATGCAAACACTCCTCTCGGCCAATCAGAGCGCGTGTACTATCTTAGTTATTTTATAATATATATTATATTACTATGCTGACATAGGAAGCGTAAACATGATCAGGCAATGACTTAAGGATATCGAACTACAAAGATGGCTAAGTGAAATAAATAACAACACCAGAAAAGATGCTAACCAAAGCAACAAAACGAGAACCCTACCAGTTATTCAAAATGATAGATAACAAGAATCGCCAAAAGGCGATTTCTAACTGGGCTGCAAAGGGGCTATTTTTTCTGAAGGGAGGGGGCGGCTATACACACTCAGGCTACCATAAAACCTTGTCGGCAACTGATTGCATGCGACAGAACCTCATGTGAGACTGAAACATAAACTCATTCAGAACATTATACCCTTTTGAAAGACTTTCGTAACCAAAAAAAAGAGTACCATTTTTAAGTGGGGGCTGTATAATAACTTTTAAATTCCACCATTATGACTAAAAATAAACAAGTTAGCCATTAATTCTAAGCAGGAAACAATTTGCATTATTTCCACGTACCCCTCCACCAATCCCTCTGTGCTCCAAAATATAGCGTGACAGTATAACGTGACTAATTTGACGTAACTGGAAATTCCAAAAATTGTTGTCGTTCTACGAGCATAAAATGCGACAGACTGAGCAGATTTACACTAGACAGAAATATTGTATTGTATGAAAACCAGAAGTATACTAAAACAGACAGTTAACTACCCATTGATCCCGCCTGATCCAAGGGCCTCACTGACTGCACGGAGACTTTACTGCACTTTTCACAAACATGCGAACTCTAAAGTTCAAAAAGTCACCTTCACAATTGTGTTTATCGCTGCCGTCAATCATAATTACGATCACAAGCAACAAACCTTGAAACAGAGAAACACACAAAACGGATCGAAATCCATAAATCACAAACCATGACCTTTCGAACCCGTGAAGTAAAGTTTTGTTTCCTAAGAGGTCCGTTAAGATGATTGACAGCAGCGAAAAACGCAATCGTCGGTTCGCTTCTGAACTTCAGAATTCGCATGTTTGTGAAAAGTGCGATCCTAATTTGCGGTCCACAGTCTACAAGAAAACGCACTATTTTTTTCATAAGATGAAAAATATTCAGTTTTAAGATTTTCCTCGTGGTATTTTTCTCTAACTTAAAGGAATAAAATCCTTTGCATTTTGAGACCTAAAAAAGTTTAAAGATTTCTCGCTCGCATGTTGCGTTCAACAGCACGCACTTCAAACAATGTAAATAGATGAAACGATTGATAACGTATTTTTTACCTGATACCGATTCGAGTTAAAAATTCGCTCCAGGTCTGTTGGTCTCACCCAAGACGAATTTTTGTTCATGGAAGATAACTATGCCGCTTTATAACTCGTCCGAAGTTTTTGTGCCAGCTAAACAATATGCAAACACTATTCACAGTGACTCCTTGGATATTAAAAAGACTGAACGTGACGCACTATTATGCCTTTGTTTACTTCTGATCACATCTTCAAGCGAAGTCTCTCTTTTCAAGCGATTCATCTCAATGCACAATAATTAACCTTTATATTAGTTAAAACCCTATGGTTCATTTATATTAATGCTGTTTTTGCCCCTCACATTGACTGTGTTCGTTCGTATTCAAAACACCTTTACGAAAATAAAGGTCGTATAAGTCATGTGTGTTACGTTTCGAGATAAATGGATTATACGCTTTTTTAAGTTTCCATTTTGCGGTGGCTTCAGTTTACATCTCCATAAAATGGTAAAAGAAATATCAAGAAACATCACAAGAGCTGAAAACTTTCAAAGGCATGTTTCTGAAACTCGCTAATGCTGACATCAATATAGCGTGCTTGCTGAATGGGCGAAAACACAGAATTGTGATCACAAGATCATGTACAAATTTAATGATAAAAGCTTAGCAAGATACAAATACAAACAAAAGCAAACCCCCTGAAACCTCGACGTGGGCTACACTTGTATGCTCTACTCAGTCACCAAACCTTGTCAGTAATAGCTCTTATTTTCCTCAAGTCGCTCTCTTTGAAGCTCCCGGATGGGATGTGCCGTTGAGTCCCTGTTTTTGTCCGTGCCTTCTTTATCCTCAGTATCCGAAATTTAGACCTCCAAAGTGGCGTGTGTTGCATTAAATAGAAGGAAATATTTAAAGGAAAAGCCAGTCTTCCAACATGGCAAAGTTGTCACGTCCCTCGCTCATGGACGTGCGTAGTGCCATTCATCGGCAACTGTCAGAGTTGTTCGCTTCACTGACTACGAAGGCTTACAATCAAGTCTTCAGCCATAGTGTCGTCAACTGGTGAAATACCTTGCTCATAAATTGTGCTTCTTAATTGTTCATGTACTACATCGATCGATAATTCTCTCTTTGAGTTCACGAAGCGGCCACGGCGTTCCAAACCTGACGCTCACAGTCATCTTTTAGTGTGAACCTACCGTGAACGGCGTGTCGGTTTGAATGCAACGCGAGCATTTCTCTTAGTTTCCCAGCGCCAACATCATCTAACTGACTTAAACTCGAACAATACAAAATTTATAGAGTGACTCCCATGGTCGAATCGCTTCGAACAACGCAAATACCCTTCTTCAGGTTCGCAACGCTTTGTGGGTTTTTCGGGGGGTGCGCAGATGAGGTACAAGAAGTATCCGTTAATCCGTTCAAGGGTTAGCCTGCGTGCAGACGATAACTAAACTGTGATTAGTACCGTCTGCGCAGACGGAGTTAACCAGAGTTTAATTTCGTCTGCGCGCAGGCTAATTCAAGGGTTCGTGCACGAGAAAATCATATGAACCCATTTGTGAGAACATCGTTTCTCGGTACCAGACCCTCGTGTCTTCCCTCCCCCGGGAGGCCATTTTTCGCCGCAGACGACCGAAAGCCCATTTTATGACTGGGCCGCACAGGCAGCCCAGTAATTACAAATGTGAAGATTACCTACTCAGGTCACCAATATGCGACACAGAATAGCTCTACCAAGACCGTGACTTAGCAACCACAGATTAGCCATAGAGACAGGAGGTTATTTGAGACCATTTAAGAAACCTGCAGAAAGAATTTGCTCAATTTGTACAATAGAAATGGAGGACAAATGCCATTTTCTAAATATGTGCCCTGCTCACCTGGAAAAAAGATGTTCGTTACTAGATTATTGGAAAAAGAATATAGAATAAAAATAAATGGAATGTCCCCTAACAAAATATTCATGTTTCTAATAAACCCCCTTAGCGGAAATGCTAAAATACAAAAACTAATAGCAAAACATATTTGAATACTTTGAAAAAAGGAGAGGGGAAGACGGCAAAAAGGAAATACTCTAGGACTTAATAACTTATCAGCCATATATGATTAGGAATTTTTTTGGTTGTTTGTTAAATTTTAGTTATTTGGAAATAGTTTATACTATTTATTGTTTAAGACTCCAAATAAATAAAACATGTATGTATATGTATGTACATTTGCCATTCTGCCCAAGGTCCCACCCTTACCCCTTTATACCATTTTCGACAGAAAAGGTACCCCTTTTCGTATTCCCTCCATTGCAAAAGGTACTCCTTTCAAATACATGTACCTAGCTTACTTAAGAACACTGCTTCCCCGTTTTAAAAATCCATTGGAATGATGTTTATGAACAGTATTACAGAACAACCCTACGCATCTGCAACTACTGTCACCAGGACCATCTAGACAAAGTTAACCAATATTATTGGACTACAAAAAAATAACAATACAATCCAAGAAAGTTGGTTGTCAATCATAATTACTACGAAACAAAGAAAGAATTGAAATCAACCAATTACAACCTACAAACGTGAAGAAGAAACCTTACAAAGTGTTTCCTGAGAGGTCTGTTTGAGTGATTGACAGAGGCATTCAAAAGGAAACCAATATATTTTTTACCTGAGGTCGCATGTTAATGAAAAATCCAGCAAGGTAAAGGAAGAGATTGCTGATAGATGACTTTGGCATCTTATCTCAAGTTTCAGACAGAAAAACATTGTCTTATGATAAATTTTGCTTTCCTGGAAACGCTTGCTATCAGTATTAAAATTTTGTGGTTCGACTAATTGTTTTCTTAAAATGTGCTGATTGGCTCAAAAAACTAATTTCTTGGAATGTATTGTTATTTTTCCTGAAATCTTATCAGTGAACTTTGTTTAGGTAGCGGCCACCGGCTGCTTACAGTTCTCACACTGTAAGCATTTATGGAAGAGAATTATGCGGTAACGACCTAAAACAATCTTTTTTCACTGAGTTTAGGAATAAGGTGAGAAACAAACATTAATAAATATAACAAGGTTAAGAATGTCAACTGTTAAGAGGCAAGCTGTTTATCCCAACCTGGCCGACACATTTAAAATATTATAAGAAGAAAAGGTCAAAATTTTCAGCCATTCTTCTGATACTGGCTGAGAAAGATTGAAAATCACATTTATCTTAACAATAATATTTTATTATTGTGTTTGACAAAGGAGACTGCTTTTTATTCCGGTCTTTTTTTCTCACAGAAGCTGCAAATTATGACCCACCGGCATTGTTCGGGCCCCAGTTGTTCAAAAATTGGTTGGCATTATCCAACATATAAGAGTTTTATCTGGTGGATAGCATTATTGACCCTGGGGACAACTGGGGCTGGGATGCCACATGATTGCACAGTTTGGACACCATCTTGGACTGAATGGGTGGCTGGTTGTTGGCTGCCATATCTAGCCTAGAACCCATGTTTTTCTATTGACAGTGAATTTCATACATCCCAGCCTTCCTATACATTCTTTTATATATATATATTTTGTAGGATCCTATAAAACCCCTATAATTGGCCAAACATGCCTATATTAGCTAAGAATATTGATTACGTTAAATAAAGGGTATTGTATTGTATTGTATTGTAGGAGGCAAAAAACAAAGATAAAATCAATGGTGCTGCAGTTCATGTTGGAGGAGGTGCCTCACTGACTGTATATATCTCTTGTTTTTTGTTACAAATTTTTTTTTTTTATAGGTGAATGGGATGTTTAAAAATGGTCAATTGATTATATTATTGACCAATTTACATGGAAGAGTAAGGAAAAGCTAACAAAAACATACAAAGAGCAGTCAGACCAGGGCTTTTAAAATAATATAGCCATTGCACTTCATGAACTACAGTGGAACCCCACTATAACAAAGTGCCACAGTACCAAAAAAGATTGTTTGTTATCTGGGTAACAGCAAAAATATTTGTTATAGCGAGGTAATTTAATAAATAACAATTACCAAAAATTCAATACTACATGTAGAAAACATTATTTTTATTTATTTGATAACGTAAACTGTAAGTGTAAACTGCTGACAATCGAGACATCAAATTCAAAAACACTTTTAATTAAGGCAAGCTGTGATTTCTATTCAAATCTGTCGTTTTATCTACCTGCTGCGAGTGACCAGACAAAATATTAGTTACAGCGGGATAAATTATGCGTTGGGACCATCAAAATCTATTCATTATAGTGGGGTTTGTTTCCACATATTTTACTGTAATTCTGCCAGGCCTTCAGATTTTTTTTGTTATAATGGGATCTTTGTTATAACGGCGTTCAACTGTATGAATCAAATTACCGGTATCTGCATGGTCAAGGCAAGGAAGTGTACTGAGGGATTGTTTATTTGTTTGCTGATGCTTGCTAGTTGAAAAACCAAGCACCTCATACAAAAGTAATCGCAGCATGTCAAACAAGTATATTTAACAATTAATGAATGAGGCTGAGTATCTTATGAAGAATTATGGAGATCGAGGAGGGTGTTATCCGTCGAGGCCATAGGCAGAGGAGGATAACACCCTCCGAGATCTCCATAATTCTTCATATGATACGAAAGCTGAATTCAATAATTGTTTTATTATTCATTCAAAATAATTCCAGGGCTAAAACATACTTACCTCCATCGATCCATCGATGTTAAGTTCATCTTTG
This sequence comes from Porites cylindrica, assembly GCA_964035525.1. Classification (NCBI taxonomy): domain Eukaryota; kingdom Metazoa; phylum Cnidaria; class Anthozoa; order Scleractinia; family Poritidae; genus Porites; species Porites cylindrica. Next base: position 19,466,744 of record OZ037775.1, on the reverse strand, counting down.
ATAGCACGCGTTTAGGGTTGTTCAGCTCCGCAAATTTTCTCCAAATAGCAGATGTTGCCCTTCGAGTTGTATTCTTGCTGTTCTTGCCATGTTTTTAGCCATTATTTTGCCTAGTTCTTTCTCTTGAAACGAGTGAAATGTCTGCCATTTTTGTTTCCACAACCAAAACAACTCAACCTCGTCCCCAGGTCTTCTTGGTTAATGGTGCATTAACCTGCAAGAACGCTGCATTTTTGACATCATTTCCTTATTAAACACAAAATTCTTCCAAATTTGGTCATCAGTAACTGGTTATTGAACAATTAATGAATGAGGCTGAGTATCTTATGAAGAATTAAGGCGATCGAGGAGGGTGTTATCCGTTGAGGCGGATAAAACCCTCCGAGATCTCCATAATTCTTCATATGATACGAAAGTCAAATTCAATAATTGTTTTATTATTTAGTCAAAATTAGTTTAAAAACATGACTAAAACATGCTTACCTCCATCAATCCATCGATGTTAAGTTCATCTTCGATAGTGCACGTTTAGGTTTGTCCAGCTCTGCAAATATTCTCCAAATAGCAGATGTCGCCCTTCGAGTTGTCTTCTTGCTGTTCTTGCCATGTTTTTAGTTATTTTTTCGCCCAGTTCTTACTCTTGAAATGAGTGAAATGTCCGCCATTTTTCAAGTTTACAACCAAAACAACTCAACCTCGTCCCCAGGTCTAACGGTGCCTTAACCTGCACGAACGCTGCCTTTTTGACGTCATTTCCTTGTTAAGCACAAAATTCTTCCAAATTTGGTCATCAGAAACTGGTTATGGTGAATTATGCGTGTGCTTTTAGCCAATCAGAATCAGAGAAATATTTTGAATGAATAATAATTTGTATTAATAAGGGAACAATAATCTCCAGCCAATTTTTGAGAATTGTTTAGACTCTTCTGTGCAAGGAATGTCAAAAGCAACATCTGAGTCAAATCATTGAATCATTGACTGTTTCAGTAGCAGATTTGCTGAAAGTTGTAGTTAATTTCCAACTGTCAAATTTAATTGACTCAGACATTGCATCTCACATACATTTAATTCTCAAATTAAATTCGGCACATGTGAAATATGATGTTTGATCTGGGCCTAACACTGACTATTTCCGGAAAAGAAATAAATATCTGAGCTGTTATCAGCAATGTTTTTCAACTTGAGTGGCCAAAATTAATGTTGTCCATGGGTTCACAACAAAAAACAAGGTCACCTGAAATCACTGGATTACTTTGGCTTGTACAAAATCTTTATTGTAAACAAGATCATGTGACAGCCCTCACCTGAAAAATACTATAAGAAATACAAGGAGGATAAATATCATCATGGCTCAAAAAAAGCCTCGTTCAGTCATCCAGAGCAAGTAACTTTTAAATTCACTTGCCCAATGAGCAAGGGTCTAAGAAAGTCACCTTCTAACAAAATCATTAACTAAGATAGGCAAGAAGACTTCCTGGGCAAGCAATATATGAGAACTGCTTGCCCAAAGGACAAGCTGGAATTCAAGTCTTTTTTCAAGCCCTGGGGCCTGTTTCTCTAAAGTCCTGATATCTTTTCGGGCCTGAAATCAAATATTCAAATTGAAATAAAAAGAATGACAGCACAGGTCCTGGCTAGCAAAATACTCCATTTTTTTCATTAACTGATAGTTTTATCACGTTATATGCAAAACTATTGAATCTTCTATCTTGCATGTAAACACCAACAGCTTTACGGGCCCATTAATTATTGGAACTTTTGAGAAACAGGCCCCAAGTTATCAGTACACATATTCAAAACCTTTTACCAATAATCTAATTGATGCAAACATTTTTACCAAAAATGAAAATACAAATGTTTCCCAAAGTATCATTAAATATCTGAATGTTACAACACAACTTTAACATAAACATTGATCGTCCTAACTAATGAACAGCAGTAATATCGACAAGAAAAGCTAACAGAAACTTTTAACTTTTTAAGCCAAGCATCTCTTACTAAAGAAATTACAACCTCTATTAAAGAAAAATAATTCACTTGATGATTGTCAAAAGTTTTGCAATATAGTTAAACCTCTTCTTATGTATACCTTTTTAATTACAGTTACATGTAGTCACCGAACCAAACTCCTTACAATCTCTATCTCTATAACCACCCATGATCAGAGAGCTTCAGGAGCAGTCTCTTTACCCCCTCCAAGGAAAATGTCAATGCCTTTGCTGATAAAATCAATTACATACTTCCCAGGTAACACATGCAAGTTGCATTGCTGGCAGGCTGCAAGTACATCAATTAATTTGAATGCCAAAGCATCTATTGATGATGTTTGGTTGTGATCATATTTACAGGGATTACTACTGGCACACAATTTCTCTATAACTTGTCGCTCATCAAATGAAATATACTCTCCAAAAGGCTCCTTTGTTCTAACAACACCTACAATGCTCCAATTTCCATTCACCTTATAGAGTATTGGACTACCACAAAAACCTACGTCCAGAGGTAATTGCAATGTCATTAAGGTATAGCCCAGTGGTGTTTCTATGGAACCGCAGACTGGAGCATTTACAACAAAAGCTTTTTCAGATGGATATGGTCTAGGATAACCAAAACTGACAGTTTGCTGCTTGTCTGTTAACAAGGGGAAATCAGACAGCTGCAGTGGTTTAATACCATTTTGATTTAGTTTAAGGTCCTGGCAATAAAGCAAAGCTAAATCTTTTCCAACATCAACAAAAGCAACTTCACAAGAAAGCTTGCCGATGACTGCATTGGAAATGTGAATTTTTCTTTGTTCACAGAACAATACACGTTCATCGCCAAATTTACTGCTGGTAATTACAAAGTGATCTTTAAAGATGAACCCAGAGCCATTCCCTCTTTGTTCCACCACCTTTTTAAAGAGATTCCAGTAATCCTGCTGCTCATCAGAAAGAAAACATGCCTCTTTACATTCAACACTCTTAGAAGTTTGGTGGCTCTTTGGTATACCATATTTGTCCCTGCCTGTGAGAAACAGGTCTACATGATCAGGAAAGGTGCCAGCAAAACAATCTTTTACCCTGCGCTCAGCTTCATCCCGGGAATAAATGCGCAGACCATTAACTGCAGCCAGGTACTCTTTTTTCAGCTCATCTTTTCTTACTTGAAATGACTGCCTTAATTCAAAGGGGACTCTACTGGAGTTTTCGAATTCACACTCCTCAAAGTAATTTACCCTTTTGAGAATATCAAGAATATCATAATGTTCCTTAACACTGGCAGCTCCACTTTCATTTTCTTCAATGGGAAATATTACTGCTTCCCCTTCCAAGAGATACTGAAAGCATTCTCTGACCTTCCTTTCTGCTTCACTGTGACTATACCTTGGTAATTTGTATTTGGCGTCAGTGTACTCTTCATTTACTTTAAAATTATGCTCTTTGATAACCTTTTTCAATTCATCATATTTAGGACCTTTATCTTCTGGATACTTCTGAATGAGCTTTTTTTTGTCAAACAGTTGCACTGCTTGGCGAATATCAAAGATGTTGTAGGTTTTGGTTTGCTCCTCCCCATATTCGTCCACTTTTAAGGCAAATATCTCTGTTTCCTTGGGAAAATGACCAGCATAGCAACCTTTAACTCGCTGTTCTGCTTCAACAAGCCTATATTCTTTAGGCTTTTTGGCCATAGACTTGGCTTCCTCGTACTCTCTTTCAATATCATCTCTCAGGTTACGGATTTCTTTCGTTTTCTTGTTAAATACACATTCAATCGGACATTTTCTGAGACAAATCGCTTCATCAAAATAAGAGACTGCTTCGTAAATATCAAAAATTGAATAACGATCTTCTATCAGAATTTGTTCTGTAAACGTCGGAACCACAAACGTCGTATCAGCCAACTCAACTTTCACAACAGCATCCAAAGCCTTTCTTCCTTCGTCGCCCAAGATATCACTTGCAGTAAACTTATGACCACTGAATACTGCACACATTTCTAATGAACTTTTCCGCCCTTCTCAACGACGTGAAGAAGTAGCAGGCCTCGTTCCAAGCAACAAATGTAAGACGGCCGCGGCATTCTCGTCCCCAGAGCCACTCGGCTTAATTTGTAACCGACCCCTCGTTTCACGACCACGTGACCAAGAAACGACGGGCTCTGGGGACGAGAATGGCCGAGCGGCCGACAACAGTCCGGAATTTCAGGGCGGAAAAACGTAATGAGCATACGTGAACTTTTTTGCCCAGATCCCCTGGCCGGGTTTGAAAAAATGGCGGGATTTCAAATATTTTATTGCCTAAAAATAAGATGTTTCCACTCATAACCTGGAAAGAACAGGCAATTTGTCTTCAAAAGTTGCAAGCTGTGGTTATAACCTTGTGGTTTCTTAATTTTCTCGAAGAATACCTCATGGTAAAACGGACTTTAACGACATCAATTTCCTTGCGTTGTACTGGAAATGTGCATGCGTAGGTCAGATTTTTTTCAAGATGCATTCACAAAATGTGTTCATATAAGGAAGTTCCTGGATATATAACGTCCGGAGCTCCACTGTGGACACAAAAACAACATATCTTTGGACAGTGATTTGCCCAAGAAAATTAACGCTTGCCCACAATGTGTTTGAAGGCACTGAACTTGTCGCACTCGAGCTGATATTTTAAAACCCTCGCTCGATCGGACACTCGTAGTTTCGCAGATAACTAAAATATAAACAAAATCCTCAATGTAGAAGTTATTGCGTTGATATGCGGGCAGAAAAAAGTTCAATCTTTATCTAGTAAAATCTTCCCAAAAATCGGTTTTAAAGCAACTATAGTTTATTTTTAAACTTGATCGTTTCGCGTACTAAGAGATAAATATAAATTACGCTTTGTGTTGTCAAGTTGAAAATGCATAACATCTGTCAAAAACCTACACGTAAGTAGGATTTCCTTCAAACAAAGTTAAAATTACATTATTGCAAAAACTTCTTGCTGACAATGAAGAAATGAATTTTTTGTACGAAAACAACCTACCTAAAGATCTTAAAAGCAAAAGATCAGTTGCAGTGAGCTTCGCAGCTAAACCATGATTCACCACGTAGCTTCTCCACGCTTTAATAGCTCAGTGAATAACTGCTCCATGTGAGGGTCTTCATTCAAGCAAATTAAACTCAGCCAATTGTTACAAAATTCAGAAAACTGCACATAAGGGTATTTGTTTTGCTCGCTTCAGACAAATCCGGCTCCAGCAATTCAGTGTTACGGGCAGAGTCAATTGTTTTGAAGTCACTGCCGGCAGTTGTCCTCTACTTCACAGCGAGTGAAATGGAAAATTTGCGTACAGAAAGTTATTTTTTACAAAGAACAGAAACTTTCACAGTGCAGTGGAAAATAAAACTATGTAATTAAAAGTGACGAAAACTCTGACTACTTATAGACTAGTTATAGTATTTGAGCAACAGAAAAATGATTCGTTTCTTCTAGAGTACGTTTACTGGCCTTCTACCGGTATTTCCGAGAAAGTTTTACGGCGCACAAAATGGTTCTTTGACTGAAGAGAAGGATAAAGCTGGTTCTACAAAGGGAATAAATCTGGGCATGTGAAAAAGTATTTACTAATTTAAAAAAAAAGTGGGTTTTAATTCAGCCCGGCGAAAGAGGGCGAAATCAACTCACAAATAAATCGAATGAACAATCAAAAAAATACTCGCCTCTTTGGAAATGTTCAAAACTCTTTATTCCACCTCAGACTGAAGGAATGATCCGTTTTTCTTTTAACATCGGTTGTTCCGAGTCCAAAGTAATTTTCAAGTGACGAAAAACAAAAACCACACAAGTAAAAAGGCTTTTCGAGGAGCAGACGTTCACACCTTGTGCATTTCATTCAGTCTTAGTCAGAACTCTCTCAGTGACAAACAAAGAAACTGTCGAACACAGTCAACACAAGCTGTCAACACACAGAAAAGCCCGCCTTGAGCCTGCGATAAAGGATGCGCAGAAGCTTGCGCAGAACGTTTTTCCGCCCTGAAGTCCGGAATATCCCTAAATTTAAGGACCAACTTGTCACGCGCCACTTTTTAACCAATGAGATGGCGCGCTTGTGTTTATCAACAAACAAATCAAAACATCGCCCCAGTGATCAAAAATTTTCAAAACAACGGACGGAGTAGGACAGAATTAAAGATGAGCTTACAGTACTCGTCTAGGTTTCACATTTAATATTTCAAAGAAAACATGTCATGTAAGAGAATAAGAGCATTAATCATTGCAAGGAATCATTGGGGTGTTCGAACTGATTCCGGACCGATCGCAGAGGTCGTGGCTTCACTGGCATGGCTTGCAAGATTTTTGATACAAGCAAACTCGTCCCTTGTAAAAATAGCCTTAGAGAGAGTGTGAAAATTTGTTGAGATCGTACAAAACAGCATTGGTACTACCTATTAACTTCTACAGGACAAGAATCAAAGAACCAGTCATCATAACAAGAATAGAAAGTAGTTCAAATTTATTAATTTTTCTTGTTTGTTTTTTTGTGTTGTTTCGTGTTGACTTCACGCATCTGGTGCTTTCTTTGCTTGCTGTAGTACCTGCAATGTTTTAATTTTATCCCAGATAATCAGTGCATGTTCAATGAGTAGCGAAATACAGCATTTACAATTGAGATTTGCCTTGTTTCTTTGATTGTTCTTTAACGGTGGATGAACATTTGGAGGATCCAACCACATTAAATCTTTCCAGATTAGTGAATTTCAAAAACAAAGCGGTTAGTATCTACCTTGCGCTTATGATCTTCAATTTCATCCCCGCAAATTCGGCAAAGTGAGGCGAGATGTTGGACGTGAATATCCACAAGACTAATAAAGTTGTTTTGGCCTTGAAAAGAAAAAAGGCAAAGGCTCGTACTAATGCGAAAAAAAGTAATAACACGGCTTTTGTGAGAAACCCGGGAGTGGAAAACGTACGTGTTTTGGACCTCGGAATTCAAAAATTGTCTCCCAAAATTCTAGGTTGTCTGCCACCCCCACATTCAACATGATAAAAGTTAATCGATATGACAATCGAGGAAAAATATTTAGAACTTCGTAAAAAATCTGTGAATCGAAAAAATAATAGATACTTGTTCACCTACCTTGAAAGCCGACCAAAATCTCTCCTATACATCGCGTTGTTTAAAAGATAAAAGAAGAATAAGCCACAAAATGTGCTGAATATTTCACGAGACAGTTCCAATATGGCTTCCGATACGCTGTCCACTTAAAAAAATTGTGTATGCCTCATGAAAAGTCTTAAAAATATGCCTGAAACCTCGAAACGTTGACTGATTCTGTCCGACTCTGTCCGTTGTTTTGAAAAATTTTTGATCACTGGGGCAATGTTTTGATTTGTTTGTTGATAAACACAAGCGCGCCTTCTCATTGGTTGAAAAGTGTCGCGTGACCAGTTGGCCCTGTCCTTAAATTTAGGGATATTCCGGACTGGACAATAGGGACCTTAAAATGTTCAATTCTTGGAACAAATTAGCATAATGCTACAGCGTCGACCTGAAGTCGCGACGGTGAAAACTAGAAGTTTGGCCTCCTCGTAAAACGGTGAGTTGGTTTTCTTGTTTTCAGTGCAGAAATTGCTTTTCGTACAGGATTTTCGATCCCTTTTACTTCAAGAGACACATTTAAGTGTTTTTAGTGAGGTGTTCTCTAAAGATTGCCTCGTATTTTTTTGCTATCAAGCCTTTTGGTTTCAGTGTTTTGGCGGCAACTGAGAATGAAAGTGCTGAGTCTTTAGACACAAATGTAACACTATAACTGCTTGTTTTTAAGGGGACAACGTTCTCGCTTTAGGATAGTATTTGAAAACTTAAGAGACAAGAAGTCGAAAAAAAATTGTTGAAAAACAAAAAATCTAGGCTTGTAATAAACTTGAACATGTCAGAGAAAATTGAGATCTCGACTTAAGAGACAAGAAGTCGAAAAAAAATTGTTGAAAAACAAAAAATCTAGGCTTGTAATAAACTTGAACATGTCAGAGAAAATTGAGATCTCGAACAAGACGCCATGGTTCATTTATTAACTTTTATAATTTTATTTGTTCACTTTTAGTTCAGCGATGGAGCGGTCTGAAGATCAAAATCTCGCCTTAGTACGGGAAGTTCTCATAACAGAACCATATCGTTTTAAAGCAAGATCTAGAACAACGGAAAGCGAAAAAGTCTGGCAACAAATAGCTGATAACCTGAACTCCGATCATACCCTCAAGTTTCCCTCAAAGAAATTCGTTTTTTTTTTTTTTAGAGAAACTGGAGTCATAGCCGGCAGCACAAATTTTTCTTCCAATAAAAGATCGTTAAGGTATCAATCAAGCAAGACTTCACAAGCAAGACTTCACGAGTTATGGAATTAAAACACGAAAGCATTACTTTATCCTCTCTCGTCAGGCGAGCACTCAACCCAACCTGCTCAATCTTAATTTGTTTTTCCCGCGAAGGTGGCGGCGTCCTCGCTCCAGGCCTTCTCCGTTCTCTTTACCGCCGCGTCCAGGGTATCTTAAGGTCCCTAATCTCGTTCCCAGAGGCCGCGATGCTTTTGGTCAGCGACGGGGATCGGGAAGGGACCCCTGGGGACGAGGTTGAGCGGCCGACGACTGCCATGGCCGACTGACAGGTAATGCGCATGCGTTAAGTTAACTACGATCCTTTTGGTCAGCGGTTCTATCTCGTTCCCGGGTGGTCCTTAATATATGATTCCTATAGTGTACCGAGATATAGATTCTTTTTCACATGACGTCACTGAAATTCAAACTTGAAAACTTTCGATCCTACCAAAATTTCACTTTCACGATGCATTACTGCTGAAAACCAATTTTCATTCAAATTTTCGCTTCAAAGAGGTTCTTGGTTTTGTGATAGAGTACGCTTGAGTTTCTAAGCTTTTGCGTGACGCGGCATTTACATGATGGCGGAGAGAGCTGTAATGCAGGTTAAAAAAAAATGACTTATTTCAGGAAATTTTGCTATATAAACAGTCAGGATTAAGTAATCGGCTCCTGAAACAGTTCATGTATTAGAAAAAGTATTACTTTAATGTTTTTGAGTTTCTCGAAGAGTAAATTCACGCTTATGTAGCAAAACTCGGTACCAGATTTTTCTGTAGACTGCGTAGGAAGCGTTTCTGTGCGGTTTAGGAGCGAGGAACGAGAGTCAAACATGGCGCAAGTAAAAGAGCGGGGAGGGGGTGGGGAAGAAAGCAAGGAAACGTTTCCTTCCTTCCCCTTCCTCTCCCCCCTCTTTCATTTTTTGGCTCTCGTTTCATTTCTCGCTCGGTCAAAGCCGAAAATCTCCTTCCTCGGTCTTTCTTTGCTCCGAAACCTAACGGAAACGCTTCTACGCAGGCTAATTTTTCTGTTGGTTTCCGTCTGCCATGTTGGAGCTCATCCAGGTGAGCACCAGCATGACGACTCCATACAAATCTCTATAAGTTTGGGTAACACATTTCTTCGGATATCTCGTATACGAAATATTCCTCTGACCTGAATCTTGGCGAGGGTCTTTGTATATGTACCTCCTTTCATTTCCCATACTCTGGACTTTATCTACTGAAAGATTTTGATTTTGATTTTGATCTATTTTCTGAATGGTGTGACACTGAAAAGCAGCAATATATGCAATTGCTTGTGTGAATAACGCCAAGACAATCAAGCAATCCGAGACACACAAGTAAGCCAAGACACTATAGCAACCCAAGACACAAAAGTAAGCCAAGTACCCTAGAGTACGCCGAGTAACTGAAGTAGGCCAAGACACTGAAGCAATCCACGACACACAACCATGCAAGACATTCAAGCAACCCAGGACACACAAGTAAGACATGTAGCTCGGTACACTATAAGACGCGGTACAGTAATCTTTAGTATATACTAAAACAATGGATAGGGTTTTTCGCGCGCTCTGATTGGCTACTCAATCAATGAATATCCTACACTATTCACTGATTCACGGCTCCAGTTCCTCCGAGCGAACGACGCCAAACTGGCGTAAGCAGCGAGCAAAATGCCTTCCTGGTTTGCTGCCGTTAGAAACAGAAATTTCAAAACTAATCAAGTAAGCTGTTCTCGAAATACACGAAGAAGGTGACGAAGTTCGGTTTGGAAGTTTTAACAGGTAAAGCTTTGTCTTTTTGACTTCATTTGTCGATAAAACAGGTGAAAAAATTTTTGTTTACAAATGCAAATTAAGCTTAAGTCTTGCGTTGCGTTATTTAGTTGACTTGTTCATAAATAAGCTTAAAACTAAATTTAATAATCTTTTTTACCGAATGATTTTAAATACAAAAAGAATTCACAACTCCTTTTGGGGAAATTTCCCAGCAAGAGCTAAACAAAATGTTTTATTTGTCGGCAAGAAAAAGCGACGAAAGCGGCCGTTCGGTCATTGCGCGCCAAAATTGTAATCGTTGGCAACAGTAAATGAGTTAGAAATCATATTTTTATGCTCAATTATCTCACCGTTTTAGTATATACTAAAACAATTATTCACCTCAGTGTCGGTGGCTAGTGGGATATTTACCTCGCCGCTTCGCGGCCTCGGTAAGTTTCCACCACCACTGGAATAATTGTTGTATATCGCGGTGCACTATAGCAGGAGCCCATCAAAACTATAGGAATCACGTATGAAGCACCTACCCCCGGAACGAGATTGCGACAAGGGAGAAGAGGAGGGAAGAACAATCTGCTTGCGTCCTTCCTGCTGGTTAACCTTCACCGGCGAAAAATGTCGACGCGCAACCACGTGACATTGCCTAATTCAACATGACGGCAATACCTCGAGAAGGAAGATTTATAATTGCGGCTCATCAGTTTTTTTAGAATGGCCTAGACTTTTTGTTTTAAACAGTCAGTATTTTGCGCAGCCGTACCCAGTCGCCATTTATGTGTTTTTGGGGTGAGATCAATCTCGTCCCCAGAGCCTCCGTTACTTTTGTCCAGCGGATGGGGCAACGTTAGTGATCCCCGTCGCTGTGCAAAAGGATCGCGGCTCTGGGAACGAGATTGGGTTGAGAGAAGATTGGGGGTTAGGTTGAGGCGCGCGGGGGATAAGACCTCGCGTGCCTCAACCTAACCCCCAATCTTCTCTCACCCCAAAAACACATAAATAGCGACTGGGTAGGAATATGATTTTTGCGTATTCTAGTACGCGCGAGCAGTCCAACAAAAGGTCTGGAACGAGGCTGAAAACAAAGAGCGAGACTGTGGAGAGACGCTAAAAATGCGCTTCGCACGTGTAAGACTCTTACGCCACGTTTTACGTATTTCTTTATATTACTGATTTTGAGAAAAAAACCGACTGTTTTGAGGCCCTGCCAGGGTAAATTCCAACAAGCGACATGACCCAAAAAGTAGCGACAGAGCGTAAAATGAAATTGCGACAAGAGACAACCTCCCTCAGCCAAATTGCCACAGTGACGGCAAAGCTGGGAATAAGCGACAAAGAACAGTGGTTTGGCTCATTTATCACCAGTCTGAATGCCGAGAAGAAGTAATTTTCGTCAATTTTCCTTGCGCTTCAGAGAACGTCTCTTGTCAGTGATCTTCAGTGGACCCTCCTGACCGCGCGTCGCGTTACACTTTATTTGCGCAACCCCACACAACTCCATCCTCGGAGATCCAGGGGCAGATAGTGGGTGTGAGGGAAAGTCTAAACGGGCAGAAAAATATGGCACGAAGAAGAAAAGTAAAGAACGGCGAGTAGAGCCCCTGGGGACAATGTCTTACCAGACCTGTTCCAAACGGTCGCCGCCGTTCTGGCTTCTGATTGGGCAGAAAAACACAAAAGTTTTCTGGCACCAATCAGAAGCCACAACGGCCGCGACCGTTTGGAACTGGTCTGGTAAGACATTGTCCCCAGGGGCTCTTCTCGCCGTTCTTTACTTTTCTTCGTGCCATATTTTCCCGCCCGTTTAGACTTTCCCTCGCCCCCACTATCTGCCCCTGGGTCTCCGAGGATGACACAACTCCTAGGAGACCTGGGAAGGAGGTTGTCCGTCACATAGGTTAATTTTATGCACTCTTTACATCTCTCGTATGCTTTGCTTGCTTTGCTCACGTCGTCAGGTAGAACCTTGAGAAGACCACTACGTCTTGATTGGTAAGGCGGAGAAGTAAATGTTATGAACGAAGTGGCTCATAAGACTGGCAATTTCCTCCCTAAATGTAGAGTGAAACGACTAGGTCGAAGATACTACATCTCTTTTAATTTTAGAACATCGCAAGGATTTCAGTCCCCTGCCAGCATTATAATCGTTGTACCCACTATGGGTGAACAGAGACAATGTGTAATCCAGATTTAACTTTCTTGTTTAATGTAAGCAACACCGCAGTGACAACGGTGGAGAGACCAGGGATCAGGTAACCTAACCACCGACCTTCCAACAGCTCTCACAGAGTAGACAACCGTGCCTTCACGATTTATCATAGCCTGCGTGGCCGGCGTTGAAAGGGGAAGGGGAAGGGGGAATTTGGGCGCGCGCGAGGGGGAAACCTGTCCAGGTTTCTATTGTGTGCGATTCATCGATTACACACGCTGCTATAAACCTTGAAAATGGAGAGTCTTTCTTGAGCGATTCAAGAATTCTCTTGTCGATCGCAATCTCTGCAGAAGAATAAACAATGGCGAACTTCCCTTGTTCAATGTCCGTCAAATCACTTAGTTTCTCACTTAAGTTACAGGCACATAAGCCCATAGCTTCAACTTCTTGAATTTGATCATTGATTATGCTGGTAAGTGGGCATATAACCAGCACACAAGCAGCCTGGTTTTTTGCTCTTGGGGCTAGTAACACAAGCAACTGGAAGATGAGGCTTTTACCGAAACCAGTCGGTAAAACCGCCACTACGTCTCTTCCTTCGAAAAGCTCTTTCACAGCTGTCTTCTGCTCCTCTTTCAAGCTAAAGTTGAGGCCTTTCTTTTCTAATTCACACAACAATTCTCGTAAAACAAACTCAAAGTCTCTCCTCGCTTCTATCGCCATATTCGAGAACGTGTGCGCGAAACTTGCGAGGAGGTCGATCAAGTTACTCAAATGGCGTGACGTTGATTTCAACCAATCGGAACAAGGCATTAAGTCGAAGATTGACATTTCATTAATTCTGACCAATCACTATTTTTACGCTCAAAATCTGAGCGTAAAAAACGGCCAAAACAATGGCGTCCTTGCAGGCGTTCCTTTCCTTTCCCCCTCGCGCGCCCCACACGCTCTCGCGCGCGCCCAAATTCCCCCTTCCCCTTCCCCTTTCAACGCCGGCCACGAAGGCTAGATTTATCAGGTCAGTCAGGGTTGATTTCCACTGACGCGTAATTTTTCCGTACGAACGCTCGTAAATTTTACGCGTGTACATAAGATAGAAGCAATGTATGAAAGGCTACGCGTAAACGTAAGAGTTGAGCGAGGTTCAACTTTTACGTTTATGCGTGGCGTTTCATACATAGCCTCTATTTTTTTTACGCGAAAAATTACGTGACAGTGCAAATCCACCTTTAGTCTTAAAAAATGTTGAAAATGGATCACTCAGTTGTGAATGGCGATGTATAAACGCGACATGTTAACTGAGAAATTGCAGAACTGTAATGGTTTCTTTACAACGCATCTCTATGCCCTTTTCTAAAATTCCGACAAGGATAAAGAATTTTCGTTCAATTTCCGACAACGACATGAAGCATTTACAAAAATTTACTAAATTTGCACGTGTTGATGACAAACGCCCAAACCTTCGTGGACGACCACCGAAACACTTTCATCCTCTCCTTCCGAAAGAGAAAGATGTGCACTCAGTCCTGTATCAAATACTGCCTGAAGACATTGCCAATTCGCTTTCTCAGAAGAGTTCAAGACTGGCCCATCTTTATGGGCTTCCCAAAGCCAAATTGAGTATGAGACCAATTTTATCAGCCACTGGAACTTACAACTTTAACCTGGCTGAATAGTTTGAAGAAAAATTGAAACCACTTTCTTTGAACGAGTACACGATTACTGATGCGTTTGAATTTGCTGGTGAGATTCGTTCCATTCCTATGAATGATGAAGAGATACTGGTCTCCTATGACTTGACGGCCCTTTTTACCAATGTACCTTTACGTGAGACTATTAACATCCCGGTCAACAAAGCCTTTACCGACGACTGGTTTAATCAAACCTGTGATCTTCATCTTGAGAAAGACGAACTTGCACAGCTCCATGAAGTTGCCACCACCAATCAGCTTTTTCAGTTCGATGGTCATTTGTATGAGCAGACTGACGGTGTAGCGATGGGCTCTCCTCTTGGCCTGCTAATGGCCAATGTGTTTATGTGCCACCTCGAAGAAAAGCTCACACGCGATGGTTTGGCACCCTCTCCGTATAAGACGTATGTCGATGATGCCTAGCACTTCCGGCTGATAATATGATCCCTTTCATTGGAATTGACATAATTAAGAACGGAACAGAACTTGAAACCTGTGTTTACAGAAAGCCAACCAACACTGGTCTACTCTTGCATTTTCAGAGCCATGCGACAAACGTTACAAAACCGGTTTATTGAAGACCATTTACCATCACGCCCATGTCCTGTCATCTACGACAGAAGCCCTCAATAAGGAATGTGCCAAATTATGTTCCATCTTCTGCCACCCTGATATCTAATTGGCCTCATCCTGCATCAATTCTACCGTTGATGTCAGAAAAGAAAACCGATGATGGCAACACGATCAGAATAGTTCTTCCCTTCAAAGATCAGATAGCCGCTAACTCAGTCCATACTAGGCAATTCAGTGCCGTAGCCAGACCAAACGGCCAACCGAGGCAGGCGGGAGTTGCTAGAGGGTTCGGGGACATGCCCCCCCCCCCCCCGAGAAATTTTGAACTTTAGTCTCTCGGAAATGCGATTTGCAGCGTTTTCTGGGCCTTTCGGTAACTTTTTTTCGAGTTAATTTAAGTGGAATTTAAAAAGCAATAATCAGAAACAAGCTACATAATCTGGGTGACCGTTAACCTCGCCAATGGGTCCCAATGGTTTTGATCAGTATTTGTTGAAAAAAAATTTGAGTTAACGTACGTAGCCCCTTGAGATCGATGATATGGTAATTTTTTCATAGTATATTGACTGAATTGCTGAATTCTTTGTAATATCATGATGCGTTAAAAATATCCGATGATCGCTTATGTAAAATAAAAATGATCGGCGAAATTCGTCAAAATTTTACCGAGGCGAGTGCCTCGGTTGGCCTCGAGCTCATACTAGCTACGACGCTGCAATTGCGTGATCTCAACAATAAGACTGACGTCACTTCACAGCCTATTTTTGTGAGCAAAAAATTGGAGCAAGGTCTTAAGTCTGAAGAAATTAAGCCGAGTATTGTCTGTCAGCAATGCGTTGTTTATAAATTTGCATGTGATCTGTGTGATGCAGTTAAGTTGGCTACACACTGACCCGACACCTTCATCAACGCATTGCCGAACACAAGTATTCAGCTGTCGGTAAACATTTTTTGGAAGCGCACGGTGACAAAAATCTTCTCAATGATGGTCAATTTTGCGTTCTCAAGAAATGCTACGGGAAATATGACTGCCTCAGTTTACGAAATGCTATTCATCAAAGAACTGAGAACTTAACACTCAGAGGGACTCCATCAGTGCTAAACTCTTTGAAAATGTTCAGTTTGACTTGTAACATTTTTTTATATGTTAGTTCCTTTTAATAAACTATTGTTTTTATTGTATTTATAGAACATTCATGTTGTATTTCTTTTCACTTGATAATGCGTCCGGTAACGTCGAAACGTCTTGTATTTTTTACAAGACAATTTAAAATTTTTTTTAATGTTTTTAAGAAACGTTTTTTCGCAATTTTTTTATAGCTAAATGTTTTAAAAAGTCGCTTCTTTTAAATTTCGGAGATGACAACAGTTTATTTTAATTGATTTACTTGTTTGTTTATTTACTTTTTTGGCTTTTTATTCTGTTAATTTTTTATCTATTTATTTTTTTATATATAAAAATGTTATAATTTTTTCTTAACGGAAGGTTTCGAAATGTTCCATGTTCCGAGTTTTATTCACAGCCAAAAGGGAGTTGTTGCGACCGTTTGCACGTAGTTTTTTAGGACTTTTCTTGGTGCACCATTCGAAGACATTTCACAACTAGTGTCGATTATAGCGGAGCACCATAGGTAAATCCGTGAAATTTTGGTTATCACGTTACCTTCCGTCCGGACGGCCCACGTTTGTCCATCCTCTCCATGTAATATGGCCTCAATGATACGCGGACTCTGATTGGCTGTTTTCTTGTAATGACCGGGCATTACTAACTAAGTGTCCAAGGCATACAGCTATTTCGAGAGAAGTTCGGAAGAAATGTGCACCCGACAATCCCGAAAGCAAATATGGGATATGATCAGTACACTGTAGCTGTCGAACCTACTTTTGTTGCTTTCCTTTAAATGATTGCATACAATCTGCATGTAACTTGATAGTAAACATTTTTATGGACATCCATGTTATGGTCAATTGAAAGCTGTCAAAAAGGTCATCCACTGACCAGTGTCACTTGACTGTATCGCGGGCTCAAGTGTACAAGTCATTAAGGTGACGTGTTTTGACATTTTAGAACGCTAACGCACGCGGTCGACTAACGGCGACCATAAGCTCCTCAAGCGCTGAGATTTCAATAGTTAGTCGTTTCCTCGAGATAGAACGGAGAAAACGCTTTCGTAATGGTGAGTCAAAATTGAAATAGAGAGTTTTCAGCTCCACTCTGTGTATGTGTGTGTGTGTGTGTTTTGTTTATACATCCGATTTTTAGCGCTAAACAAGAAGACATGTGTTGCCAGGCGATCGCACCTCTTACTCATATTTTTCCACTCATTAGGAACAAGAATGGGGTTTATTTAAGAACCAAAAGAGCTAGGGTTTACCTTAGAACCACAAATAAGATAATCACTTTATTGTTATACATTTATTGTGAACAATCTTTCTCAAACATGTATTCATAACACCCAAGTTGATGGCATTCGTCCCTTCTTAAAAAGTCCATATAGAGTAAATAGACTGTGCTAGTATCCATCTTACAAAGGCAAACTAAATATTTCATCCAAGTCTCTTTTAACTGCAAATTTAGTCTATTTTCCACTTCCTGCTCTGCAAGCTTCCATAATTTTTTCAAGTCTACTTTTCCTTTCATTCAAAATATGTTGCCCACGCCTCCTGAGCATCCATGGTCAAGCAAGTGTGATGCAGTGGAGATAAATCATCCATTTTACAACCATCGCGGTGTTCATTCACTGCTACATAGATCAGACGATTCACTTCTCTAACAAATACATCTTGAAAAATCTCTCCTATTTTATTCCGTATGATGTGTACTCCCATTTCAACTTCATCAATTATGATCTGGTCTGATCCAACCATGATTTTAAATCTCGAGAATGATTTGCTTGGTAAGGAATGACCATTTTATGTGTTTTGAAACAATAGAAAAAACTGGCAGGTAAAAAACAAACCCTGACATCATCTTACCTGGCAAAAATATGACACCATCATGACCAAGTAAGGACGTGATATCACTATTCTATTTATAGATTATGATCTCAACATTCTTTGATGACGTCAAGCCTTAGGGTATTCTGATGTCACTTGCTCCTTGCCAACTAAAAATAAACTATGACATCATCCCATCTTAATGAGATGCATGACGTCATCTACGTTAATGTAAACTATGACATCATCCTATCTTAATGATATGTATGACGTCACCGGCGTTAATGTATTCCCCCGAAAGTTAATGGCATCCCCCCGCAAAGAACCGGCGTAACCGGTGCATCCTCCACTACTGAGGGTCTTCGTTTTAGTCCAGGGGGTCTTCGTTTTAGTCCAGGGGGTCTTCGTTTTAGTCCAGAGGGTCTTCTTTTTAGTCCACGGGGTCTTAGGTCTTAGGTCTTCGTGTTAGAAACAACGTTATTTTTATTACATGATGAACGAAAAAT
>OZ037775.1:19398772-19443772 GCA_964035525.1 Porites cylindrica | reverse complement strand
ACGTTTGTACTGATATGGATGACGATTTTTTAAATCTATCTGCTTTTTAAACAGTCGTTCTCAATCGAGTATGTCGCATGCGAAGCAGACATAATTACAATAAAAAGCTTAAGAAGATTTTTCAAGAGGCGCTTATCATCAAACCTTTATAAGATCCGCGATCTCTTGGAACGGTGTGCTAAAAATTTTAAAGATTATCATAATTAAGTTGTGACAGTCTCCACCTGTTTTTTCCCAAATGTTTCCCCAGCATCCCATCTGGCCTACGTTAGTGAGTTTACGCAACAGGACAGCAGGAAGAAGCGGACGCCAAAACACTTGTGTGTGACAAACCTGTCATTGCTATTTCTTGCGAATTTTGTCGTGATCTTCACTTAACAACAATGTTTTCTGGTCTTTACCAAAAGATCCATTTAAAGGAAAGTAATGTTTGGCGAAGCGTAATTTCAAACAAAATTATTGTCACGCTGGGCACACAAGGTCTTCTTTCCTCTCCCGCCCTGTTACGTGAGGTCACTATTAACACGATGTCGTAGTATTCAATTGGCCATTTCCGAGTTCCAAAACCCTCATTTTCACAACCAGGCTAAGTGAAAAAAAAATGAGCATGTGACAAAAAAAACAGAGTTTTATTTGCATGAGAATAAAGACTCATTTTCATATCAACGGCTTTTTCTTAGCCTCTCTTTAACACAGAGGCTTGACGCAACTTGGCAATGAGTATTAGCCAAGATCACCTTAGACAGGAGCCCCAGCTAACTGAGTTAGATTTGAACAGAATAATCGTACTCAAAGCTTTGTGACCGGAATGAATGCTTTGATCAAGTATCCAGCGGGCTGTTGGCTCGTTGCTAAGAGGCATCCAAGCACGTGACCAACGCAGCTGAAGGGGAGTAGGGTGGGGAAACTTGCTTGCATCGTTATTGAGTAGACTTTGGAGGATAGCCCCGCCAACTTTTCGCGCACCTTTTACTTTCGCGCCTTCCCCACTATCTGAGAACCTGGAACCGGGTGGCCATGAAGAGGAGTGAGCTGACCTTGACTTCCAAGCACCCCTACGAACACAATTACACCCCCGGCTGTAATGAAGGCTCTACTGAAAAGCCCTGGCTTACAGGGAGTTAAGACTTAAAAGACATTGAGCCGTGATTGAGGTGGTATAAACTTTTTGGTGGACAGACAAATCGACTAATATTGGAACAGGAAAGAGTTACAAATTTTTATTCCTGTTATATTTTTCACTTGCATTTTCTGTGATTTTTCACCTCTTGAATTCGTGGCATCCTGAATATTCGTCAATATTGATTTTAGAAGCCTAATGTTTTAATTCTATATTTAAGATTGTTCAAGTGTTTGATTTTCCGACACTTCCGTTCCGACAAAACTTTTCAAGTGTGAAAGGTAATGCGGCGTCTTCTCTCATGATCAGTTCCGGAACGCTTTTTTCCAGTAGCAAACATTTATAATGAAGGTAAAATAAACAAAGAGCAGAATTTTGCTTTATTTTAATTTGTTAAAGATAAATTCCCTTAATTCTCAAGCACCTTCGCATTAGTTGTCCCGCGTCAAAAAATGCCGAGCACAGACACATTTTTGCATGGTCAAATTTACGAGTATTTTACAGGGATTTTAGAATGAAGCAACATATGCGACTTCCCACTTTGAACGACTTTTTCACATCCTAAAACTTCTCAGGTCAAACTTAATATTCTAAATGTCTGAAATGCTTCTTCAGCTCATGAAAGCCCATTGAAGTGTATCGCTAGTGTGTTTTGTTATATAGCTCTCCAGTAACCTGGGTTCGGGGAATGCTTGAAAACACTTAGATTTGTTTAGCTGTAATGGCACTCTCTAAATATTGATATTATTATTATTGCCAAAAGGAAAGTCTTGAGAGATTTTTCGGAGTGTTTTAGCCAAAGAAGGGCTGCAATTTTTTTCTCTAACATTTTTCATACTTCAGTTCTTGTAGTTTCATTTTGCACTTTTTTCCTCCGAAGTTTTACACGTTGTTGGTATATGTTGAGTACCTTAGTGAATAACATTTTAAAAATTTTTTGTCGGATCAAAATTCGTTTGTATTGTGATTAGTAAATTTGCTTTACCTTTGTTTAACACCGTTGGGCGGCTTTGAGGTATTTCGCCACCTAGCTACAAACATTACAGTTCTTAATCTATGACAATCCGTGAAATCGTCGGCTACGATTTTGCTTGAGCAGCTCACGTTCAAAGCGTTAGAAATACGAAGACTGGGTGGGCTAGATTGTCTAAAATCACGTACACAGCGCGATAAATATTCACCGAAGAGAACACTTATCAACTCCCTTTGTTTGACTTGTTTTGTTTTGATTTTTTAATTTGTCTGCAATTCACGAGGGAGTCGAGGGTGGACAAGGGTGGAACATGAGTCTGGCATCTAGATTATTCCATGCGCCTGTTTCGCTTTAAGCACGACCTTTCACATGATACACGAACTTACCGTGTTTTAACTCGGTCGCTTAGATACAACTAATTAAGAATACCAAAGGGTGATGGAGTCACAATCAATCGGGACTGGTGACTGCGTGTTAACTCAAGCTTCGACAAGCTTTAGATGTTTAAGCTGGCATAACGAGCCATGCCTAGCCGGTTCAGCTGTAGAATTTATTGGTCAAAACGTAATAGAAAGTAATAGGGGGCTTCGCCCACTTTGCCAAAAACTTGTTTTATTTTTCAGTATCCCACAGGACACACACAGAAATTTCCAGATTAAAGCGACCGAAACCAATCCCCTTTCACGGCGGCACGTACCATATATATATTAGTCACGCGACTGCTTAATTTTTCCAGTTGATTCCCAAAATACAGTTACTGTTCTGAGCGGAGTCAGAACGCTCTTAACATAACATAGCCTCACCCATGAAAGAAACCTCTCGGTACAGTGTATAACCTTAGCTCCTCTCAGGCTTTCTCGATCTCTTTCCCTCGTTTTCCCCCCAGAAAGGCTTCAGTGATTCTCATACCGCATAGTCATGATCAGGCTTCGCTGGAACTGAAGCAGTCAACAAGAGACAGGTCGAATGTGTCCTTTTCTACTCGCAGGTTAAATTTTTCAGATCTACTCTCAGGTATCCTGATTATGATGGCTGCTATTGTAATCATTCTCTAAGTGATGTCACTCAGACACCTGTAATGGAAAGGGATGATGACAAGCCGGAAGCTTTTCTTATCTAGGGGCGCATCTAATGTAGGAGCAAAATCCGGATATACATGTAACGTGGCGAATTCGAAACAATGAAACACACCCCATGCTCAACACCCTAGGTCACTTTGTCAAAATTAGGTCAGTAAACGGATTACCATCGATGCCACCATGTGAAGATCTACGGATGATCGCTGAATTAGCCTGCGAACGGCCGACGTTTCTCCTCGCTCATCGCCACGGAGGGACGTTTCTCCTCGTGAAACGTCCCTCAGCGGCGATGAGCGAGGAGAAACGTCTGCCGTTCGCAGGCTATCGCTGAATCGATTACCTCGTCTTTGAACTGTTTAACAATGTCCCCTTTTAATTCATGCTTCGGCGGTTATGTGTCGAGATCGCGATTGGCAAGTTCCAGGTGTTCCAATGAGAAAAGGATCGCGAATTCAAGTTCTAGTGAACGCGTAGACTGCGAGCAGTCCCTTACAAAAGTTCCAGAGACTGCTATCTCCCTTCATAGGGTCAAGTGAAAAAATCGTACGAAAACTTGAGAAGCCGACTCTAAAAAGTTTATAAATTGCGGAGATTCTTTTATTTTTATTATGTAATGAGGTTGAAATGACATCGAATTATGCGTATGGATCGGTCTAGAGCTGTGCCAGGTGTTAAGTTCCTGGGATTAAATATTTGTGGTTCGCTTTTGCTTTTGCCTGAACTCTAGCGCCTCTTGGAAAGAAACGAAGATTGACTTGGTGGCATGTTTAATAAACACTTCCCTACCCGGCTACCAAAACGTCCCTATCCCCAGACATCTACCAAATATGCCTAGACAGAGAGTTCGAGGCTCTGCCAAGAGGGAATCAAAAAATTATCAGTATTTTGTAACCCCCTGCCCACCCAAAATCAAACAATAAAAATTATTTTCATCAAGATCCCGAGAGCACTAGTAAGTGACGGTAAACTTTTCGGAAGCAACAGAAAACAAAACCCTTTCTAAATCACTTCCGCTCGCGCTAGATAAAGAAAACCTCGTCCGAAAGAAATGACGGAAATTGGGGGAAATAATACTTCAACACGTCTTTCTTCTGTATAATTCTATAAGAGTTAATCCAACCATCTATTCAAGTAATGCGATCCAAAGAACCTCATCAATCATCAAAGTGCGGTGGTGAATTTACTCTCTTCCCGGACCGCTGTCGTGCTAACAGGAAAACTGTGGCAATTTGTTTGTGAGAAGTTTAATTGTTTTCCTTCCAGCTATTTTCAAATTATCAGCCACAATAACAAAATTTGTCGGTGCTATGCCTTAATTCCTTCTTGCGTTCTCCTTTTTAATGACTAATCAACTTGAAGGTATCGGAGACTTATTAAAGTTTAGAACGAGATATTTAACAATTATTTCTCGAGTTCGAATGGGCTTTGCTGAGTCAATAGCCCATGAGAGCGAAGGCCGAATGGGCTATTGACTCAGAGGCCATGAGGGGGAGAGGAATAATTGTTTTAGTAAAATCCAACTAGTTGGTCAAAAATATCGAGAAAAAAAATTCAGCTGGTTAAAGCTAGACTTTAATCCTTTTTTGTCGCCAAAAAGCCCGCGCTTCTCGCTACTGGTGGGCTATCACATATAACCTAGTAGTAGCTCAACCAATCAGAACGCAGCATTGATAATAGACCACTAGTTGGATTTTACTAAAGAATAGTATCCCCGGGGTACACTAGTATATAGTATCTGTATTCTTTGGTTTTTACCTTGTATTTTTTATAGCGTAGTACCCATTTATTATTTTATTACTTATTTATTATTTGGAGGGCCACGAGTTTATTAGCCCCGGCTATTTCGTGCTAACCCTCATAAAATAAAGTCTTTACTTACTTACTTCCTTATATCGCTTTGATATCGTTTTCATTACTTACCTATAAAGAATAAATCGTATACCACATTTTGCTATAAAACTGAAATACAGGAACTACTCATTACTAGACTTACCAGGACTGACCGCGCGCAATTGTTTTACCCATAATTGGGGTCAGTGTTAGCAAAATCCCGTCATTATGCTATATTTGTCAGTGCTTTTCTAACTACCGTTCCAGCTTCTAAGCATTTCAACCTTTCATTCTTATCTCGACTCAGGACTCCACTTTGAGGAAGTAGTTGTCAATTTTCTTCTACATACAGCACCAAAGAGTGAATCTAACTCACCAAATTCGATAGATCCTCCGCCACCCAGAACGTACGATTGTTAAATATAGGCTTTTATGGGTAAATATAAGACTTGTGCAATTAATTTCCTTTCAGAGCAAAGTAAATATGTTTCCCTTGTACAGTGTAGGTGTGACGTTTTTGGGGTCATGACCTTTCGAAAAAAACTGTTGTAGCTGTTGTCTCCTTTCTTGGCTGTAATAGTTTGGTCATCAAGCTTCTAATAATGCTAAAAAATCACATTGGTTGTGGTTAAAATGCTCATTGATGTTAAACAACTGTCTTTTTCTTTGGATTAATTCCAGTAAGTTGTGAATAGATTCTTGTCCTCAGACGGAAACCGCGAGCTCAAACTTTGTACGGCTATCGATGACGTCATCGAAGATTCCGGAAGTGATGAGAAGCTCTATGCAAATTTCTGTATGACTACAAAACATACATCGATCCTCAAACGACATTTGTCGCTTATGAGACGTGCCGGACCATCACAAGATCATATTGGACTACTTCTTCAAAATTCACAGACATTTAACATTGAGGAAAGAGTGGATACATAAGCGGTGGTTGATTTTTAACAGACAGTAAAACTTCGGAAATATTGCCTAGCCTCGGAGAAATTCGAGAGATGGTGAACAAGGTACGAGAAAGGATTCATTGAGACAGTGTTCTATAAATTTCTGCTTAGATCTTTAACAGCTCAGTTATAAATTACATATTATATATTGCATCATGTCTTGTGAAGAAAAGGAGTTAAAGCGTTAGCCTCTTGTCTAAAGAAGACGATTTTTAGGTTTATTGTTCAAGGAAGCGCTCGAAGCGATTCATGATTCAATGGTACCAAACGAGATCTAAGAATGGACCTTCAGTAGCTACATATGATCTGAGGCTATTGATCGCTCGATTGAATAGCATTTAGCCTATTTCGCAATCGACGGTCAGTTTGGAATTCAATAACAACCGCTGAATAACTAGTGGATTCAACTATTGAATAATTTCTTCGATTCCTACTATAATACATTTTTGAAAATAATACAAACAAGGATTTATTTGACATTTAGACTTTAGTTTTACATTCTATTCGCGTCAATGATATATTTAAACGTGACGTGTGTAACTTGTCTTAGTTTAGCATTGCCAAGTTTTGGTAACTTCATATATATAAAATATGAAGTATAAGTCAATAATTTTTGAAAAAACGAAAGAAATTATTCTAAATTATTGTTACTTAGATAATTTTAGTTTTGATGTAATATCGGTTACAGCTGAGCATTTTTGCTTTGCCGCCAAGTGAAATTTTAAAACTTTTAGTTTCTCTTCGACTTCCTCTGGACACCATACTCTTTAATTTTTTTTTTTTGCTTATGCAATTTGCATTGACCCTCGGTTGTATATTTGTGCTTGGATGAAGGCGTTTGGACAAAAAAAGTACTGCAATTTCTAAATAAACATAACTCGGGGTTAATCAATCACGCGAATGCCTGCTGCATTTCCGCTTCCGGTAAGTGGAAAGACGCATTTTTTGGCGTGGCTTTAGCCTCGTTCTGAAAGAAATATCGAGCAGGACCATGTTGACTGAAGGTCGGATTACGAGGAGAGTGATTTTGTAGAGGGAAACTGAGAAAATCACCATGCCTTTGGTGCATTTAGCTGACCCTTGGCAGAAAATGAAAGTGGAAGAGGAGATGGAGGTGAATTTCTTCAAATTCTGCTGTAGCATCCCCAAATTTTTCAATTTCGAATGAAAGGTTGAAGCTCACTCGAATTTTTTCAAATTTCCGTTTTCTCAGGTCGCAGACGAAGAAATGACCGACGTAAATAAAAACGGAGTAAGCTGGTTTCTGCCCATATTGCCGACTATCTTGTCAAGCTTATGTGTTTAGTTCATAAATTTCAATCCTGAATTGACTGAAATTTCTTCTGTGCATAGCCTGTCGAAGAAGAGAGATCGTCCCTCATCGATGTATCTGAGGAAGTCGTCAACTCAAAAGCCTGTCTGAAGGCAGACCCGTCACAATTTGAGCTACTCAAAGTCCTAGGACAAGGCTCTTTTGGCAAGGTAATTTCGTATAACTCAATTTTATTTGCAGCTGCATTTTTTAGTGTTTTTTTTAGGGTAACTGTTGTTGAAGCGCGTTTGATCATTGGCGCCATTACTGAGCGAAGTGCTGCAATCTACAAGGCTTTATTGACCTTCTCGCGCTTTAAATTATCTTTATTCATTGTTGCTTTTACTGTTTATACACTCCTGCAGTTTAACCATTATTCATCATTATGTTAAATGGGAGGAAAACGTTTTATTAGTACTGTCTGCTTAGTCATTAAACCGCCTTGTTTCAGGTATTCTTGGTGCGCAAATTAACTGATACGGACCGAGGAAATCTGTACGCAATGAAAGTTCTCAAAAAGGCGACCTTGAAAGGTAACTTAAGCTGGTTAAAAATTATGTTTGTTGTTGCTCGTGAATGTTTAGTCGCCCTGAGATTTTCAAGATGTTTTTACCTCAAAGTTCAAATTCTGGAAAACAATTATCTTTATCTTAGGGTTTTAAAGAACAGGTTGAAAATTTAAGCTTATTTGCGTGAGAAGAAGCTGAAATGTACGAAGTTGATATTGATGGTAATAGGCCCTGTCTTCGACTGTGACCGGCTTTTGGTCGATAAATACCTGTTCTAGCGTCCGTAGAAATGTAGATTTTCGAAATGTAGCTAAATATGCGTTAAGTTATCTAAGCTTATATTTTATCACAAATCAGATTTTCAATATCTGTTGAGTTATATCTCTGTAATATTGGGTATTTTGACTTAATGCCCTTTCTGTATGCGCATTTATTTTATGGTTGTTGCTCTTTTTCTTCTTGTAGTTCGTGATCGATTAAGAACGAAAAAAGAAAGGGATATTCTTGTGGATGTTCAACATCCATTCATAGTTAAACTTCGCTATGGTGAGGCTGGTTTTCAAATTTTATGTTGTTTTACATTCCTCTCTCTGACAACTCGTTTGCTCTTGACCTTACTAGAGTAAAACTCTGATGTAAATTTAATTCCTTCTATTGTGATCCTGATTAGATCTTGTAATGACAACACTAACATTTGTATATTGTACTGTATTATAAAGCAACTTGAAAATCTTATAAGCAGCTATAGTTGGGAAAGTCATAGAGAGGAATGCTTCTTGTCAACCACGTCACATGTAGCTCTTGCTTTTTTCCCCTGTGAAATTGCCATTTACTTGTAATATAATATCCTAATTCATTGATATATTGGGAGCTACTATGTGGTGGCTTTTTGAAGGCAACCTTTTAAAGTATTCGTAGAATTCATAGGTAAATTCCATCCAGCAGTTTGGGAGCAAAGTGGTATTAAAAGAAAAACAAAGTACTCTGGCATTTGCTTTCTGGAGTAATTCAAATGAGCAAATGAAACAGCTTTACCCTGAGATTTAGAACACTTAAAAATCTAACAGAATTCTTTCTTTTTCAAATGGAAATTCCTTAAGCAGAGTGGTGTAAAAGTTATTTTACTGGCACATAAGAACTGTTGTCATTGGCTAATAAAAAACTGTTCAACAACAACTTAGCTCTCCAAAATTTAAAACTACAGGACTGAGTAAATAATAAAAGGTGAATGCAATGAGGCTTAGCAACTCCTGATCAGAGTTCAAACTCTCTTTTAGCATACACAAAGCAAATTTGAATGAGTATTTCACAGTTTATCATGTCACACACTTACACTTATTGATCATTGACATCTAAGTGTTACTTTGTTTATTTCAATGTTAGCTTTCCAAACAGAAGGCAAAGTGTACCTTATACTTGATTTTCTAAGAGGAGGAGATTTATTTACAAGACTTTCCAAAGAGGTGAGTAACATACATGTGCATGTAATACTTTGTAAGCCTTAATAGTTTACCTTGCGCCACCACGCTCTTTATTATTTACTTCATGCTGGTATTAATTTTGTGTAATGTTCACCTTCAATTAAGTTGTCATGAATAAATTAATGAATGAATGGATGAATGAATGAAAATAATTTTGTAAATGAGTTGATTAAAGATGTTCCCTCTTTACATTCTACTGTAACATGTTAACATTAAGCTTCGATGTCTGCATACAATAGCGCCACTGGCAGTTGCTATCAGTCTGTTTATGATCTTACTGTTACCGACCCTTGCCATGAGGTGAATGAGATGTATTAGTTAGACCACACCAGGGTTCAAAGTTTAAATTTGAGTTGGGGAGCGCTTGTGCTACAAGATGTAAATTTTTAGGCGCACAGCTGAAAATTCTAGGAGCACAGCTTACAATGTTGGGAGCATCTATTTCAAAAGAAGTGCCACTTTATATGTTTGTTACTGTCATTTCAGTCCTGTGATTGATAAAACACAGCCAATTTGCTGCGCAGTAATACCATCGTGGTTTTTAGTACTAATTTCTCTTTTTGACAGTACAGTTGTGACTAAAGAAAACTTGCACTTGAAAAAAAATCAAAACAAAAAAAGAGTAAGTCAAACAAGTATGAAAATTTGTCTTTAATGAATTTGTTAAAAGCACAATGACTTACATGTAACTGGAATATGAGTTAAAAACTTTCTTCCCTAATTAAAAAAAGGCTTTTAATCCGTGCTCGTTTTGTTTGGACTGATGTTGGGAGAAAGGACAGAAAGGAAGACAATGTAACTTAGAGCGCGGTTGCGTTTTACTTTCATTGCTTGAAGCTACTGTTTAGCGTCTTTCTAGTTTGAGTACGTAAGTATGGTCAGAAGCAGGTCAGTCGCACTTTGCTTTAGGTTTTAAAGTGCACAGGTGCAATTACACATGGATTTTTAGGCGCACAACCAAAAATCCAGTGGCATATGTGACCAGTTAGTCGTCAACTTTGAGCCCTGCACACCATTAGGAAATGTCCCCTTCTCTTTTGAGACGGTAGTGTGGATTCCTTTACTTCCCCTTCGATTTGACCATGAAGATGTCATGCTATCCCATGCACTCGATATGCTGCTGCTCCTCATATAAATAATTATAGTATTGTGCTCTGTCATGATATAGTTGTTTTGGAAAATTTGGATCAAAATGAGTTATTACAAAAAAACTGCATGTTGAATTAATTCCTGTGATATTTTATTTTACTGGGTTCTCATTAAGTTTTAAAGTAGACAGCTAGGATGTGAAAGCCGGCGGCTTGGCAATTTGAGGCTTTCTCTTTTTCACTTTACCCATTTACGCTCCAAAGTAGATGGCTCAAACCTCAAAGTAGCCAGTTTTTTGGCCGGTTGCGGGCACTTAATGAGAACCCTGTATTTAATTTTTGGATTGTGTAACCAGTAATCTGTTACCATGTCGCCATATGATGACCATGTTATTGAGAGATGAATCATCAATCTAGCTTTTGATTCTGTGTGCAAAATCCTATTGAGTTACCATTCAAATGAAATGTCCTTAACAGATCTCTTGCATGGTTCTATTTATTTAATAGGATTTTTACAAAAGCAGGGTGCAAAGAAAATCATTTTTAGAGCTTGCCATTTGGGCAAGCTGAAGCTAGCATTTACTAGCCCAGACGTCATTTCAACTAGCCCCAAAAGCTTTTCGTCGAGCAGAATTGATTTCACACTTCTTCTGTTTTTCGAATTCCTCAAAGAACATTACTTGCCCGTCGGGCAAGTTAAAAACAGATTTCACTAGCCCGATAGCAAAATCCACTAGCTCCAGGCTATCGAACACTACTTTCTTTGCATGCTGAAAAGAAGTAATTTGAAAGATTTGGAATTTTTGCCTTTATGGCCTCTATTGCGAATAGAAGGGTTTATCTAACAATATTAATTGAATAATATTACTATTAAGTTTGTGTAATCCTTTTGTTTTACTGTTTGGATACAAATCAAGTGATTAATACATTTTCTCCGCAGATAATGTTTACTGAAGAAGATGTAAAATTTTACCTTGCCGAGTTAGCATTAGCACTGGATCATCTTCACAAAATAGGAATTATTTATAGAGATCTCAAACCAGAAAAGTATGTTATGCATAACATTTCCTGAAATAGTTCACAAATATTTGATGTGGTTCAAATAATTTTTTTTGGTTTAAAATTAGCAAAACTACTTTAAAATAATATTGTCGTTTTCCTTTGTTTTTAATAGATTGATATGAACTTAAGCAAAAACCAAAGTGGTTTGAAATCCTTAAACCAAAGAATAATAATTGAACCACCACATATTATTATAAATTAACTTGCCAAGTTGTTTCCTATTTTGAGCACTACTTTTAGGTTTTGAATAAGTTGGTTAGCAACTAAACCTATATGTACATGTATGTTGTCCAAAGCAACAATTTGTCTGTGGTCTAAACCTCTTATTTTTCGGATTACCTTGAACTGTGGTGAGCAATTAATAATTTTAACTAAGAGTTTAGGCATTGTTTTTATTCATGAGTCTTTGTTTCCCATGTGGAACATTGATTAAGTGAGTTAATATTTTGAGTCTGGTATATGATTATATGTGTGTTGACCATAATTAACTTGGTTGCTTGGTGATGATACATGTATTCAGAAAAGGATTAGCTAAAAATAACCAGCCATTCTCAAATTTAAAAATATTTAATAATGTGCAGTTGGTCACTTGCCAAGTTAATTTTAAATCTCAAGGTGGCAAATTAGTTGCCATTATATATATTCACCATGGCTAACAAAATGATTACAGCGTGGACAATTTTGCCTATATGAGGGTGTTGATCATGTACAAAATGTAAGCTGATTAAGGGATCTTGTATTTAATGTTTAAAAAATAGATGATGCATGTAGACAGAATTGAAACATTTTTTCTCTGCAATATAATTGATGAATATACATACACCACCATAACAATCCAAAACTCTTTCTAAGTATCCAAGTACCATATGACGCACCTCAAACTTTTCAACACGATTTCTTTCAACTTGATAAGCTGAAAATTAAGCTATGTAAAATACCTGGCTGTAAGGGGCAATCTAAAATTATACAGTTGATAGCTTTCTGTATCCTCAGTCTACATCTACTTTATATTTTAGTTATTGTAAAGCAGTATCAAACAGCATCACATCAATATAAAATGTATAGCATTGAATTCAGTATTATACCGGAAATAGATAGAATGTTGCACTTAACCTTTCTCTTTTAATTCTTAATCTTTGATTTTTTTTTCAGTATTTTACTAGATGCTTCTGGCCACGTCACGCTAACAGGTTTGTGTCTTTCAATACTTGGTTAACACCCAGAATAAACTGTACATTTAGACAGCTTGAATTAAATTAACCCTCCAATTGTGCAAGGCTTACTTTGCAAAAATTGTTTTCAGAAAGTGTAGACACCCTCGTTTTTGTCTACTTGATCTGTTTTTTTTTTTTAATGACACATACACTATCTGCTTGCTTATTATAAATTTTGTTATTGATATTTTCTTGGTGTGTGGTTCAGATTTTGGGCTTTCAAAAGAGTCTGAATATGACCAGAAGACTTATTCATTCTGTGGAACAGTGGAGTATATGGCCCCAGAGGTAGGTCACATATTTGTTGGAATTTAAGAGGAAGGTGATAAAATTTGAGTAGGTGGCAGCAAAGTAGATTGAAAGGTGCAGAGTGCTTTCCATCTGGTACACCCATGTGTGGGGGTACTGTGGGTAGGGGAAGTGGGGGCCACCCTCTTTTCCCATAATGGAATTTCAATTATTTAGTTAGCCTTAAAATGCATTCCAGAACAAACGGTTATGAGTATGGCTCCCTTATTTATTCACATTTGCTTTATTTTATGTCCTAACAATAATTATGATGTTTTTATTGAACAAAAACGTTGAGAAACAGAAATTAATATCATCATATACATGTAGTGTAATACGAAGGATTTATTGTTACACTTTAAAAGATTTTTTGGTGAGTAGGTGGTTCTTCTGTTACAACAAGTTTTTTCTGGATCATGGGAGCTTCAGGGGAATAAGAGAGTCTTATGAAGTCAGTGAATATTCTTCAATGTACACATGCACCTGTAAACATTTGCAACAGCGAGTCAAAGGGTGTGGAGATTTTTAATGCCCAACAGATTTCCCAAGATGTTCAAAGTTTTTTTAAATACATTGCAAGGGATGACAAAATTTTTACTTCTCTTGGAGTGTGCTTTTCATAATGAGAATTGAAGTTCAAGATTATTTTGTAGGCATGAATATAAGACCCAAGGTGGTAGACTACAGTAAGAACTCACGTGTAAGAACCTAGAATTTTGGAGGTCAGGCTGAACAGTTTCTTATATTTTGGGGTATTTTTCCAATAACAGGCTGATTAAGTTCTTAGTAGGTTCTTATATTTTTGCAAAAGTTATTATAGTGATAGCATTCATTGATCTGCAATAGTACTAATATGCTATAATTGTAAAGCATTTACAAAAATGTCAAGCCTTGTTGTCGAAACAAGTCCTGTATCATGGGCCTGGAGTGTTTTTTTTTATATAAGAACCTATTTTTCTTTGTCAGGCTGAATAGGTTCTTATATTTTTGGGTATTAAAATGCAAAATTTGAGCCTGTAGGTTTTTAAATCACTAGGTTCTTATACGCGGGTTTTTACTGTAGTACAAGAGTTGAGAGGACCATAAGAAAGTTACATTCTTTGAAATGTAAGTTACTCATGAATGTTCAATTTATTGTAGGTTGTAAACAGAAGAGGCCACTCACAAGCAGCAGACTGGTGGTCATATGGAGTTCTCATGGTATGAAAAACGCTTTTTATGTACAATTTAACCCTTTAAGCCCCAATATCCACTTACAAATTCTCCAAACTGATCTCTATATATTTCCTTGAAGAATGAGTTGAGAGAATTTGATAAAAGATCAAGCGATTTTCTCTTATGTGATCATTTTATTCATTCTCATAACCTAGTCTCTTGACAATGTATGGATAT
Organism: Porites cylindrica; assembly: GCA_964035525.1. NCBI lineage: Eukaryota > Metazoa > Cnidaria > Anthozoa > Scleractinia > Poritidae > Porites > Porites cylindrica. The sequence goes on along the minus strand of OZ037775.1, from coordinate 19,429,474 downwards.
CATTGGGGGAAAATTGATGTTAAGTCACAATAGATGACACTATTATGTCATTTTACCATACAAGGCCAAGAGAACGCGCGCAAAATACGAGGCTGTAATACACTGTTGTGTGCTGGTTTAACCAGTTTACAACGGGGTGAATACCGGCGGATGGAGCAACTAGAGCTGAACTCAACGAACCGGTGGACGAACCTAATTTGACTTGTTTGGGCCCTTTGGACTTAACTTTTTTACTGACCACGAACTTTTATTGACTAAACTGACTTAACTGAACAGACAGAACAAAGAGAAATTGGACAACTCAATGATGAAGACATTGACAATTTTATTACTGACAACTGAAACAAAAACAGAACTAAGAAGACAGAAAGTGACCTTAACATATTCTGCAGGTGGGCAAAAACTTTTAGCAAAACAAGAACTCTTGAAAACATATATCAGAGCAAGAACTTGACAAACTTTTAGCTCACTTTGTTTTAAACATAGCTAAGCAAAACGGGGACAAATATGAACCTGACACATTGACGTCTCTGTTACAGAGTTTCGACCATTTATTGGGGGAAAAAGAAAAAACATTACAGTATACTCACTGACAGACAGTTTGCGAAGGCCAGAGAAGCTCTGTCTCGGAAACAAAAGCAGCTTCGCCATGCTGGCAAAGGGCAAAAGCCGAACAAAGTGCTTGGACTAAGTGAAACTTAGTTTCAGAACTTGTGGGAAGAGAAACAACTAGGATGCCACACACCACATTACAAAGCCTTTTTTTACGTACAGTATGGTTTAACAACACCATGTTATTTACAGCTCTTTTTGACCCAGCTTTTGTTTGGGATCAGGTGTTGACCTTTCTACCATGTCTTGAAAAACTGCAATGTCAAACTCTGATAGTTTTCGCTTTTGTAAATTTTCAGTATGAGATGCTGACTGGAGCTCTGCCATTTCAAGGCAAAGACAGAAAAGATACAATGAACATGATCTTAAAGTGAGTAAAATATATGCTTTGCATTGCTTTGGTGGGGAAAAGAAGCAAGTGTAATCTAACTGATGAGTTGTAACCTAATCTTTTTTTGGTAACAACAGGGCCAAGCTTGGCATGCCACAATTTCTGTCACAGGACGCCCAACTTTTACTAAGACAGCTTTTCAAGCGAAACCCTGCAAATAGATTAGGTAAGTACAAGTAAATACAAACTTATAAAACTGAAGAAATTCTTCCACAAAATATGACTGGAGTCGAAGTGCTTGCTAACTAATATTTGATCATAATATTATTAAATAATATTTAATATTTAACTATTGAGCTATACTGTAGCTTGAATTGAATCTTCATTGTCCCTGCCGCCAGTTCCCTTTGGATGGGCTTTCCTTTCACTAGATATTTACTATGCTTGAAGTGTCATGCCAAAAAGTATGAACAACACTGTTGGTAAAATCAAAAATTTTAACATTTAACAATAATAGCTAGTAGCAGAAGGCAGGGAGATCAAAACCTTTTTATTTTCGTTGCCTTGTCTGAGCCAAATCTAAAGTTCTTTCTCCCAGAATAATTGTCATTGGTTATTTTAGATATGCTTTGGGAGATGTACTTGGTATGTGCATTTGAGCTATATTATGTGAAAGGCGTCTTTTTCTGTCATAAGTAAGGAGTTCACAGGTGTTATCAGTCGTTTTATGTGGCATGTACAGTGTGGGTTTTCAGCGGTCAGCTACTTTAATGGTGCTGGTTAAATATTCCTACATCTGATGTTTTTCTAGGTTTTGGTGAGAATGGTATAGAAGATATCAAAGCTCACGATTTCTTTAAATCCATCGACTGGGAGGTATGTTGTGTTCCATCAGTCTTACTTTTTTGGGTGTAATTTTGAAAAATAGTGCTAAAAGGTCCTTGATGTACATGTAACAAAAGAGTACAATGTTGGGCAAACCAGCCTGTACGTAGATGTTTAGTACATTTTTAGGTTTGAGTGACAAGTCACCTGACATTGGGACAGGTTAAAGCAACAATCTGCGCTCTGTGCATTGAACCATGATTTTGTGAAGCTCTTCTTCTCTGTGACCTTTGTAATTTGTGTGACTAGAAATTTTTTCATTTCTATATGACAGAAATTATTCAAAAAAGAGCTCAAACCGCCATTCAAGCCTGCTGCTGGAAGAGCAGATGATGCATTTTATTTTGATCCTGAATTCACCTCCAAGACACCTCAAGGTACATTTTGTTTACCTGTTATTATTTACTGTTGGCCAATTAAGTTAATGATAAATTGAAAACCACTAATTGTGATAAGACAAGCCAGCAATCCTGGCAAGCCGGCAATCATCAGTGTTGGAGCAAGAGCGTTGTATCCTCTGAAACCTTGCCCACGCTCCCTAACAGTTGGTTTTTACTACCTTATTGGTAATTAATTTTGTGTGTCTTTAATTTCGTGTTTCCTGCAATTGTAAAAATATCTCAAAATTAAAGACCTGTGAAATTTAATACACTTATAGAAAATTCAAATAACAGTTGACATGTAATAGCAACGATACAAAAATGTACTTATTGACAAACACAAATTGCTTTCTGGTTTTACTGGTAAGCTCCATTATGTATCCTCTGTTTTGAAATGACCTTAGTTTGCAAAGATTTCAAACATTTCTTGTTCGAGTTTATCTAATTTTGTTAAAGGTTCAGACTTTTAAATGAAGTTGGGAACACTTAAGTCACGAAATTTAATTCCCTATTTTTATGTTTACTTGTTAAAATTGTGAGAAAAAAACCCCGCAAAATACTGTCTTGCCAAAATCGTGAAATTAAGTACCTGCAAAATTAAGAACCATTAATAATAGGAAGTCTATAACTGTTAAAACTTCAGGGAATTTGCTCTTTCAGTTGTCTTATCCTACCCCTTCATGGACGATTCCTGTTTGGTACTAATCTTGAGAATTTGACCCACATTACTACCCTACTGGGCCTGAGTAGTCAACTACATGTACATACATTTAACTTTGTATATTGCAGTAAACTAAAGCCCTTTCAATCTAAACTTGCTCACCTCAAACTATCCCTAATGCAAACTAATACTATTCTACTTTCCTTTATAAGAAAATCTTCATTTTCTGGTTGTTTTGTGTAGATTCTCCTGCCGTCCCTCCCAGTGCCACTTGTCACCAGCTGTTCAGAGGATTTAGTTTTGTTGACCCATCACTTGTAGAAGTAAGTAAAGTGTTACATGATTGTTTGACAACAACAGCAATTACAACAACAACAACAACAACAGCGTTTATTGCATCAAGAGAAATTCTACATTTTATGATAGCTTATGGTAAGGAAAAAATGAGGTTACCAAAAAAATTGATGAATGAGGTTATTATGAAGCACTTTGTCTCAGGGAAATTTCTTCTTACATACTGACTACAGAATTTGTGGATTTTGGAGGCTGTAATTTAGAATCAGGATCAAATGCCAGCCTAGTACTCAACTTGGGTAGTTTTGGAGCTGACTAGATTTTTTTGGGGGAAATCTCTAGGGGTAAATGGTTTAATACATGTAGCTAATGATGTTTTATTGAAACAGGAAGAGCAATCACAATTGACATCCAATGGATCAGACAAAATGGAGACAGACCACAAAGTAGGTGTTCTGCTAGTTTTGGATCAATGTTTTCACTTAGTCTGTGTCCTTAAGACAACTTTAAGTTAATTTTATTTTTATCATTGGTGTAAATGTCTTCTGTTACAAAAGTATACCCACCACTGTCCTTTTTATATTTGTTGTTTGGGATGTACATAAAGACATTGTAATTGTGGTGGTCAAAATAGTTTCAGTCTGTCTCCTGTGATTAGATATTTTATGTCTATGGGAAAATCTTCATGTTTATTTTTGCTCTCTCTTTTGTAGCCTGTACCGACAAAGTTTCAGATTAGGACAACATCAATCCTTGAGGAGTATGAAATTAAGCAGGTGAATTTTGTATAAATGTTGGTTGTAGTTGCACATCACACTTCATCGTTTTTCTGGCAAATGCTTTAAAATGCCATGGCCAAGAGCAAAGTTACATATGGAAATAGGCAAAACATGATAAATTTGACCCAAGTATCTTTTTTGCCATTCAGAGACTCTTCTCTGGCTGTGAGGGGCCCAAATACTTGTCGGCCAAACAAGAAAAATAGGTGGAATGCAGATGATAGGAGATCTACCCGTCTAGTAACTGTATTCACTCCTCCTCTTGTGCCCAGTAAATTAGTGGTAATTGTCCTTTTTTTCCTCTGTTGTAGGAAATTGGAAGAGGGTCGTATTCAGTATGTAGAAAATGTATTCACAAAGTGTCTGGAGAGGAGTATGCTGTTAAGGTAAGGGCTGTGCCATTTCAAAAATCTCATGAAAACCACGAAGGAACTTTTTGGTGGGTGAGGGAGTTTGGTGATTTATTTTAGGCTCAGTTTTGGGCAGGACTTTTTTACCAAAAATATATGACTAATAAGCCTATGGAATATGAAAAAAAAATAAGGTAAGGTAAAGGCGAATACAAGTCAAAGGCCGGAGCTTGTCCCGGTTTCCTTAGCGTGAAGTTTGCCTATTAGTATTGCTACTCCCCACAGGATGGGATGCTACTTCATTGCAGGGTTACCCCTAGCAGTATGTTGCTGGTACCCATTTATACACTTGGGTGAAGAGAGACAAATTGGAGTAAAGTTCCTTGTGTAAGGAAAGAACCTGACGGGTGAGACTTGAACCCTGGACCTCCAGATCTGGAGTGTGAGGCGTTAACTGCTCAGCCACTCATGCCTCCACCAAAAAAAAATAAATTTTGTTTGCACCAATTCAGTTTGCAGGAAATTTTTTTTCCTGAAATCACCCTTGAACTCAGAAATTTTTTCTGAATTCTTCTCTCCACACATATTCTATGAATTATTTACTGAAATCAACGTACTCCCTTTAACAGTCAAATGGTAGGGGTGTAAGGGACAGAACAGCGATGACCCCGAATGTCATCTAGATGAAGTCCTGTTATCCAAACCCTATGTTATTGTGGGTTGAGTTTGTCACTGGCCATTAAATAAAGCAATCAGTCCAGTTTCAGACATTAAAGCTGCTTATTTTTCCTTCAACAGGTTGTCGATAAGAGTAAAAGAGACCCAACTGAGGAAATAGAGGTAACAAGTGTTGAAAGTAATCCAGGATTGAATTGGTTTTGCTTTACTGTGCTGTTTGATTGGTCTAGAAAACTCGCGCCACCCTCTCAGCCAATCAGATGTAAACTAAAACCAATCGCTCCTTGGTCACTCACGTTTTCCCGCGCTACAGGCCGGTTACACGCGTTTACTTCGAGTTGCCATTGGCTCCCTCGGATAATTTCCTTTACTCTGATTGGCCGTTGTGATTACTTTGGTTTTGGTTTTCGACACTCAATTGAAAAGCGCTCTATTAACCTAGTGCTAGGTGTTACTTTTCAGTGTCAGTGGGGAATTAGAAAAATGCGGTATCTTCTACCTTAATTTTTAGGGTGGCAGGGAGATGTAAAGATGCATGCATCACTGCCAGTCTGTTTTAACCCTTTAAGCCCTTATGTCCACATGTAAATTCTCCACACTGAGCTCTGTGTATGTACTTCGCCTTAGCCTACGTGTAGTCGCACCCTCCCCCTGACAAAGGAAAAACGGAGAGTGGGAGCGTGACTTCGTCTGGCACGAATCGTGTTATGTGACGTCACTCTTAGCCTTTCGTAGATGCTCCCTCTCTCCATTTTTCCTTTGTCCGGGGGAGGGTTTGGCTATACATAAGCTAACATTTCCTTAAAGAACAAGTGGAGAGGGTTTGATAAATGATCACCGGATTATTTCTTGGATGATTATTTTGTTTTATTTTCTTACCCTTTACCCTGATTATATATGGATATTGTGCGCAGAAAATTTATGTTGGTCACTCTTGATGGGGGGTTAAGCATATTTTAACACAAGTATTGGTTTTACATGTCATTGTTTACTTGTTTTAGCTTATGCTGACATGCAGTACTATTTTTCATCAGATTCTTTTGCGGTATGGAAACCATCCAAATGTTATTCACCTGAGAGATGTAAGTTCTATATTGAACGAATACGTTTTCCCCATTCTCTCATTACCCACTTTTCTTGACGATTAATCACATTGTATTGTTTGTTGTGCTGTTTCATTCCTTTGAAAGGCTGGAACCCGGGAGTCATTTCATAAGTAGGTGGAGAATGATTGGGTGATCCTAGTCCTGAATAGGACTTTTACTGACAGTGACTGATGTTTCAACAACCTGTGCGGTTGTCATCTTCGTGTCAATGTAAGTTATATCATGTCAGTTGATGGTATCAGGTCAATAACTAGAGTTGAATGCCATCAACTGATGTGATACGACTTGCTTTGACTGTGAAGATTTCCACCACACAGGTTGTTAAAACTTCAGTCACTGTCAACAACAGTCCTATTCAGGAGTTTATTCACAAGGACGATCGTGCTCCACCTACTTATGTTTCATTTTTGGTTTCCTTGTACTTTGGTACCCAGAGAGTGACTGTCGTGAGTCTTATACTGTTTGAAGAAAAAAGAGATGATGGACTTCCTTGGAATTGCAAACATTAAGCTCATGTATCATTATTGTTCTGTTTGCTAGGTTTATGATGATGGTAAAAACGTGTTCATGGTCATGGAGCTGATGAGAGGAGGCGAACTCTTGGACAGAATACTGAAACACAGGAGTCTTTCAGAAAGAGAAGCTGCACTGATAATGTACTCTCTTGCAAGCACATTCGCATTCCTTCATGAGGAGGGGGTATGTTTAACTTTTTTATTATACATTGTAGTTGCTATCTGTTTTCTCATTGGCTTGTTCGCCTTGGATACATCACTGAGATGAATTGAGCAACGGGGACTGGGAAAATGCTGTACAGGGACTAGGCAATGAGCACCATATACAGTGGTGATCATTCTGTAGAGTGCCTTTGAGCCTTGGATACAATTCTTTTAAATTGTATCAGCTATATCAGATTACTTAAGCCACCGTTAAGAACTGAGCTACTATTCAAATATTCTCAGTTTAGACAGATAAAAGTGACTTGTTCAACCAAACCAATGCTATCAAGTTTTCTTTTAAGAGTGCAATTTTTTGGTTTCCAATAAATTGTACCAAGGGTACAAGGATTAAGAACTTAAGCGGCATGCATACACTTGTTCTTAATTAGTTGGGAGTACTCCTTATGCCATAAAAATAAATTCATGTCTTGCTGTTGTTACAGGTTGTACACAGGGACCTAAAGCCAAGCAATATCATGTATGCAGATAACAGCGGCACTGCAGAATCACTAAGAATAGTCGACTTTGGGTTTGCCAAGCAGATCCGAGCGACGAACGGCCTTCTGATGACACCCTGTTACACGGCAAATTTTGTGGCCCCTGAGGTTCTAAAGAAACAGGGTTATGATGCTGCATGTGATATCTGGAGTCTTGGTGTTCTATTGTACACCATGCTGGCTGGGTAAGTTACAAAGTGGTATAGGGAACTTAATCCTTTCACTGCCAGAGTGAATGATGGAGTTTTGTGAGGTGGTTCTTACAACTGTACTTTTGATTCTGTGGATGAAATCCTATGGTGTTACCACTCAAATGAAACCTCTTCAGCAGTACTTTCACATGGTACTATTTATTTGTTATGTAGTTCTAAATTTTTTGTCTGTGGAAAAAATCCTATGGAGTGACCATTCAAATGAAATCTCTTAGGAAGCTCTTTCATGTGGTGCTATTTGTTTTTAAACTTTTACGAAATGAAATTTGGGATTTTTGTCGAATTTGCCTTTGGTCACATTTGGCAGTGAAAGGGTTAAGCAATGATGTTTTTGAGCAATGCACATCAACCGGAAGTGAGGCCTTTTCCACTTGACTTTAATTTGCCTTGATGCTAACTACCAAATGTGTATATATGTGCTAAATTTCTTACACTTATAGAGACGAATTGCCCCAAAATTTGGGTAAAACCACTGGCCAAGAATGCAAAAGTCTGTTTCCGGTAGACGTGCGTTGCTAAAAAATGTCTTGCTCGAGGTCCTTTTTGATTCTCCACTAGTGGAGCTCGTAAGGACGTGTAATGTTTGGATCATGCGTTGTCCAGTAATCTGTGGTAAGACTGTTAGAGTCGTACATGTAAGTAGCCTGCGTTGCAACCTGCCCACGTATCGCGCAAACCATTGGTGTGGCTATAAGCAGATGGTTTAGGGTGTCTGCAACGCAGGCTAAGATGTAAGCCATCGGCCATTTTGAAGTTGTGCTCATGATCGGGTTGTTGGTATGTTGATTTGCATTATGAGGTTAATTTACTTTGCGAACTTTGACCCATTTTTCCACCGAACCACGTAATAGGTAATGAAAGAAGTGTCAGTGTCCCTAAAGCAATCCCATTATGCAATTCGACACAACACTGACCTTCCCAGTCAAACTGGTTTTAATACGGCTTTTTTCAAGATGGCGTTATTTTGTTACAAGTCACTACTAGATTTCATTTAGATTTTTCCTTCTTATTCAAATTCGGTTTACTGTAAACCTTACCACAACAATGCCTTAACTTCAGTTTCCAAGCACAGAAATTTCCCAATTCCTATTAATAAAGCTTTTTGTGTTTACCTTGACAACGTTCCAAATAATAGTTTGCAGTTGGTAAAACATGCGTTAGAAAGATTTTCTTGAACTCTTTGTAAAATTAAGCCCCAGCATATGATTGCATGTTACATCTTTAAAATGTATTCCTTCTCTCTCTCATAGGCAAACGCCATTTGCTGTTGGACCAGAAGATTCTGCATCTGTAATCTTGGCGAGAATAGGAGAAGGAAAGTATTCCCTTGTTGGAGGGGCCTGGGACAGCATGTCAGATGTTGCCAAGGTAACTAATTGTATCAATTGCTGGATATGTAATTCGTTATTTTCGTTCAGCCCTATAATTACTAAATTTATGGGAATATACTTATTCATAATCATTTTGCCTTTTCTTTAGGACTTGGTCAGACAAATGCTTCATGTAAACCCGCATCTGCGACTAACGGCAAAACAGGTAAAAAAATTTTTTTCACGGAATTAAGATACTTTAGTTAGCTTTTCGACGTGATTCTAAAAGTGGGTTAAATAGTTATCTCAGGGATTTCTTGGTTGATTATGTGTACGAATTTGCAGAGTGATTAAGTCAGTTCCTGTAACAGCGATGGTGTAATGTTAAACCGAATCCAAACTTAGCACTTTGTCCAATCACAAACGTCACCAGCAATCCAATGAACCACTCAGAAATCGGGTAAAATACATGTTGCGGGCATTAAGCGCGGGAAACGCGTGCAAGCGAGTCACAAGTTGTTTTGATATTACCTCTGATTGGTTAAGAAAGTGGCGTGACTTTCTTTCAGCCAATCACAAATTGTTGCTATGAAAACCCAAGCTAATCGCAAAGAAAAAGAGTTCTGTCGGGGGAGGTTTCAACTCCGGATTTAACCTTTTTGCTGTTGAAGGCCCCTCTTACTCGAACTCCCAAGGGAAGCAAATAACACTGTCGAGACTCCGAGAATTTGATTTGCCGAGTTAAATTTATCGGAAAATTAAGCAGAACGGAAAGTGCAGTTACTTCGAGTTTTAGGGGAGTTCAAGTTAACGAGGTTATGCTGTAATCTCGCTGCATAGTCTTGTTGGATGTTGACCTTGTTTTACGTTTCACCATACAGGTTCTTCAACATCCCTGGGTTGTAAGCCGCTACCAGCTACCTCAAATCAGACTACACCAAGTTAGTAGTGTCTCAAGAATCAAAGAAGCAGTCAAGGCAACCTTCTCAGCACTCTCTTCTCCTGACAACAAGAGGCTAAAGCCTGTTCATGCCTCGCTGCTGGCACAGCGAAGAACCACCAAGAAATCACCGAAATGAGTAGTTTCGAGATATTTTTGTAACTGAATTTTTGTACGTTTTTCTACGTTCTAGGGTTTTTGATGACACGGTAGGAAAGCTCTTTAGATACGGTTTACTTTGTACTATAATCGCCTCGGAGATTTAGATGCATTTGTAGGCACAAATCCAGCATTGGTAAAAATTGTAACCACCACAAAAACAAGCAAACAAACAAACAAACAAATGCCAGGGTTTTCTCACAGTTATAAGGGAGTATTTACGCGGTTTTTCATGTCAGTCCAGTTTACCAGGCTTTAAATTGCGTTGTTCATCAGATACATCGGGTCTATGACGTCTAGTTCTTTTGTGCTTTCTTGTTTTGTTAATTTCATTGCTCAGATGTTCTGAGATTTCAACTTGGATAAATTGAAATTGTCTAGGTATTGTGCATAATGCAATGACCAAATGAAAGAAAAATACCGACGTGGCAGTACAACCAGAAAGCGCAAACTGAACTACATCAAAGACTCGTAAGAGGTTGACATTCATCCCCAGTCTTCTCTTATTTGCCCCTCGACTCTTGACCTGAGTATGAATCAGAAGAGACGACTGGGTACGAGTGGCGCCTTGTAGATTTCAACTTTGTGGTTATATAACAATGTCGTTCACAGACGCAAAAAGTTAACCATTAACTTGTAGTGTCATATCATTATTAATATTTATGAAAATGCAAACGTGATGTCATCACAATGCAGAGAAAAACAAACAAACAAATACATATAATAATAGCAAATTACTTTCAAAACGTTTTGTTCGCCACGCGAAATTTGTAGTTTTTTCATCATTTCTATGATTCTGACCAGCAGAATTAAAGTGTAAAAATAATTGAATGATACAGTGAATAATGTTTTTGCTACATGTAAAATGAATTAAATTGACAAAATAATTCATTTGATTACAACTGTTATAGGGATGAGTGAGCTACCAAGTCCCAAAAGTGACTAACATCAGTTATCGATACATACTCGAGAGAAAGGGTGACGAGAATTAATAGTATGATCATTTAAAGGAAAATGCTTTGATCTTTTAACACACTCTTTCAATTTATTCTATAATAAGTGTATGGAGATCAGGGTGGAAAATTTGGGATCATTGTAAGTTTCTTCTCTTTTAGGGCAAAATATTGGCTTAGGGGAGGGGTAGGTGGGCAGTTTCCCGGAAACTTAAAATGATCCAAAATTTGTATGTGGATGTTGGGGCTTAAAAGGTTAAAATTGGTTTCGCTCTTGGTTTGCTGCACATTACAATTCCCAGAGAATTGTTTATCAATTAAAATGTACCATATGTTAGTTGTTTTTCAAAGACTTTGTCGGACAAGTTTATACTAGATTATATACAGTGCATTTTTTGGAAGAATACATTTACAGCAGTTGCTGTAACCTTTAGCCTATATACAGATTGAAATAAGAGACGTCCGTCTGCAGGCTATTAACTTGTTACTATTAACTTCGCAAAACAAATTCTTTTATAGTCAAGGTATTTTCATCAAGGGAATGATTTGAATGTATCCCGTCAAAGTAGACTTCGGAAAATATTGAATGATATTTCAGTAGCACACTTGAACTCCACAATTCGGTAGCACACAAGATAAAACGATATAGAAGCTGTTTATTTGAAGAGAGGTGGTCTTCCTCAAATTCCGATGGAGATACCACCTAGGTTTCTGGCAATGGTTATGAATTTTAAAGAGGAAAATAAGTTACGACTATGGAAGTTCTTTACCCGTTTGCCTCGTTTTCGCTCCAGTGATTTTCAAATAGGCCATTTCCGAGTTGCCCAAGGCCTCTGTTCCAAAGAGAGGCTAAGTGCAAAACCATTGATATGAATATGATTATTTATTTTCAAGCAAATGAAATTCATTTCTACAAGAAAGGTTTTGCACTTGGCCTCGTTTTGAAAGTTAGAGTTTGGAACTCGGAAAATGGCTATTGCTCCGGGCTGGCTCAGTTATCAACTAAAAAACAGCACCTAATCATTGACTGCTTTGTTGCATATTTGTACTTGACAATATATATACTTTTATACTGCAGATATCATACCTATTTTTTGCAACTTTTCTGCTCTAATTTCGTAAACGTTGTAAAGTTTGTACACAGATTGAATATATGAATGTTGTCTTTTATGCGCTTGAAATATCACTTGTATGTAAGACATGTAGCAATTTTTGCCGACACGTATCAGACATCTCGTTTTTTCTGTCATTTTACTTGGTCACCTTTCTAAGACTTGAGTCACAAAAGTTACTTTATTTGTTCGCTTATCTTGTTTGCTCTCTTGAATCTAGTTTTATCTTTGTCTGAAGTGTCGACAAAAACGCAGATACATGACGTGTTGGATTGTTTCTATTCGATTAAAATAAAAAAGGAAAATAGTATTTGTTATTCAAGAAATTTAATATGGTGAAGGTTGTGAAAACTAAATAGTGATTGTGAAATATATGTTTTCTTGTGTTAGAGCTCTTTAGGGCAGTCTACTGCTGGTCAACTTCATCACTGTTTCGTTAGACAAGTATTGTCTGATGTTTAATTCTGTATTTTCAAAAGCTGATAGGGCTTGTTGTAAATAAACTTACCTCATTGGCTTGTAATTTTCATGTACTTCTTTAAACACTTAATAACGACAGGATAACGATAGTTAGCAATCAACCAATTTAATATTACGACCAGAATCCTTCAAAGTATTGCTTTCTTGTGTAAATTTAGGCTTTTGGTATTTAAACCTCACTGGGACTTCCAAATTTAAATATGAAAGAAAAAACGAAGTGAATTCTGGTCTTGGTAATAATAATTCGTCATCGTGCAAATGGCCCATTTACGTAGCCTGAATTTCAGACGATTACTTCGAGAGGAGAAAACGACTCGAAGCAATCGTATGAAATTCAGGCTACCGTTTACGAGGGTTGCATGGAATGACAACAGATAACGCTTGATTCCTTGATCGAAATTGGAATATAGAAATGTTGGTTTTCCTGGAGGAAGGTGATACATAGGCTCAGCCTCCAGACTTGGGTGTCTCGATGCGTCCGCGGTACTCTCCACCGCGGGCACATCGAGATGTCGAGAAACCCCAAGGCTGAAGACTGAGCCTACCCTAAACAATCCAGAGAACTCCGGAGAAAAAGCCATTAGTAGCCTGTTCACAGACCCTCCATTTTCTCTATTAGAGGTCGTCGAACGTGCGTATGAAAATAAAAACCGCGTGAGATTTATTGACCGCAAGGGCAAGCGGGCTCGGGGTTGAGAAATAAGAAAACAGATGGTTCTTTCTTCTTTTATTTCGCTCTTCCCTTTCGTTTTCGGGGGCGTTCGCCCACGCGGGAAATCGAATAGGCCATTTCCGAGTTTCCCCGGGCCTCTGTATCAAAACGAGGTTAAGTGCTTAGCCTGTGATATGGAAATGATTTCTCATTCTCATGCAAACTCGTTTTCACAAGAAAGGTTTTCTGCGCTTGGCCTCATTTGAAAGTGAGGGGTTTTGGACCTCGGAAGTGGCCTATCGTCGGAAAAAAAAGAAAAGAGAATTGTACATAGACAGGCTAGCGAAGTGGCGTGTGCAGACTCGTTCCAAGTCCCTATCTTTTTAACATTTTAAAAATGAAGCTTCTCTACGAAGACTATATGAAGGGCTGCGCAGCCTTAGATTACAGAGCTGCGATCAGTGGAATCATATCGCAGGCTGTTCTCTTGGTCCCATGGCTCATAACAAACACCTTTTCCTTTGTTCCCTGGGAAGTTCCTCCTCAGGTCAGCACAGGATCGGCCCAGGCACACTACAGCCTCCTTGCCCTTGAAGCCAAAATTGTAAGGATTTGTTTGGGAATTTGATAAAACGGTATAATTGACATAAACAGTCATTAAAGTGTACATACGCAGGAGCTCATACCTCATAAAGAAATGCCTTTTGTGGCTTTGCTATAGAAACCATTGGGCATAAAACATCAAATCCAGATCCGCGTTTATTTTTGAAATGCATGTTAACATAATACCATGCAGATCTTAAAAATGCATGGCAACAGAATTCTTTGAAAATTGCGTTAATTTTAACCCCCCTCTCCTTTTGCCTGCGAATGTAGACTTGTATGTCGGCTCTACAGGCGACAAGTTACTTTTATTACTTTGGTGGAGATAATAAGGCGAAGCGAAGAGGAAATTCATTTGGGTTCGCGGGCTAATACAAAAGCGCAGATTGATTGTTTTTGCTTTATTACTATACTATATTTTACAAAAGTAAACTAAATTGAGGAAAGCAGGGGGGAAGAAAGTAATTTGAACTGGCAGGTTTCCCAAATCACTTGAAAGTTCTCACGGGGCACGTGCCTGCAGCTGCGACCTCGTTTTCATTACGTTTAATAACTCGACCCAGTCGACCCAGTCATCCACAATTGTCTTGCAAGACGTTGCGGAAAGAGTGCGAAACTTTTATTCCCGGAAAACGTTGGCGCTTACTAAAATGGGATATTCCGTTCAGCTTTCAGCTGGGTTTTAATAGGGCACCATGGATCCTTAACTAGCATGGTCTTTAATTCTGAAGGGCAATGGTATGAAGTGATATCACCTCGAAACCCTTCTGTAAATATTAAGCTTCTTATAGTTTGTTGGCTGCAGGCCTCCAAAAAAAACAATGTTTGAATCTATTGCTGCGTCACTACTAAATCACGTCCTAGGAAAATATATCAAGAACTTGGACAGTTCGAATCTGCGACTTGCGATTCTGCAAGGTAAGCATCAGCTGTGTTAAATATTGGTAAAGAACTGATTGGGCGAGTAATGTAAGCACTTATCTATTCTGAAAAGCTTAGTGTACATTTATATATAATTCAATCAGGCGTAAAATCACAACGTAATGTCCAGTATAACAGAGGACTAACCGCTTAAAATCTTTTTTTGATGAGACAACTGCAAACCTCAAAAAAGTCACGTTCAGCGCGAAGCTAGAGAAAATACCTTCGCAATGCACTTCCAGTTGAAGGCTTCGCCACTAAATAAATATAAATAAATGGGCTAGTCCCTACAACGTTAGCGAGGCACGTACTAAACCTTAAAAAAGATCGCAACGGTTTGTCGTTGTTGAAGCTTTAAGTTATGATTGCATAGTGTTTCTTTATTATTTATTGAGCGCTTTATGTAACATTTTCCCGAGTCTTTCCAGTCACTAAGCAATTTGTTTCTTGTGGCGTGACACTGTCACTTCTGTGTCAGTTATGTTGACGTAGCGTGACTGAAAAAATTTTGCTGACCAACGCGCATACGGTGCTTCCTCTGTCAGTTTTGAATGCTATATTAATTTGTTGCTTTGTGAGGAGTTATGAAGCCTTAATACAAGTCGGAAGATTTTTGGGGGTTTTAGTGGAGCTCTCTTGCAAGCGAAGCGCATGCAGCGGAGCACCATGGATAACAAAGTTTGGTTATCTATGCATCCAAGAAATTTTGGTTGTGACAAAATCGTCCGTACATACACGAATGATGTCCGTACGTACGTCAACCCCTTCATGTAAGTCGGGGTGAAATTTTGCATTTCAAGCTCCCTTGCATTTCGTCATTATATTGCATAGCCACCCAGACTTTTAGAGAGAAAAAATAACAACAACAAAGCCAATTCTTTCTTTTGACTTAATTTTAATGTCTACATTGACGTGGATAACAGAGAAGGAGCTAGAGTGAGAGGTAAAAAACAAAGGAGACCAATTTTGTTGAAAGAAAAACATGAAAATTTTTTAGCTGCGGTGAGAAAATGAGAAATGCTGGCGAACACCAAGGTGAAAATGAGCAGCAGAGAAACAAGTGAACAGGAATACAAAAAGCTTTTCCTCGGTAAAACATGTAACAAGGAAGTGTCTGGAAGTTTTGCGTTGTAGTTATGCAAAACAATGGCAATGAAATGTACAATAAAAGTGTGCTGCATGTGCAAAGTTGTTTTTGTGCTAATTAGACCTACAGATTTTTTTTGGCCCTTTTTGTTGCCATTGCCACTCAGCATTACACGATTTTATATTTTGTTTGAGTAAACTATAGATATTAATGAGAGCTTCACTTTTAGCCCTGGCTAAATCTATATATATTATTTCAGTGTTATGGCTAAGTTGTGATCAGATCCAATTCTTGCAGGGAAGTGAATGAATACTGTATATTTTCTTTGAATAATAGCCATCCCTTGATTAATCATCTCCCGTGAATAATTGTCCCCCTTTGATTGAAATATTAAAAATAATTGCCTCCCCCAGGCCCCTGGCCATCTTTTCTTTGTTTTATCCTCTCCCTGTCAAGTTAAAAATTGACTCAAGTTTTTTTTATTGAATTGTTTTCATTGATATTAAAATTAACCTTGAAAATTAATCAAGGAACCAAGTTTGGAACACTTAAAAAGCCCAGTTTCAGTTTACTTGATGTGATTATTTTTTGATTTACTGGGCTAATAAAACAAAATATTGAAATGATAATTATTTCAATATTTTGTCTTATTATCCCAGTAAAAGGGGCCAATTATTTGAGGGAGGCAATTATTCAAGGGAGGTAATTATTACCTCCCTTGAATAATTGCCTACCCTCAAATAATTGGCCCCTTTTGGTGCCAATACAGGAAATACGGTAAATGGAAAAGTACTCAGTTAAAGTATGCACAGCTTTTCTTTTTATGGGCCATGCATTTTGGGAAGAGAACGTTGAAGACAGAGAAAAATTATTGGAATCAAACATTTTAAATTGTCCTCTAAAGATAACAACAGCCAATTTGCATAAAATAGGTCTTAAAATGAGGGAATGACATTTCAGAGAACTTGGCTATTAAGTCTCCTAATGAGGGCAGGGTCATGTCCCTCATTCCACTACCCAACTCACCCCAGGAAAGTGTGCCTCTGGTGCATATTTTTTTCCTTACCAGTCATGAGTGGTCCCTTACCTGCTGAGCTGAAACTTAGGGAGAACACTGTTAGTGATATAGTCAGATAATCTTGCTCTTTCTTTTAGGAAATGTTGTTCTTACAGATCTTGAACTGCGAGATGATGCATTGGTAAGTTGCAAAGAAAGAGATCGAGTGTTATATAAGTGGGACAGATAGTCTGCTGGGAAATGGATGTTCTGTCTTTTGATTGTGATTCTTGATCATTAAGTTTTAATTTTGATTTGCAAATATATGTATATAAATTTTTGTTGTGAGAAATGAGAGAGAGATATTTTCAAACAAAATTACATGCAATTTTATACCTTCAAGTTAAAATTTCTTGTTTGCCTGACCTGGTTGGAGCACTGTTTGAGCATTGAACCTTCATTAATCCAACTGCACCCTTTATAATGACCTATATGGGGAGGCTCTGCCTTTAAGGGGTTACCCTTTTCATGTCTCAGTTACATGATAGAATAGGGATTTCTCTAGTTAAAGTATATGAAAGGGTGGGGAAATCTGTCACTTAAGTATTTAAAAGGCCTTGGATTGAAATATTTTGAAACAACACTTCTTGCAGCATTATTATTTCAATTTATTAAATGCTGCATATAATCAAGAGAAGACTTGCTGTTAGTAGGTATGAGAAAGAGGTACCATTTTTTAAGGAAAGGTATATGAAAAGGGTACCTTTTTTGTCAAAAATGGTATATAAAAGGGTGCGGGGTTGGACCTTGGTGTGGAGCCTCCCTGTATAAAACAATTTTGACTGCCCCCAACTGGGATTGCGTCCAGTAAGCGTAATGAAATGTGGTTAAATCTTGGGTTGACAGCTCCATACAAATCCCTGTATTTTATCAACCCAACCCTTGAGTTGATGTCTTTGTTTGTTGCACTGCGGGAACTGACAATTGAGGCTAATAATTGACCCCTTCTCACCAAAAAGTGTTTCATTCTGTTGCTTGAATTGGGGGGAAGGGAAAGGTAATAGGACTATTAAAGCAAACGGTGTTCCTTACCGACGTCAGTTGACTGATTTTATTTCCTAGAAATTATACTTTATGTGACCTTGTAGTCTGTCATCTTTTATCAAGTCTTAAACTGATTCGAATAGGTTGCTCTACATGGTAGGCATAGTAATTATCCAGCAATGTAATTTGTGGGTAAGATCCAGTTTTTCAACATGAATGGCCATTAGAGTCTCATATCACACTTTTATTCTGTAAATCTTTCATAATTTTTATATGGGTGATTGATTCCTGCCTTGATTAAAGACAAGATAAAGGAGTTTGTATTACTGCTCCTCTGTTGGAGAGGATGTTAGTTCATTACTGGGTGCATCACCCCATTCACAACGTTATTCATCACCTGGGTTAGGTTAAAAAGGTTAAAGGCATGTTTTTTTATAGTGGAAGGTGCACTTAGCTAGTCAGCTAATTTAGAGGCACTCCACTCAAATATTTAGAAACAAATAATTCAAATAAAACATAACAGGATTAAAAACCCCAACTGGCAGAAGGCAACCAGTTGGCTATTTACAAGCGTGGCCGAGAATTTAAACTCGGGACGACTGAGCACAAATCCAGCAAGTGGCCAGAGCGGGACTCGAACCCGGGACCGTCGGATTGTGAGTCCGACGCGCTGACCACTCGGCCACGCTGCCTCTGCAGTCAGCAGAGCCAGTCAATCTAAACATGATACTAGTACTCTCCCATTGTAATGTTACTAGTACCTTCTTATACACCTGGTGTTAGGGAGACAATGTCAGGGTTCTTCTGTGAGTAAAGGAAGCAAGTGAGAATTAAATGAGCCGTGACTGGGTAAGGGGTTGAGGTCACTTCTTTCATTTGGCTACATGTACTATGAAGTTACACGGAAAAATGAATCAAAATTGGTCCCCCAAGAGAAACTGTCTCATAGGGGAATTCGACACAACCCCAGGGGGAGTACTCCAGGTTTTAAGTGACAGGGATGATCGAATGGGGGCAAAAATCAAAACCCCAAAAAATCCCTGGACCAAAATTTAACGCCCAAAAAATCCCTTGCCGAATTTCCTAGCCATAAAAATTTACAGAAAACATTAAATTATATAACACGAAAAACAGAAACATTAGTTTTGAATACCCAAAAAAATACCTTCTTAAATCAAGCTACCCCAAGAAAATACTTGCCAAAATTTTCCTACCCAAAAAAATCCCGAAATCGAAAATTTCAAACCCCAAAAAATCCTTCGATCATCCCTGTCACTTGAAATCGGAAGGACACCCTGGGGACACATCCAGACCGTGTCTCCATGTCAATCTCCAAATGACCAGTGACGGTAGTGTTATAACCTCTGTATTTGATGTCTTACTCATTTTTTTGGTGAATGCTGTTTTTTTCTCTAAGGACGAGTTACACCTTCCAGTGGAGGTCACCCATGGCTATGTTGGTAAGTTATTGATAAGATGGGATCATAGGTGAATTAGTGCAACAGTCGTTAGGTGTCACCCTCATAAAGTGTCAAAAAGCTCCTTTTTTTTTTTTGAAAAGTTGTATTTCTTCTTCCAATCCCCCCTGAATTTCCGTTGCCCTCCATGGGGGGGGGGGGGGGGTATGGATATTTTCTGGAACTACACATTCTATGCCGTGGTTTCCGGATTCCAATCGTAAATGGGATTCCGGATTCCTCCAGCTGTATTCCGAATTCCAAAGCCCAGGATTCAGTAGTCTGCTACACAGCCGTTTTTAGTGTCGTCACGCAGCGTTCCTCACCAGGAGCGTTGCATGACGACACTAAATACGGCTGTGTAGCAGACTAAGGATTCAGGAACCACAAGCAAAATTTTCTTGGATTCCGGAATTTCCCGGATTCCGGAATCCGAATTCCCTTATATGGGGAGAACCTTCTATTGTTTTACAATGCAGTCGCTTATTAGAGCCCATTCTTGTAAGCGACCAGCTCTAGTTACGATCACTTTTTCGAATTTCTGAGGTGGTCGCTTACGAGAGGTTTGACTATAGATTATGAAAGCGGTAATTTTCCGTTGTGGCTTAATTCATGCAGGAACCCTCAACCTTTGGAGCAACTCTTATACAAGTATCTAACAGTTTTAATAACATCGAGAAAAAGAATTGCAGATTTGTAGTCACTCCTAACTGAAAAAGAAATAAACTGTCGTCGAGTTGAGTCTTTTGGGGCAAATTTCCACTCAGGATATCGTAGTGATCGGTTCAGTGTTCTAACCTCATGACCCCTTATATGTTTACAGGTAAAATACGCTTAACAATTCCATGGACAAACCCTTATTCAGGACCTTATGAAATAACGGTTCATGACGTCTACCTGATAGCAGGACCTATACGAGGTGAGCTGATACTGATATTACAGTGCGCTTTAATCTCACAGAACCGGAGTCACTACCTGATCAGCAGTTAAAGAGATGCAAACTTTTACCAGTTTTCTAAAAACCGTTGTCTTGTATGATTACAGTGCACTTTCTCGGGAAACGTTTTAATCTAAAACTAGTCGTATATTGTTTTGCAGTTAGGTAATATTTTGGTTACATTGCGCCCATATGTAGCAGGTGCTACAAAAATTTATAGATCTTGTCACGATCTTAGTGAAAAATTCTGCAATATTTCAACACTTGTGACGCAGTCTGGGGAACCTTGGTGAACATTTATTTTTCCTGCGAGCTCTCAACATTGCACTGCAGCAAAATGCTGCTTATTCTTTTCGCTTTTTCCACGTGAGGTTGCTAGTTAACAATGTGGACATGTCTGATTAGATTCAAGATATCTGTTATACGATGTTTAAAGAGGGGGTAAAGGCGGGGTCCTACGCACGTATCACGGACATTAAAAAGAAGGAATAACGCATCACGGGGATTAAAATTCCGTGTTCACGTTTCACGGAAATTTCCGAAGTAAAAGAGCAGCGCATGGCTGGACCTGTTCAGAATGCCGCTGTCTACAAAGTTAATGATGAGTTACCACTTAATTGACTTTTAATAGTAGAAAACTGAGACCCGAAGGGCCGAAAAAATATTGTTTGGAGACCAGGCCCCCCTTGTCTGACGGTCTGGCTCTCCTAATAAAACGAAGCCCAACCTAGACCGCGGTTTAAGAAATCATAGGGCCTCCAGATCTCTTTCTAAGTGAGTTATTTTAAGAAAATGAATGTTTCTCCAGTCTAACCTTGTGCTGCCATGAAGCATTTCTCGATAACCCGTGTTTAAATAAAAGCGCTGAAAAAATTGAAAATGTCTTAGAACACGTTTTTGTTGAACACTGGCTAAACTCCATTTAATTAACCGGCCTTTAAGTTTTTTAAGACCTTTTAGAAAAGTTCATTTGAAGGTCCACTGGTTTCACTGTAAAATTTGTCTTCAGTTGAGGCTCAACTTTGGCGAAAAAAAATAGATGAAAATCACGGATATCGGATAAAAGATTTTAAAGTTCACGCATCACGACAAAGCAAACCTTCACAGTTCACGGATTTTATTTTAAAGTTCACGCATCACGACAAGCAAACTTTCACAGTTCACGGATTTTAATTTCATATTTTCACCTTTCACGAAAATTAGCACTTAATCCCGTATCACGCAATAACCCCTTTTCACCCCCTCTTTAAAGGCGCATGTTGGTCAAACGAAGGTGCAGGAAACATTTCAGTTTTATTAAGCGTAAGTAAGGGTCGTGACCTGTTTGAGTTGTATGAATAATATTATTTCTTCAACCCAATTTAGAGAGAAAATATGACCCTGAGAGGGCAACAGCGTCTGAAATTGCCGCAAAGAGGAAAAGACTTTCTCAGATTCAACAGAGAGCTCACCAAACAGAAGCCGACAGTATTGAAGGTTAGTAGTGTAGGAGGATTTGTATGATATTTAAATAAATTATAGCATTTAGGGCAGATAGTAATTTGGCGTTTACAAAGTGAAGCGTCTTCCTGCTTAAAGCATTGCCCATACACATCAGGCCCCTGTTGCTTAACATATGGGTAATGCTATCTGATCCGACTAAATATGACTCTGTTTTCCCTTTTCCGTTGTTTCGCCCTCTACCTAGTAAAGTTCAATTGGCATTTGAATTTTTTAAAAAAGATATTGGTTCGATTTGTTCGCTACAGTGAATCAACGCGATGACGGGAGATGAAACAGCACTGTGTCAGGAAAGTATGACAACTCCAACGAGGTCTACGTCTTTTACTCTTTTTGAATGGCTCTATGGTTTCTTTTACACCCATCAAGAGTCAGATCAGTGACCGCTTTTTGAGATCTAGCATACGGCTTTTTGTCCTTATCCGCAAAGGATACAGTATAAGGGAGCTTGAGCTACTATTACTACGACGAGATCACTCTTTTTTGTATGTTTCTACACTGTCGTTGTACGGCTAATTCAGGTCGTGAAACTTCCTGATTTAACTTTTCATGGAGGACACGATCATAAGAAGACGAGTTTCTTTTCGTTTTCGGAACTTAGGTTAATTCCTTTAGTATTCATCTCCAGAAAAATTCGCCAAAATTTGACAAAATTGAACGAGTTGGAATAAAAGCTATGAAGTTTCGTTACTAATATCATAGGTGACGAATTACTCCTTAATTCTGGCGCGAGATTTCAGCGTTAATTTGTAATTTTACATGTGAAATTACAAAATTGCCATGGCAACCTTCCGTACGTCTCAGTGTAAAGATGGCGACGAAGTTTTAAAATGTCATGAATGATGCCAGGGCATAAAAAGACGCTTTAGAAAACCTGAACACACGAAAGAGCACATCAAGAAGGATTATAACAGGTATTTTATCGAAAAATTCTGAACTTAAGCTAAATTTAAGTTCTAAACGTTGGAGAGAGTAGAGTTCTCGATCGATATGATCCAGGATAAACATGTCAAAAATCCAAGATTGCTAACGTAATTCTTCACCCATGATATTAATAGGTAATCAAATGGTATACTCGTGAAATTAGGGAATAATTTCACTTGCGTTTTGTCCAAATCCTAATAATTTCCCTCGCCAGGATTTGGACAAAACGCAAGTGAAATTATTCCCTAATTTCACTCGTCACCATTTGATTACACATACTTATCCCCCTTTTAAACCACTTGCACTGATGTGAAACAAAACTACCACTCCGAAGCAGAATATTGACCGGACTTATTAGGCTGATTTAGCAACAGAACGGGAACGTCAGTGGACGACGGCGCGCTCAAATCAAACAACTGGCTTGACCAATGGCTGAGCGGCAAATCGGGGACCGGAACTCGAGTTTAGTCCTTTCCGCTCGATTCCCCGTCGTCAAATGACGTTCCCCTTCTGTTGATAAATCAGCCTATTACCTCCCCCTAGACTCTCCCTCTCTTCGTATCTGGGATTAGGCTTTTGTAATTTCAAGGAAGCATCGAACTTCAATTCTTATAGTACGCAATCCCATTTCTTAGAGCACCAGAAACTCTAAAGGGTATTAAATTAATTGTGTCTGCAACGATTCTTTCCTCCGCCAACTCAATGAAACGTACGTGGAGCGTTGTATAATCCGAATGGCCAGAGAAAAACAGATTCTCCTCAAAGAAGGCTGTTGGAAAAATGTATTGAAAGCTTTGTTTTGTTTTGGAGAGAAACTTGCAAACCTGAACCTTAAAAATTGCTGGATCTTTTGCGGCTGTGATTTTATGAGATGAAATGTTCCGTTGAGAACCAAGAAATCTTAAATGTATTTAAAACTGGTTTGCTCAGTGTGTACGAATTGAGGCTACAGCGTGTTGTTTGGATTGAAATGTAATGTCTAACCATTCTCTCGATTTAGAAGAGCCAGTGGATGATGAAGATGGCTCAGATTCTTTTGTTGACAAATTTGTGGCGCAGATTATAAAGAATCTAAAGGTAACTCTCTTTAATTCATAACAGCGTAAAAAAATTTCGTGTACCAAAACAAGCGTTTGTTAATAAAATATCCCATAGCGTTAATAAAAGTGTATAGACACTTTTTTACATGGGTTTCTTGTCAAAATTGCCAAAACACAACAAATGTAAATTGGTCGCTGGTTATCAAAATTCACATTGATGACTTAGCATTATCTTAAAAGATTATCCAGAGAATAAAATAGAAAAATGTTCTAGTCGTTGTTTCTTGGGTAGGGAGAGATTGATTGTCGTTAGTTTAATTAGTCCTTGTGACCAATTATTTCACTTTATTTTCCAGGTATCAGTGAAGAACATTCATTTTCGTTATGAGGATAAGGTACGTTAACGAAAAATCCGTTGATCGCGGTAACACTGTTGGTAGCAGTTATGAACAGAAATCGTTCTTCATAGTGAGCACCCTTCTCAATGCTTCTTCTTGGCTCGCAGGTCACATCTCCAAATGCTCCATTTGCTGTTGGGTTCACTCTTAAGAATCTGTCAGCTGAGGTGAGTTAAGGTTGAACTAGTGTATAATACTAAATTCTCACTTAGGGCAAAATGTTCGGTAAGAAAAAGGCTAAGTGCCCAGCAGAGTCTAAGAATCTTATATTGATCAATCGCTTTTCATTTGTTAACGCACGTTGTGAAGTAGTGAAGTCCCGCTGGTCAATCAGATCGGTTGTACATTTTGTAGTCCTCTTCTGTTTATCAAGTTGGGTCTCCTTCGAGTATACGCCCAATGACCCTCCCCCCCGCCCCAGAGACTCCCATGTGTAATTTTAAAGTCTCCAAAGCTGTTGCATTGTTTTATAGCTGATGATGAATGACTTAACTTTTCAGACTACAAATGAATTGTGGCAGGAATGCGTTGTGGATTCATCTATCAAAACGGTGTATAAGGTGAGTGTTGAACGCTTAACGTACACGTTAACTTTGTGTAAGGACAACGACGCCGCATAAAAGGGGGATTTTCAGTTTTAAAAAGAAGAAGTAAGTTATGAGCCTAACTAATCAGTGGCGGATCCAGGGGGAGGGTCCGGGGGTTAATTTGCCACAAAAAAGTTCAACAGTCCTTTCTGAAGCAGAGTTTGGACCCCCCCCCGCTCCAAATCAAAAATCTGTAGGTTGTCAAAAAGACCAAAGTTTGGACCCCACCCCTAAATCCCAAATCTGTAGGTTGTCAAAAAGCCGTCCTCCGCTTTCAAAATGTTTCCGTCTCAATTGTTTTAATAGGGAGCTTAAGCAACGACGTCGGCGACGGCAGCGAAAACGTCCCTCAAAAAGTGAATTCGCGCTGCTTCAAACTTCATCGTTCTTATTCCAATTCTTTTAATTTGTCAAATGTTGGCGATTTTTTCAGGAGTTGAATTCTAAAGGACTGTATCTAAGTTCACAAAAAGAAAAAGAAAATCGTAGTCTTGTGTTCATGTCCTCCATAAAACGTGAAATTGGAAGTTCCACGTCGTAGTCGTGCAGTGACGGCAAAGAAATGTACAAAAGGCGTGATCCCACGTGCAGAGTTGTTGTTTTGCCAATCTGAACCTGTTGCTTTTTTACCTTTCTCGTTGCCGTCACCGTCGTCGTTGCTTAAGCTCCCTAATTTGAGTTCCAAGGTGATGGAAACCATTTATCAATGCAAGTAAGACCAATAAATAATGGACATTTCAAATAGTTGCCCTCCGCTTCTCTTGTCATGTCACTATACTATTAATTAACAAGCAGGCGTTAGGAACAACTGTACGATAAAAGATTTATCTACTCTTTTGTAATTGGTTTTCTAAAAGGATCTGTTTAAAGGCTTAACGTTATATGTTAACGGTTCTTTTGTGTTTCTCAATCTAAAGATCGTAAGTCTCGATTGCCTGTCTGTCTACTGGAACACAAATCAGAATTCAGATATGTTTTTTGGAAAACAGAGTTCATGGAAGGTGAGAGTTATTTTTCCTCTTATCTCTTTATTTCGATGTTAGGTTTTGGTAGATTGGTTACGCTGGACACTTGGAAATGGTTAATGCATTGTAATAAACCTTTATTTATTTATTAATTTTTTTTTTTAGGATTTATTGAGTCACGGTGTTTCAAGTAAAACAAGCGTTCCTTCCAACTACGAATTCAGTATGTTTGAATTATGAATTGTAGGAGTAGATCTCGATAAAATCATAAATAATTATGATTTCCAAACTAAAAAATGTGCTAATGATTTTATTGATAGTGCTGAAGCCCTTGTCTGCAGAATGTCACGTCATTGTTGACCAGTCATCAGAAATAATTTTTGATACACCAAAGGTAATATCCACATTTGTGTATGCTTTCATCATTGTAAACTAGAGTGACTCACTTAATGCACTTTATTTGAGTGTCAATGTATTAACACGATAGTACTAGTGTCCTAAATTTGTGTTTTCGTGCTGAATACATTGACACTCAAATAAAGTGCATAAAGTGAGATTGTTTACAAAATGCAACTTTGGCCAGACTTGTTCAAATCCCTAACTGTTTTGAATTTTAGTGTTTACTTATCGTTCATGCATGAATCATTGCCTATCCTCGTTTCGTTAACAGCGTCTTCTGTGTGAATAATCTAGGATTTTCAGGAACATTTTGAAGTAGCGGAGTCATAGGTGAATCAAAGGGACGTCAGCTCCATTGGTGCGAACATGAGCCGAGCTTCTATGGGATCTGGTGCATTTGCTCCGAGAAACGTTTGAAATTAGAGTCCTCTAATGACGTTTCGTGATGCGAAAGTGGTTGACAGAGATGATCTTAGTGCGCATAGAAAGCAAAATAAGGCTCAATTCTTTCTTCGATAAACACATTCAAAATCATTCGATTTATTTACACTTAAGAAAGAACTGTTTTGTGCGAGAGAACCTTACATTTCAAACGACCGCACTCAAGTTTAGCTTCTGGTATGAAACAAAATCTCTGAAAATTATATGGCATTTGACCCTTATAACAGTAACTTCTAGAAGCAATCATTAACAGTACAAAGGTCGACAACTCAGTAGTAGCAACTAAAAGGAACGTTTAATTTTCATGAATTTACTGAACAAAAGGCACTTACCTTTTTTTCTGGTTTCTTATGTTTTGCTTCTGCAGTTGCTGATAGAAGTTTTGCAGCAAGAGTTATCTTTAGTGTTCTCTCAAAACCAGGTTTGTGTCATAGAATTGTGATGAGGATCTTGAATATTACTGCAGTTTGATTGCTCTGCGACTTTGTGCAATAACACTGTTAAATACTGTGCACATTATAAAATTTAGTTCCCTAGACCATGATGACTTGTCAATACGATATTTAAAGCTTTAAAATTACCACCAAATACCACCAAAACAAGAGTCACGTTCATATTTCTTTGTACATAGTAGTTGAAAAGTACTCGCAATGTTGTGGAACCCAAATAGCATGAGAAAATCAGAACTCTTCCTGACGGGCAAACGGCCTTTTTAGCATAACGCCACGCCTACATATACCAGTCACTCATGTTCGGATCAATTGGATTAAATGTCATTCTCCTTATTCCAATGTGAACGAAAACGTGGAATTATAAGGATTTATCTAAGCAACGTTTTTATGTATATGAGTGAAAACGTGAGCCTTTTATTTATGGAAGCAATTTCCTGTTTCATTCCTAGAGTCCCAGCCAGTGTATACACTTGTATTTCATTAGTAATGAGCTAGATAACCAGTATTTTTTATTCATAAATTGTTTTCAATTTGAGTACAAAGTGTAAACCAAGTAAGCTCAAGCAATTCCATCTGATTTTTTTTCACTTATTTATTTGGTTTAGTTTCACAACCTGATGGACGTGATTGAATCATTTGAGCTCATGATTGTTAACCAAATGTACCTAAAATATCAACCAGCGTTACCAGTGAAGAAGGACCCGGCTGCATGGTAAACACTCCCACTAATTACGTCACGTTCTTGCAACTACAACTTGCAATTACAAAATAAATATGAAAACTTAAGTGTAGAAGAAAGTGTTGTAAGAAGGAGTTGTTGGTTGTGATTGTTTATTTGGTAAGAATTACACCCCATGAGTTGTCGTTTTAATGTACGAGTGAAACGCTTTCTTTTCCCTTCTATATTGTTGCTAGCATAGGACAGATGTAAAGTTTATCAGTGCGGATAAACAACATTAACTTAAGATGCTAAAAAGTACATCTCAAACTGAAATACATCTCAGAGAGAAATAGAGGAGATTGATGGTAAATCGTTACTCGGCAAAGAAAGTAGACGTGAAACGTTTTCTAACTAAATAACCAAATAAAAATGTACGCTTGTCATTGACATAAAAAATCAACCAATTTAATTGACTTTTTCAGGTGGAGATATGCATATACTGCAATTTGTGAGGAGAAAATTAGAAGTTGGACGTGGGCCCACATAAAGGAACACAGGTACATGACAACTACCTCTATGCGGAAACGGCGACTTTGTGACATAAGCGTTCAGTTCTTGTATCGTATACTTTGAAATTTTTACATTAGCGCAAATTAACTTGATTGACAATAGCAATTTCTTTATTTTTTAGGATGCGTTACAACCTCTACAAGGAACTTTGGAAGAGGAAGTTGAAAGGTTTGAATAAAGATGAAAGGCCAATGGTATTATCAAGTATTCAGGTTTAGTCCGCTTTTCAAAGTTTGACATTTTCATGCTGAAGTATTGTGATGATGGTGTTTCAATTAAAACTCGTTTTTGTAACAGTTGTACTCTATCTTTGTTTAGTCACTTGAGGATAAGATGGATATCCCCAGTATTCTGATTGCACGGAAGCATGCAGAAGCTGAAGTATGTTTTTTTATTTTGGGTATATTTCTGCAACTACTTTGACCCCCTTTACCAAGTTTCTGTTTGACAGACACCACCACTGAAATGGCCGTTCTTTGACAATGCTGTCA
The DNA here is from genome assembly GCA_964035525.1 of Porites cylindrica. Classification (NCBI taxonomy): domain Eukaryota; kingdom Metazoa; phylum Cnidaria; class Anthozoa; order Scleractinia; family Poritidae; genus Porites; species Porites cylindrica. The sequence goes on along the minus strand of OZ037775.1, from coordinate 19,400,890 downwards.
AACGGTATATTTTTTTGTTTTTGAATAGCTGCCGTCACCTTACTATGGTAAAGAGTTGGCAGCTTCACGATTGGGTTTGACTTAAAAGGTCAGGTCAGAATCTTTAAAAGTTAGTCGGAGGATTGCTCAAGCCAAAGGGTAGAACGGCAAAACGTACAGTCATTGGTTAACCTAGAGAAAAATGAAACCCCTAAACACCAAAAGCTAAGCTAGATTTTGTCACTGCAGGTGTAGTTGTAAGGTACTTGTGTGCTTATGTTACTCAGGTTCCTCCTAGCGAGAGGTTTGACCCAAGTAAAAATAAAAAATCTGGTAGTTGGTGGTCGTGGCTTGGTTTTGGTTCTGCAAGCAACACTGTTTCAACTGATTACGAGGGCGTTACAGACGAAGGTTTGTTATTGTTATTGTTATTCAGTACATAAATTTATTTATTGCATAGTTTAGAGAGCGTCAAACGCAGAGAATTTTGATTTATTCGGGATAGACATTTAGATGCTTAACTTGACAATGTACATATTTCCTTTTTATAGATCAGGAAATCTGGTCAAATCTGTCTGTTTCTGCCCTTCCCGCAGAGGAGAAGGAGAAGTTGTACAAAGCTATTGACTATAATGAAAGTGTCCGAGTAAAATATCCCACTGAGGTAAGGACCTGCATGGTTATGGGATTTTCCGTTGTTGCGTTACCGTTAAATGATAAGCCTTCTGTGTCGAAGACACAAACAAGCGGAAAAAAGTTACGACATTGAAACGGCAGTGTGGGCCTCGTTGTTGATTCAGTGATTGTGATTGTCATCACTTATCACCACTAAAGCTTGGATTAGGTTTGGCGCAATAGTTCAGTTACCTACAACATTCTCGAGGATACCTTGACTATAAATTCCTAAAGGTAGCTTAATCCAAAATGCAAGAAGAATGTGAGGGATGCAAACGTATTTCCAGGGGGAGACACTGCCTAATGCTTGTTTTACTATAATACGGAATTAGAGTTGCCACTGTCGGAGGTCTTCGTGTGTTATTGTCTTTTAATGTCAAGTCTCTTTCCATTTACCACAGTTCATCAAATCAAGAATAACTTTTAACCTTGATAGTTGCACGGTTATACTTCGTGACACGACAAACAGGTGGGTATTGAAACTGTCTTCTGTTTATCTTTTATCTGTGCATTAGTTATATCCTTATAAGATAACGTAGTTTAATATTGTTGGGATTGTTGCAGTGAAATTGCACAAGTTTATACCGAAGGATTTGAGGCATGTTTGCAGTACAGACCAGCTCAGTCAGCTTTTCGGTAAGCAAAAGAAATATATTGTTAATAAATTATTTCTCTATCACGGTGTGGTCATTTTGGGGTGTAAATCACCTCGTTGTGACTGCCTGTTGCTGCATCTTTCGCGTCAGCGTTTGTTTCATGGCCACGCATTGGCTGTAGCGAAGGAGCTTCTCTTTGAAATAACAGGGTTCGAGATTGCCGACACTTAATTACCGCATCCAGATTCTTCCGAATGTTCTCTATATAATTTTTATGGTACCAATGAAGAGAATTTGTTTAACAATCAAAACATTTTACATTTGTTGATCATTTCTGTCGTTTCGCAACCTTTATGTTTCATGGGATAGTGTTACTATAAGAAGAAACTGAATGATGACCACTCTTGAGGGGTTAAAGGGTTAAATGCCGAATGGAAATCCGATGACATGATTTTCAGTATACTACAATGTTTTTATTTGAAGATTTGAAAGCAAGATTAACAGTTTCAAGATGCTTGGCTCCTCCAATGACAGTGGAACTAGGACTTGTCTTGTTTCATCGAAGAACTCTAACTTCAGTAAGTGGTAAACTATACGTTGAGAATCTGCGATATTTGGGGCTGGTGCTTAGAAACACGTTGCTTATTAACGAGAAAGAACCGAGAAAAAGCGAAACCCAAGGTCTAGATTGGTGTGTCTAGTCGGTGATGTCATGTACAACCTAAATCGAATTGTAGGCGTCCATACAAAAGAACGATCAAGTGCGTCCACACAGAAGACGATTTCTTTATTTTGTTAAGAAACAAACGTTGAATGTTTTGTGCAAAACAGTTCTCCTTTCAGAATATTCCTGAGATAGGCTATTGTT
>OZ037775.1:19246272-19393772 GCA_964035525.1 Porites cylindrica | reverse complement strand
TTATTTATTTCCCCTTGTTTTTTTTCTCGTCTCTTTTCAGAAAGCATCCGATCATGAGTTAGAAGAAATGTTTTATGACAAGTTCGAGGTGACTTTAGATGATGTTCAAGTCATGATCTTCGGCAAGGGTAGGCCATAGTTGATGTTGCAGTTTTAAGCAGTGTGAATTGAAATCATAATATCAATGTCGGATAAAAAGGACTAGGCCCGGCTCAGACGCCCAACTTTTCATGAGTCGAACTCTATACATTGAATTGAGTACATGAAAAGTTTGGCGTCTGAATCAATTGGCAACGCCTGTTTCAATTTGGAACGGCTCAGCCGTTCTTCCCGCCTGGCCCGGCCGGGAATTTCGACTTCGGATCGACTTTGGAAAGACTATGATTCAGGCGCCGAACTTTTCATCTACTTAATTCAATGTATTCGGTTCAGCTCCTGAAAAGTTCAGCCTTTTAAACGGGCCTGTCACTTCTCTTCTGTTCGAAGTAGAAACAAATTTACTCATTTCAAAGCCTTCCAGCGTTCTTACCAACTTTTCTAATTATGAATTGAAGGTGTCGATTGGAAGTCATCCATGGCTGTTTCATCTTCACCTCATCACATACTGCCATCAACAGCTTTATCAGTTCAGATCCAGAAGAGTATAACATTTGAAAATGCAGAGCTACCAGAGTGAGTAACTATTATCATTCAGTTTTTTGCAACGGTCTGATTGGCCTAGAAACCATTACGTCATCTGTTTATAACTGACAATGGTCTGCTCATTCGCTATAGAGAAAAAGTTCAAGTTTTTCCTGATGATTTTCTTGCCATTTGGCAGTTCAGTCTTCATGTTTTGAAAACGGTTGACGTTTATTCTTTGCAGATGGATTTTCTTATTACTTCAACATTATTTGCATAAATCAATAACTTTTTGAACAACGGTGACATAAATTTGCTACGACCATGAATAAAGGAATGCTAAACACAACAAGCACAATGATCTCATAATCAAACAGTTATTTGAACTCGGTTTCCAAAATATCGTGATTTGCCAGTGTCTCTCATATCAGCTGATTTTCTCTGTCTTCAGTGTCGCCAAACTGACAAATTAAGATGTATTCCCCCACCATCGTCCAATAATTGATTGTTATCTGTGTGTTTGGGTTTCGTTGTATAACACCATTGGTCTTCTCCACCAGCTCCTTTTAGTAATCTGTGTGCACAATCTTAAGCATTGCTGAGATAAGAAAGACATAAAAACGCATCTGCCTCGAATAGCTTAGTGGCATATGTGGCAGAGATAGGTTCCAGTTTACAAAGTACTCCAGTATAATCTACGGAACGCCGGAAGAAGTGTTTAACTTCGTTGGTGGTCACAATATTTATGATTTTTTCTACCCCAGAAGTCTACCACCGTTCACAGGTATTATAATAGACAAGGTAGAAATATTATTTGGTATGTCTCGTACGTGTGATTGTGTCTCTATTTTTTTTGTGTCCAAGGTTTAAAGTGTCATCTGTTCTTCCCTCGCTTCACCTCAAATTATCCGACGAGAAAGTCAAAATGCTGATGCAGGTATGAATGAGTGAGCTTGGTGATTTGTGCACCCATTCTTCTCTTAAAACTGGACCGTAACTGACCAGATGTATTCGCATCCTTGACGAAGCGGTGAATTATTTATTAATGGTACTTTGTATCTTAGTTTGTAGACCACCTTCCCGTTGGCGTTCAAAGACCTTCTTCGCTTGAAGAAAAGCAGCTTGAGGTTGCTTCCAAGGTAAACCAATGTAATTATTAGTACGTTAGGGAGCTTCCTAAAACCTTAAGAATATTAATTAGACAAAGATATAAGACAAAGACAAAGATATAAGATGTGAAAAACTTTAGCATCGAAGGTTACGTTTACACGTCATCGGAAGAATTCGAGCGGCTTAAAAATTTGACCGAACACTTGGTTCACACGGAACTTTGAACGGCTAGGCGTCTAAATTTTCGTACGGTTGACTGGTGGTTTCGTGTGAACAGAACACCTGAACGCACGAACTTTCAACAAGTCGAAAAGTCGTCTGGTGCCATGTGAACTTAACTTAAGTGTTCCCAGTGCATTTGTCTCATTTCGTCAGTAAGATATACAGTTAGCAATGTATCGTAAGCAGCTCCAATGTCAACGTCTGTGATGGTTGTGTATTAGCCTGACCCTTACCCTAACCACGAACGTGCGTATTTATGTACGTACAATTTGCACATATCAGGGTACAGCCAGCTTCCTTGTACTTTGTCATTGTGGTCACTGTAGTGTTAAGAGTTGAAGCCTTAATAGGTGCGGTTACACGGGACACCTACCGTGGTAAGTAACCCTTTTTATCGCGGGGAATTTGGCGTGGTGCGTGTGATCGGAGCTTCACGAGATAAATTTATCTTGAGAAGTATCCATGGTTACATCCAAAAGAAGAGCGATACCGCCCATGACATTTAATGTGGTAAATAGGTTGGGTTTTCCGATCCCCAAGGCAAGAGACGCGACCAGGTCTCTTCATTTGACACCAACATGAAGCTGCAAAAAATTGTCTTTTTCAGCGAGTTTCTTTCGCCCTGTCGCGTGAAAGATCGATGTTGACATGGCAGATTTCTCGTTAAGATGAAAGTTAAAGGGAAATTGTAAGGCAAAGTTTGAAGTGGTTTGTTAGGCTAGATTTAGGAGCGATATTTCCAGAAAATATTTTCTATTCCTGGCTTGTAATCGAACCGTGTGATGCAGCTGAACTATAAAATGAAATCTGAGATCAAATGTACCTATGTCTGCGCTAAATTTTCCGGACTAATTTACCAGTTGAAATTTTAGCTAAATTATACATAAATTTTCAACATAACATGAAATACTGCCATGATCGACGGCGGTTATTACCGCAATAAAGCGAATGGAGCCGTAAAGCGGCTAAATTACCCTGGGAATTAATTCACGTGTAACTACATGTTACCGCGGTAAACTAGACCCACGTTAAAATTAAACACGGTTTGGTTAACGTGGAAAATGCCTTTACCATGGTGTGTGTAACTGCAGCTAATTTTTGCAAAGGCTGCTAAACTGGATAAGAAATACCACCCAAGAAATATAGTCTATGCAAAGCAGAATCCTTAAAATATGACTTTAAATAATTCAAAAACGGTTATATATGTTATTAATCTTCGACGAAAGGCATGTCAATGCTTTTGTGGGGCGTAACCTAACGCTGCTTGAAGTTTGTAATTCAAGTTAACAAAATTATAATTTTCACCAGCGGGAAAGGAGGCGTAGTTCGTCAACACTTTCTTTGGAAGAGGCCAGTGATCTGCAAGCTGTTGTAGATCATGCATTAGCTGCAAGATTACACAGTGTTGAAGGTAAGTAGATAGGGTCGAGGGTCGGTTATAAAACCGTAAGATCAAAATTGGAATTATCATTTGTTGCCCCTATTAATTTCCCACAGAAGTAGTGGGGGGAAGTTGATAAAATATCAAGCAAATTCATCGCGTGATCATGTCCTTAATTCTCATGACCACTCTGTTTTACAAAGCATTGACATTAGACGGAGAAATTTATATATTTGAAACTGAACAAATTGCATTTAGTTAATCCGACATACTCTGACTCCTCAGTAGTATAGGGCGCACTGAATTAACCTCTTTTTTGGACAGGGATCTCATTCAGGAGGGCAGCAAATACATTAACGACGAGGACGTTATAGTCATTTGTTTTTATCTCATGAATGAAATACGGAGGAATCTCATTAAGATAAGGTCATGTGCTATTTATAAATAGTTTAACCCGTTGGATAGATTTTCTAGGATTTTCAGGGTTTTCTAGTTTTTTAACGTAATTGTATCTTGCATACTAATGAGTTCGAAGGCAAACCAGCTCTTTCTAGCACTAAACACCACTTTCTACTCATCCCTGTTACGACTCAGTGATTTTCAGTTACAGGCGAGTTAGCGCTTATTCCGTCGACAACATGAATACGTTTGTTAGATTTCAGTGAACCAATCATTAAAAAAGCAAGACATTCATCGATCCTGAAATAACTAGGAATTGAAAATCTGTCCAACGGGTTAAGCCACCTAAAAATAGCATACTACCTTGTCTTAACGTAATCGACGTTAATATAATCTTGCCCCCCTTAATGAAATTCCTGCCCAAAAAAGGGTAATTTGGTGCGCTCTATACTACTTTTCTGTGTACGATCTTTTTCTCCCGTGCCCGAGATTTCGGGGCTATGAATTCTGAGAGCGTTTTTGACAATGAAAGTAAGTAAGCTTATTTTAGTTCCCCAAACGAAATAACAATAAGAAGCGCTTGTGGTCTTGTTCTCCATACTTTTTAAGAGTGGCGTATTTAGTTGTGCAAAGGGTCCCACGGCTTTTACTCTCTGTTATCACTTTATTTATTTTGTGCGGAACCTTGAGACAAGAGTGTTACGTGTGCTGTAGTTATGAGGCCTCTTCCGCCGAGCTAATTATTCAAAGCTGCTACCATCGTTACCATAGTGCCTATTCCAGTGGCTATAAGCTTGCCTGAACACGTGTGTCTGTTGATTAGTGCATTTCAAAGCACTCGCCAGTAAAAGAGCGAGGAAGGAAAGGAAAATTTTGAGATGTCGTGTCCTTGGCTTAACATTGACTGTTTGTTTTATTCACAGGTGATGTTTGGTATGATGCAGAGGAAAACCTCGCTGACGAAAGGTTAGTCACTGCATGTCTTCATCAGGTATTGTCACGGTAAGAGCCACGACAACACGGACGACGAACACGTCAAAAAACAATTGGTTTTATGAGCAAAACAACAGCTCTACACCTGCATCACGCTTATTAGTTCATTTCTTTGACGTCAACTACATGACTCCACGTGAAACCATTTAATGCGACGTTTTATAGGTATACAGAACGTTTTACAGGCATATGATGACGAATTTTTTCGTACCTGGATCAAGTCCTTAAGAATTCAACTCCAGGAAGATGACCTACGTTTGACAATTGAAGCGGGCCCAAATAGGCGAGATAGAATTTGAAAGGACGCAGATTCATTTTTTTAGCGACGTTTTCACAGCCGTCGTCGTCTTAGTTGCTTAAGTTCCCTATTCCCTCGGTTAGAACCATTTAGGGCCATTTTAAAGAGGAAAGATGACCCCTAACCGTTTAAGCTTTCCATTTTATTATTGCCGAAAATCGATGGAAGAAACATTTTAATTCGTTTGGAAAATGCTGGTAAGATAGGTTTTTCTGTAAGTTGTAAAGTACGAAAAAGTAAGTTTCATTTAAATGGTCACACCATGGTACGACTGCCATTTTCTTTGTTCTTGTGAAAACCGGCTGCTACGCGAGGAAGTTGACGTCATTGTTTCAAGCATTTTTTCTAAGCATGGTCTGGACATGTCATCTGTCATCTGTCATCTGTCAATCGTCCGGGAGAGCGTAAGCAACTGATGAGGCCAATTCACAAATAACAAGCCGTCTTCAATGAAGGTTATTTTTTTTAATTTGGTGAAGAGATTTTTTTAACAAATTGGAAGGTGATTTCATTTTCCTGTGACGATAGCTTTGTTGAGTTGGATTTGAAGGCATGTTTGTACCACAGGGTACAGTTAACAACTTGCCATAATTTTCGAACGTCAAGGGCGTTAAACACCTGGAAGGAGCAATCCCCTTGGTCGCTACGACTGTATATTTACTTTTTAGCGGAGCTCTAGCGCGCGCAGCGGAGCACCATGGGCAAGAAAATTTGATTATCTATGCATCCGAGAAATTTGTGTAGTGACGTGTAGTCACATGACTGTACTTCCGTCCGTCCGCACCACAGGCATACCAATGTAAAATAACTAGATCCCCTAACCGGGTCTTGTGAAGCAGAGGCAATTAATGAGCCAATAAAGACAAAGTGGAAGGGGAAAATTGCTTCTATATCCGTGTTGTGTTAAGTATTAAGCTTAGATTTATTGCCTTCTCCATAAAAAGTGTAACTAGGAAGTTTCACGTTGCAACAACAAGTGTGCTGCACGTGTATGCTTTTTGCTAATAATACCTATTGATTTTTGCCGTTCTCGCTGCCTTCGCCGTTTAGCACTACACGATTTTATCGGGAGCTTCGCTCTTAGCCCTGGCTAAATTTATATATTAGTCATTTCGAGGGTGCTCGTGAGACTGTTGTGTCCAAGGACTATTTTGGTAGACGGAATCTGGCATTCGACACCGGTCTAGCGCAACCTTCAAATAGCCAGTGATCGTGGTTTATGCTATTGGTGTTCAGTTTGTGTTCTTTACAAAACTAATCGTGGCTAAAACTCAACATAGCTAGTAAACTTCCATGTTTTTCTACTGCATAGTAGATTCTGCTCCAATAGTTTCATCATTATTGCACAATTTTGTTTTTGTATGACAGCCCAGCGACCGAGGTATCCCACAACCTGGACAAGGTTAAATTGGCTGGAAATTTTACAGTTGAGAAGGTAAACCCTAAGTTATCTTGAATGGGGTTCTTGTCAGCCGTGTTTATACAGTCGAACCTACCGTAAGCGACCACCAAAGATGCAAAGACTTAGTGGTCGCCTACAAGAATCGAACCACAGGGGTCTCCTCCGAGAAGATGTACGGACACATCTACTTTATGGAAAATAATTTATTGCATTCAATTTTACAACATGTGTGGTTCCATGTTGATTCCAAAATTCTTTGTATATTTTAAGTAGCACAGTACACACAGCGCACGTAAGAGATCAGACAAATCGTCAAGTGGTCACTTACAAGAGGTTAAAAACAATGGAAAATCATTAAACTGTAAGCCTCAAATAGTGGTCGCGGTCGCTTACAGGAGGTGGTCGTTTACGAGAGATTCCAACTGTAAGGCTTTGACTGGGACGATCTTGGCGTTTTGGAGAGGTGGTCGCACATGGAGGTTCGACTGTATTTGGCCTGGTCAGATGTCGGTTCCCTTCCCTCCACCAGGTCTGAACAATAGGGGATCTAGGAAGCCGAATTCCACCCTTTCCTGATCCCCGCTAGATAGATTTCACGTGTAAAAGTTGTGAGGCAATTCTTTATCTAAAGCACCAGCACATGGAACCGGTGAGGTGATAGCTCACACTTGGAGGAAAGCCTTGGGAACTTGATCCCGCACTATCCTGATGCTGAAAGTGTAAACTGAGTTGTCACGGACTTTGACTTAATAACTGGAGATCCTTATAACAATGAAATGATGAAAAAACAACTTTACTAACATCAATGATTAGGGTCTTGGAGAAAAGCCTTTGGAAGTTGATTTTGTTTCGTCGAATTGTGGCCCTTTTGTAAATGCAGGAATTATTTTCCTAAACTTTTTAGCGGTGCAATGAAGAATGTGGCTTTTTTTCCAGTAACAATATATCACGAAGATGATTGCTTTTTGTTGAAAATAAACTAATCGTCACCCGATTGTGCTATGCTTGACGGAACTAGAGGAATCCGTGGTCAGGTAGAGAGGTAGGTAGTTAGACAAGAATAGTAGCAAATTACTTCAGTTTACTGGGTGATTAGTCTGAATTTGGATATTACTAATTTCTAATCAAAATATTGTTATAATGAGGCCTTTAACTGCTGTTCTTAAAGAATAAAAAGTGAAATCAGAGCTTTCGCTGATGCCCATTTCCCTTTCGTAAAGGGTCTTTGCCATTTTTAACGGTTGATGCCATCACTGGTAACCAAGCCTTTAGTCGTGTCAGATGCAATACATTCTCTGGATTAAGTTACATTGAGGCAAATAATACGTTTTTGAATAGTCTTCGAAGGAACGACGTTGAAGCCCAAGTTGAATTTACGTTTAAAGTTATGGAAAGGGCTGGGGTCACCTGTAAATTATTGATGTGTCAGTTAGCAAAAACATTTGCTAGTTTATTTTCTTAAATTATCGGAATTTGGCGGGTCGTTGTCCTAGTGCAGAGGTAAGGGAGAGAGATAAGGATACGAAACGTCCGAGTTCGAGGTCTGGGCTCGACCCTGGATTGCGATCTTCTTTCTTTTTGATAGAAACACTCGCAATAACAGGTCAAAAATTTTGTGTCTTAAAAATGGCAGCAACTGTTTACGAAAGGGACCACTGCTTCGTCGATCAACACCCATCAACGGCATCATCATCATCACTATTATTTTAAGAACACCAGGAAAGGCCTCATTAGAACAAAATTATAATATCAACCATGCTGCTGAAGGACAATATGAACAGATTATTAATGATAACGTCATCATTTCAGCTCCTTATCACGATAGACAAGGAAAACGAACAGCTGGCCTCGGATTTGTCTCCATATATAAGCCTTGAGATCAGAGACCTTGGAGCAGACTTGATCGTTCATCCCTGGGATTTTGAAGCGCATGTCAGACTTGGATTTATTCAGCTCCTTGATAACCACTGGAAAGGTATAACTACTATATAGGTGTTTCCTCTATTCAGAAACGCTTCAGCTTGAAAATTATGGAAAACTTGACTTTTAAAAAGCATAGTGACTTATTTATTGATTATGTGGCCAAAACCTCGCTTTAAAGCCGAAAATTTACTAATTATGCTGAAAGATTTTTTTTGAATGGGATGGACGCTCCAACCACGGAACTCCACATTTTTGTATGCTCTTAGATGTACCAATGTCTGCATTGTTGTTTTCTTTCCTTGATCTTTGTAGTATCTATCAAATCTTACCAGGTCTTAGCGTTAATACCTCTTATAGCAAAAGGATATATCTTACCTCACTTTCCCTGGGTTTTCTCGTCAGATATAGATGGGTCAACTCTTTGTGTACTGACGTCTTCGTCCACCAAAGAATGGATTACCGTCCATTATCTCAAGGTACCCAACGTCAATTCATGGTAGTTTTAAAATAGTGGCTTCTAGTTACAAATTTATTCGTGATTACACGAGCAGTGAACTCAGAGAGCGAGAGAGGGGACAGCCTTGTCAGGCGGACACTTCTCCACTAAGGTGGACATCAGCGATTCGCTGGTTTAGCTTGAATTTTGTTAAGTAATACCTCAATGATTTGAATCAAAATTCTCCGTGAGGTAAACAGCTCGAGTTGGCGCACGGGTGTGGCATCAGTGTAGAGTTGACCTGTGATTATATGGTTACTGAAAAGCAACATTAACGTTTATTTTTGCGTTTTGCTGCGGGTAAATTGCTTTGACATAAGAAGCAAGGGTGCCTTGAATAGTTATGTATGTTGACCTGTGGCCACTAGGATTGATTCTTTGTGTGATTTAATTTTTCCATCAGGCCGATCCCACAGGGCCAGAGTTTTCATCAAAGTTTCACTCAATCGAGCAGTCAATGGTAGTGCGATTCAGTTCTCTAAAACTAACAGCCAAGCAAGAGGCCATCGCAAGTTTTGAATTATTTGTCCTGAGTCTTTTTCAGAGGTAACTTAAACTCAAATTATAAACCCCTGCTTTTATGGAGATTGTGGACGTTTATTCTAGCGTTTATTTGAAGGAGGCGTGTATTTGAGTAAATACTGTGTCAGATCCATTTAACTGTGTTTCACTGCCCAGCTGTTCAAAAGGCCAATTACTGCTAACCCAGGGTTGAATTTACATAATGGGTTTCTGTTTCTTTAGTTCAAAGGCAATTTCCCGAGCGCCTTTAACTGCTTATTTTAGAGCGTCCAAACATAAAACTGTAGGCCCAAATAACGTACAGTAGTTTGCTTCATAAGCGTTCAGATTTGAGTTCAAATTTCGTACTAATCTTGGGTTATCTTAATCCTGCTTTTAACCACAACATTGACAACATAGGACAAAGTATTTTTTCTTTCTAACGTGTGATTGTTTCGTCAGTGAACCTAACTGGACCTCTGTCCCTCAGCGACTGCTGGAGACAATTACTGAAGAGGATGGTACTGATAGCTCTGTTCCTATACAAGGTAGTGCTTTCATCTTCCTCAAAGCACATGTACTAGTTTTGAAAAAGTGTTGTCTTTTGCATAGAAACGCTTATGTTCGGTATATAGCATTCCCATTTCGAAAAAATGGAGGTCACTTTGTTCGTCAACCTTATCTAGTCCTCTTGCCATCCCAATCCAGATATGAAGTTTCATTATATAGCTACACTTAATCAAGTGGAGAAATTTCAATATCGCAACAAACTAGAAAAATACACACTAGAAAAATCTGTGTGTATTTCTAAAAAGACAAATTTGCCATCGTTTATCGTGATTTGATCATTAATTGTAAAATATATTAAGAATTTATTCGAGGCTTTTGTGTTACTTGCCAAAGTCGTTACCTTAGCCTTGGATGAAAACTCATTTATGATGTTCTTCGTTCATAGTTACAGAGAAGAAAGCAGAAAGTGATCCACACATGATTAACGTCAAGATCGTTGCGCAAGTAGAAGAAGTCACTGTAATTCTTAGTTCCATGGGTCGCCATGTTGGAAAAATCGATGTAAAGGGTAATTTCTGTTAATTAAAAACCTACCCGGTTAAGGAAGTTTACGGTTGGTTCGCAGTATAAAAATTTTGTATATTCTCTATTCTCATTACAGCCAATCGTATTCGCCCCTTTGAGGTTGTGCGGGAGACCGGGGGGAGATGGTGGTCAAAGTGCATTGTGGGACTGTTTTGGGGGACGAATTTGCCGCCATGTTGAAAATGCGTTCCACAATGCACTTTGACAACCATCTCGGCCCGGTATCTCGCGCAACCTCAGAGTGGCGAATACGATTGACTGTAATGAGAATAGAGAATATAGCTCTCCTGCCTCGTTAATTATTGGGAGTGGCGAGAAATGGGCACCTCTTTACTGCGCGACTTCGTAATAGCCAATGAAAGAATGGATAGCTTCCCCCAAAAAACCCATTGTGGAATTTGACAAAAAAATTGACGCACTGTCATCCTTAACTTCAAAACGGCCGATGCATTTTGTGTTTAGAGGTAAGCAGTTTTTGTGTTTAAAGAGATTGCAAAGATAGGCTTTCTTAAGCGCTCCTGCTCGTCGTTAGCTACGCTGCTCACGTGTTATTCCAGATAGAAAAGCATGTTAGGTTTGTGCTATCAAATCCTGTAAGATCATTATTATGCTGACAGTGTCTGGTACTAAATTTCCCTGCAGGTCTTGATGTAGAGATGGATGTGCTTGCTGCAAAGACGAACATAACAACAAAGTAAGCGCATTTGAAAGTATTTACGCGTTCTACTATGAGAGATCTAGAAGGCTCTCTTCTGTTACAGACGTACATAGAAATATACTTCAAGCAGACTGAGTTTTTTACTAACCAGTTGACCATGACGTTTTCTGTAGGTTGAAAGACTTCACGATTGACGATCTCACGGAGGAAACATTATATCCGCATGTAATATTTGTAATATAATTTATAATAAGCATTTGTTATTTGCGTTGCTTGTCTTTATTGTGTAGTAGTCTGCAGCCATTATTGATAATGAGTGTATTTATAATGCGTACGCTATCTGTATATAGATTTCTAATACAGTCTGTGTAGTTAAAGTTTTTGGAAATGGTAACTCGATTCAAGTTTCTCTGTGGAAAGTCCTTTTGTCCTTCACCCATGTAAAGATTACGCTGTTTATTTTTATGATTTGATAGATCTTAGATTTGGCGGATAACACAGTTTTCGACTGCAAGGTAAGATTTTATTCTGTTGCTGTGAGCCAAAAGTCAGCATATAAGTATCCGTAAACCTGCAGCTGTTGATAAAAGAGATCGATGTGTTTGATATAGGGGTAGATGTGCTTGCTGCAAAGACAAACATAACCATGTAAGCACCTTTAAGGAACGTGTACACGATCCATGTTTATAGAACTATTAGGAGCTCTTCTATTATAGAACAACAGGAAGAAAGCAAATCGGCTGGTGAAAGACCTCACCAGGACAAACAGGGACGAACCAACAATACAGGGACAAGAGCGAGAATTGCGCCTTAGTGAAGACCAGGGCACTTCTAAGCGGCGGGCGGAGCACTGCGCAGAGTTCAACAGCTACAAAGTCACAGGTGTCAGAGGTATTGAGCGTTTCACCAGGAACCAACAATAATAGGTACCCAATGGGGGAATAAATTGACGCGGCTGTGAAATCGTTGAGAAGGGAAAGTCTCCAGGAATAGACACTATCTCAGGTAGGCTGGTCCAAGCAGGAGGAGAAGCCATAACAAGTTTCCAACTTGCAATCTGTAACAAGATCTGGGGGACAGAAGAATACTCCACACCATTAATACAGTCGCTGGCTGAAACCCGTCTCAAGAAAGGTAACCAACAACAGCGCAAGAACTACCGCATAATCAGCCTGATGTGCCATCCAAGCAGAGTCATGTTTAAGATATTGCCAAACAAAGTGAAACCTCCAGCAGAAGCAATCATCGCTGAACAGAAGACAGACTTAGGTACAGAGTGCATTGCAACAGAACAGTTCATAAACTTCATGAGACTGTATGATAGGTACCTCTATCAAGTCTTTGTGGATTTTCAGAAAGCGTTTGACAGAGTATGGAAAGAAGCTCCTTTTGTCTACTATGAACGACAGGCTGATCCGATTCATAGAGAATCTCTGAAACGAGGCCACCAGCAGTTATTGGGGAGTGGATAATATTTGGTACTTGTATACATCCTGTTCATAACAGGCCTGGGAAAAGTTTGAGTTCCACTTCCCCTGCGCAAATTTGGAGGTGCAGGGTTATATAGTTCATTAATTTGTTTCCGTGCGAAAGCAAAACTACAGTGTTCAAGACTTCCAGCTATGGCCTTAATATCTCCTTTCCTTTCCTTGCCACAACCGTGTAACCCCGATTACTTTTTTTTTTTGTTACTTAATCTCTAAAGTCAAATAATTCTTGTACATTTAATTGGAAGGATTAAGATGCACTAAAGTGACTAAATCAACGCGGAAACGGACGTACGCGTTATTCATCTCTTGACAACTACTCACGAACCAGCCGTCCGTCTAAGCACATTCGCGTTAAGAACTTAAGGGTCTTTAGCAGTAATCGCATTTGTATGTTTTAGGTTACAATATTCAACAAGTCTATGCAAGGTTCAGTTGCTGATCAAGATCCAACAGCTTTGGATTTATTCGTCGATCTTAAGTTAGGAAAGCTTCGATTCGTCTTTCTCGGATATTTTGTGGCCCACTTACAGGTATTCCGCTGTTTTTGTTGTGAGTCTACATAGTTCCGAATTTTGACATTTGTTAGATTCTTCTTTTTCAATTACTACGGGAAATTTGTAGCCAGAACCCCTCAATTAGGAAGAGGCACTGGGTTGTGGAGTAGTTTATGTTGTTTAAGGCGACTTTTTGATTGTTAACTGAGTTAAATAAACCCACTGTTAGTCAGATATCTGACCCTTTTCTGCCATATTGACGGGGGAAATCGCCTATTCATTTTTCAGTCTTCTCATTTCTCTTTAGCTAACTTATTTTGCTACTATTACTGATTCCAGAATTTCATTCAAGCTATTGCTAGTCCGGAATCAGTTGCTTATGCTCAAGAACTCACTCAGAAGGCAGTTTTAAATCAGGTACGTACCATGTGTCTAAAAAAATTCCCAAAATGTTTGTCGTGTTCGGTTGTTTCAAGTCCCCGCTTGATGGTAATTGTCCCAATGTAGTTCATACGACGATACCCAGGAGTTTTGATTCTTGTCTTGCTGCTTTTGGAAGGAAAACGCGCTTGAGTACCGTCACAAGATTCATGTTATGACACAAATAAGACAAACAAACAAACAACAAACAAAAACAACAACAAAACTGAAAGGGGCAGCTATTCAATCTTCTTTTGTTTTTTTTTCTTAAGCGTGACCGCAGGCAGTAGTGGCCAAGCGATATGTAAGTCACGACTGTAACATTTTCCGTTGCCGGAGAGAAGTAATTGATACCTTATTCTTTTTACAAAGGTACAGTACATCCAGCAACAAGGAGCAAAGATTGGCTTGAAAATTTCTGTGAATGCACCACAGATCATCATCCCTTGCAATTCAAAATCAAAAGAAAATCTTGTTGCAGACCTTGGGCGGTTGCACATAAATAACTCACTAGTGAGCTCTTCCCAGCATGGACTGATTGACAAAATGGTTGTGAGGCTTACCTCATTTCAAGTGACCGGGTACGTCTACCTATTTGTATAAGTACAATAGAATTCTAATTTCTCGAAACCTCGGTTCTCGAAACTCCCAATAATTAAATTTTGAACTAAAACTGACTTCTTGTCCCTATTAAAATATGCGTTTTTATTTTCTTCGCCAATTTCAAAC
The DNA here is from genome assembly GCA_964035525.1 of Porites cylindrica. Taxonomy (NCBI): domain Eukaryota; kingdom Metazoa; phylum Cnidaria; class Anthozoa; order Scleractinia; family Poritidae; genus Porites; species Porites cylindrica. The sequence continues at coordinate 19,379,540 of OZ037775.1, read as the reverse complement.
CTGCCGATAATTAAAACCAATTCTTCTTTGTCTGGAAGTTGACAAGATCGGGATTCCAACGTACTGAAACCCTCATCTCAAATAGCTTGTTGGCATTTTGGACCAGGAAGCCATCTACATCTTTATACACTCAATGTGTGCAAAATTCCCATAAAGGATTCTCGTAGTTTAGCGAGCTAAGCGATGAGTATCGAAGTTGAAGAATCAAGCTGTTCTGTTTTTTAAGTGATCGCTTCAGCGTAGTTTTGTGTCTGTAAGTCCCTCCTTTAAAGTTACTGAAACGCTCGAGAAACTAAGCTCCTGGGTAAAGAGAGGATAAAGCTCGCTCTTGCCTCGGTTAAGTATCGTGGTAAGGTATTATTTGCTGTAATATAATCCAACAAATCGTCTTTACCATTTTTTCGTAATTGTAACTAGGAATCACGTTTACTTTTGTTTATGTCTATTATCTAGCCAATCTCAGGTAGAAAAGCATCTGAGTAATTACCTTGTTGAACCGATTGATCTCAATGTAATCGTAAAAAGGCGGCTGAACTTTGAGAAGAGTGACCTTCCGTTAATTGGAGTTGAAGGGAAACTGGAACTTTTGAAGGTATGAAAAAATACTTGCAATTGTTGCAAGTTTAAATTAAACACGACCTTACTCGTTGTTTTCATGCATCGCAAATCATCTTTGAATGTGGAATTATCCATTTGATGTTGGCTTATGTGAATGACAAAATCATGCGACGCAAGCGGAAGCAGGTTGTTTTTGTGCCCTCTTTAACGTTGCTTTTAATTTCAATCCTCGCTAAAAGCCCTTGAAACTCCCATGCACTTCCCTTTCCCTCTGCAATGGTGAGATGCGATCACAAAGGTACATGGTACAACAGCATTGCAAAATAAGGGAGGGGGAAAACGAAAAGGGACAAAAGTTTCCGAAGTGTTTCGAACGTTTTGTCCAAGATTGTAGCCTAACTTCTTCCTGGGAATGTTAGATGTATTAGAAAGCTCAGGGTGCAAAGAAAGTCAGTCTTACAGCTTGCCATTCAAGCAAGCCGTAACTAACATGTACTAGCCCAAAATTCATTTCAACTAGCCGCAAAATCTTTTTGAAGAACAGGATTGATTACAAAGTTCTTTTATAATTTGAATTCCTCAAAAACTTTACTTGCCCGTCGGACAAGTTAAGAACAGAATGCACTAGCCCGATAGCAAAATCCACTAGCCCCAGGTTATTGGACACTGCTTTCTTTGCACCGTGTAAGCTTTTTAACATTCAAGTTGGTTTCGTTTCTTTTTTCGCAGATAAATTTAGGAATTAATGATTTTCAGATGCTCATGATGGTTGTTAATGATAACCTGCTGGAAGGCGAGCATGGTAAGCTTGACGTTAGCAACAATTCGCTTTCGGCGCCTGGGGGGTTGGGATACTCCCTTACATGGTCTATACGGGCATTCGCCAGTGGACAGGGTATGGTTTTTAACCTCTCTGTCCTAAACAGGGTAATTATATAATTACGTGTAGGTCTGTCCCAAACAGGGTACGTCTGTCCTAAACAGGGTACGTATATAATTTCCTGTGAGTCTGTCAGCAGGGTATTGCCTGTACGATTGATTTGATTTGCTAGATGAATTTTGTTTGTACTCTAAGTATACAAAGGCAATAACCCTAACGTGAACTTTCTCTTGCGTGTATTTTGTCCTTTGTCCTAAACATGGTAATACAATTGAGGGTGTTGTCCTAAACAGGATCAGGGTTTCAAACCCTCAGCGTCTCACCTATACCCAAATATTGGTCGAGTACCCGCCCAGGATTTCCGTGCAATGATTCTCACACAGCGCTCAGTATGATTGGTCGATGGTATTTATGGGCAAACGATTGACCATTTACAAGCTATATTGCCCACATAAACGGTTCCAGAAGTCCTTGCACTGAAAACGTATGGTAATAATCACTCTCCCTGTTGTTTATGGACTGGCGAATGGCGTTTGTACCTTCATTTAAAAGTGGCTGTCACTTCACATGGCTTTAAATTTACTAGAAAATCGATATCAGCACCTCGACACTTCTATGAACCCACATTATTCAGTGTTTTTTTGTTAATTCAGCTGAGAAGATGTCGGATAAAAATTGATTGGGTGGGATGATTGTGGTCGTGCTCCAATTCCCTTGTCGGGTAAATGCTTGTGTATTTAGAAATTTAAACGGCGTGATTTCTAGAAGCGCTTGGAGGTATATTGATACAAAAAAGTCGACACCAAATAGTAAAGATCGGTAGATTGCCTTATGCCAACCCTCTAAGAACAGCTATGATTGCTTGACTTGTAAGTTGATGTAGCTGGTGTTATGACCAGTTTCATAAGTTACTACTGGAATTAGAAACGTCGAGACAGTTGAAGTGGATTTTCTTTGCTAGAGCGTCAACTTGCTCCAGAATCAAATAAACTGACGGGAGGTGGAGAACGACAAGCGCAAGAATCAAGGGAAGGTAAGGTGGTCTCTACAAAGTTTTTCGTTAATAAACATCAAATGAACAAACAGAGTCAATGGCTCTGCGCAACGGCCGTAATTGAAGTGGGGAGGTTAATTTTAGATATGTCAACCAAACGGTGGAGGGAGACGATGAATCGAAAGTTAGAAGTTATTAAAGGAAATACGGTTACACAAATGGCACAACCCTATAACGTCATCCACGAGGGCATTTCCATGTTCAAAATGGCGGTGCAAAAAAATGCGTTGGCAGCGAAGAATATGTCACATTATGATTTTCCGGCACTGGTGATTGCCATCTTGGATGGGCAGGGGGTGGTAAAACTCATTGTAACTCTCGTATGTCGCATTGAAAGGTACTTTGGACAGGACTGATGCTAGTTCAAGCGTGGAAGAAGTGCCGAATGTAAAATGTCATTTCAATGTAGGCAAGGTTAGTCAGTGAATTTCAGTTAAAGGTGACGTTTTGCAAGATGGGCCCATCTTACCCGCTCGGGATTTGCAGCGTTGGTCCCGCAAGAAAAAGTTTCCTTTTAGAGCAAAATAAATCCTTTATTGACTAAGCTTGATCGGTCAAGGTGGCTGTATATTAGCCTCGGTTTTTTTTTTTTGCATTTTTATTGACCTTGACTTGGTCTCGTTCAATAAAAACGCAAAAAAGAACTTGGCCAATATCTAGCCTTCTTGACCTCGCAGTTGGTCAAGACGACATATGCAACCTGAGGTGGGCCAGCCAAAATCTGTAGTTAGGAAATTATAGAGGGCCAGTTTTATTTACATTCTAAAAAATGAAAAAAGGGTGAATGGCTGGAATGTAGTGTTTATGGTAAAGGCTGAAACAAATACGTCTAAATAATACTTAATATTAAAGAGTTAATCCTATAGAGGATGTTCAGAACAGGGGTAAAAATTGGAAGCAGTTTTTGTAGACCTAAATTACGGGTTGAAAAGCATGTAGTAAAATAAAGTATCAAGAACTTCAAAGCCTTGAATGCAAACAGGTCATTCATGCAACGACATTTGGATGGTCTTGACTTTTAAATGTACTTGACCTTGAGTTGCACTTTGTGTTCGGGTCAGGTTCAGATCAATTCGCCGAAAATTGTTGATGGGATTTCCAAGCCTTACTTGGTCCTAGAGACAAAGAACATGAACGCAACCGTTACAATGGAGACATGGCTGTTTACTGCATCCGCCAAACTTGGAGCGATGGAATTGCTGGACTACTGGAATAAAGGTAACATGAACAACCAACTGCAATCACAATATCAATATTATCCGTGGTCTCACAAGTTAGTTTTATCTGCAGACACGCAAGTTTTTAAAATTACTTTCTCTGTCTCCTTTGATTGTGGAAGTGAAAAGCCTAATTCAAAAATGCATGTTTTTGCTGTCGTTGTTGGTTTGTTCGTTGTTTCGTTCGTGTTAAAGTAGGTGTCTTTTGTTTCTTTGTACAGTCTACCTTGCTTCACAGTAAAATAAATCAGCCAAATAAAGTGAAACCTGTATTAAGTGGACACCCTGTAGTGTCCGCTTAATACAGGGTGTCCGCCTAAAACAGGTTTCGATAGGTAACGTCATTTGAGGTGTCAAATGCCACTCGAATGAACAGTGGAAACGTTTAGCTGTACTCCCAGAGACTATGACGATATACATTTGCATTAATTTCTTTATTTAAGAGGACCAGTTGATCAAAGTACCATAAACATAGATTGCAACTCAAATTTGAAGAAGGATGAGTGAAACAAGCTCTATACAAACAAAACGAAATAGAAAACAATACTGTATTGTGAAACTAATCAAATAAGTTCGTCAAGTCACGTTTTTTAATGTAAAAATTGAAAACTTTGTGGATGGCAATCTTTTGCATTTCCGGTGTCTGGCATGTTGGGTGGTGGAATTTAATTACAAGTGTCCGTTTAATACAGGATGGCAACAATAGAAATGACCATTTCAGGTACTTTTTAGGTGTCCGCGTCCGCTTAATAGAGGTGTCCGCTTAATAAAGGTTTCATTTAAAGTAAATAAGGGAGATAAATTTGGGGACTTCGGCTACTGTCCGCTTAATAGAGGGTGTCCGCTTAATACGGTGTCCGCTTAATACAGTTTTCACTGTAGAAAAAATCAGCCTTTGTTACCCTAAGACCCATATGTATCTGCTCTATAGAGAAGTCAAGCTTTGATTAAGGTTTTAGTATCAGTTACCTAGAAGCTGTATTTGCAGAACGTGATTTTCAACTTTTAACCTTTTGACCCATTCTAATTAACTTCCCTGACTTTGTATCATAATTCAGGGGCACCCAACGACAATTTTCGGAAGAATATCTGTTCGGAAGACGATTTGAGATCTAGAATTTTCGGAACATTTTTTGTAAAATTTCTTGCTTGCCTGCCTCTCCTAGGATTTTCGAACATCCAAAAAATGGTATATTTGCCTATTTTTAACAGATTTTTACCCTAAAAAGGTCACCTAGAATTTTCGGAAGCCTTTTTTCTGGCTGAAATTTTCGAAAAGGTAAGTTTTGATCCCTATAATTTTCGGATCACTAGACTTTCAGCTAGGAAATCCGAACAGATGAAAAATTTTTAGGGGATAAAAATATGCCTATATCTACCGTTTAAATACTAAAATACGTTTAACAATGCTATGTTTAAGTGGGTTTGAACTATATTCTCGTTGGGTGCCCCTGATAATTTATTCAGAATTTCTGTTATTTTGTAGATGATGATGGCCTTCCAGTAAAACTGTTATCTTCTGCTCGTAATGATGACCTTATTTCTGTGTCATATAAGCGAGTGAGTGTTCTCTTATTCTTATTGCGTATGTTGCAGATGTTGTTAGTTGACATTGTTATTGAGCTGTCAATTTTTTCATTGAACTGTCAATTATTCTGACGTCGTAGCGTAAAAGCCGAGACCCACGTCATATAGCGCCGAATGCACGTGAACTGCTTCATCCTTTCCCCGTGTTTTTACTCTGAATTTTCCTCATTTAAAGTTTGTCTTGTTCGGAAAAACGTAAATCTTTGTGAAACTCAGACTCCAATAAAATAGGAGGATAAGGGGAAATCGTTAGGGTATACTAGAAAATATTTTGAAGTATATATTGCAAAGGTGCTTGACAGTGATTTCCAAAAATTGCTCAGAAGAAAAGAGTCAAATAACCACATTTTTTTGAAGGTGGATCCCAGATGTCCAGAATTCGAATCAACATTTTGCACCATCGAACAGCAGTTGAATGTCACCTTCTCAAAGCTTAGAGTTGACTGCCTGCAGAGTGCTGTCATGGATTTACAACTGCACGGCCTTGCTCTAGTTTCCAGGTAAAAAACTGATGTGCCCTCTGGGTAAGGCAAGGTCTATAATACTGGTAACTCCCCTTTGCAATGTTGGTTTGCTTGCTAGTTTAATGGCAGTTATTTCTTATGATACTGCAAATAATAAAAAAAGATCTGTTAGCTTTAAAAATGGGGCCTTTTTGGTGCGTAAAATACCGTACTATTTTTGGGGTCTTATTTGGCTCCCTTGATCAGGGATAATACAGTCCAATTACCGAGCGCTTAATTTGTCCCTCTGGATGAAATGAGTGCCAGACTGGGCTGGAACAGGCATTTTACAGGTCTGTTTAGTTTGGCTTCAATTATGCTTAAATAGTTCCACAGGAGGCTGAGTGAGACAATGTCCTACAGAGCTAACTCGGCATTTTGGGGCTGATACTGATCTTTTTGATTGACAGTCCACCTTTCCATTGACTTCTCCTTTCAAGTCAACCTCAATGTGTATTAAAACGATAGATTGTTTTGTATAATGTGTACCGTTTTAGTTTGGGAGAGACGTCCACCAAGCCAGCACCAGGCATCCCAGGGGGTTCTGGCCCTGATCAGAAAACAACAAGCACTGTAAGTCTCAAAGTCGAGGCCGCATTGTCAGAAGTGGATCTTCTTGTCAGGGTTTTTCACAAGAGTCTAGCGGAAGTCAAGGTGCGAGGTACGTAATTTTTTTGGTGTGCTACTTATGTAGTTGAGATGTTCAAAGAGACACTCTAAGTCAAGGGAGATCTGTTTTAGCCCTAAAAAATTGGGCCTTTTTGTGAGAAGAATTAAAAACTTTTGTCTTGGGTTAAATATGGCTCCCGTTAATGAGAGCAAATATAGGCCAATTACCTAAGCCTCTGGATATGAACCCACCGGTTGAAATGATTCCCAGCTTGGGCCGGAAAAGACCTGTGGCTCCAGTAGAGGCTAAATCATACTTTGGCCTGCAGGGCTAAATCGTCACTTTGAGGCTGAAAAAGATCTTCTAAGTTTACAGTGCAACTAAAGATCCCGGAGATTTTTTCAAATACACCCACCATTGTTGCAGGTAATCCTCAGATTGTATCATTAACCCCATCTTTTTTTTTTATAGGACTGACAGCAGAATTTCTCCTTTCGGAGAACGAACTTCTTTTGAAGTCAAAGTAAGTGACGATTCTGATGATGGCTTGTCACTTTCATATTCAGAATTTATGTTTTGTTCGTAACTTGAGCTTCCTCTAAAATCCAAGCTTCACCTATTTGCTCTCAATGTTTTCACTCGTTGCTGAAAGTCCATGTTAGTTCCCGAACAAACTCCAGTGAAATATCTAACTCCAGAATGTCTTTGAATGCAAGTACGGTATTTGTACGGGCGAAATTTCGGAAAAAGGAACTTTCGCTTCTCGTGTGGATGCGAAATTTCGCCCAGGTGGCAGCGAAATTTCGTTTGGTTTAACGAAAGTCCGCGGGCAATGCAACGAAATTTTGTGGCGAGCTTTGGGAGACTTTTCGTTAGAACAAAGGACGAAATTCGGCGAACTGCGCGCTCATTTTTTTACACAGTACCGTTAGTGTACCTTCCAGTTTACCGCCATGCCGGAGGAGACAATATTGTAGGTTTAATCTATAGTTTGGTAGCGGAGTACAGTCTTTATGTCTATCTTGTTACAGGCAGAGGGACCTTTCAGTTATTGATCTTAATGCCGCTACGTATTATCCCAAGGTACAGAATAGTCCATAGTCTCACTCACCCACGCAGCTTAATTTTAGTTACGGACAGAGTTCAAACTTTAATTCTTCGTGTTTGGAGCAGATCCTTACAGTGACCATTGAAATGAAGGCTTATGAGCAGTGCTTTTGTATGGTGCTGAGAGGCCGTAAAATGAAATTTCAGCGTTTTCGTGTTTACTGTCTTAACGAAAGTTAGTCTGTCTCTACCACAGCGTAAAGGACTGCAATATAGGAAAATTCATTACATGAAGAGCGAATTGCACGTTCAAATGTCACAGAAAGTTAATGTCACAGTCGTTGGCTCGTTATTTGTACGATGTGGGACCATTAACGGGAATGAAAATGAACTGTAAAAAGACCTGGTATCGTATTTTTCGTTCTTTTACGATTGCGTTGTTTGATTTTGTTTCAGATTATTTCAGTTGAGAACGAAAATGTATTTGACTTCGAGGTAAGACCATCGTAATATTCAATTTGATTTTTTTGTGTCCTTGTTTTGTTGCGTTAATATGTCTTACGGATTTCTTGAAGTGAAAGAATAATATTAATAACTGAACCAGGTTTAAAAAAATGAATTTCTGCAAAAGAAAGCTGAATGAGCGATTTTAACAAGTAATTAAAGTGAATTTATTTGTGCTGGAATAATTAATTAATTATTGTAATTTGTTTACCCACGAAGCACTTAGAAGTTATTAAGAACTCCTTTAAACATGTCCGTGCGTTCCAGATCGACTTGAAATTTGGAAGTGTTGGATTTTGAGGAGATGGGAAAACCAAAGCACCCGGAAAAAAGCCTCTCGGAGCAACGAAGAGAACTTACAACAGACTCACCCCACATATGGCGTTAACGCCAGGATTTGAACCCGACCCACTGTTCACTCCACTGCGCTACCCTTGTTACCCAGGAAAAAAAAATTGTGAGAAACTTTTAAACCACTTTTAACTGAACAGTTTCTAGTCATGTTCAGTCTTTAGTTTGTATCGGGTATTAAGTTATGTTCGCATTGTATTGAAAGAGTGAAAACAGTTCATTGATTTACTTGGATCTTTGATTAAGGATGTAAACTTGATTTGAGGAAGCTTCTTCTCACGTTTTGTCTTTTTCAGTTTAATTACTTGTTCAGCAACGAAAACCCATCGACAACAGATGGCTTGACCCCAGATGAACATACAAAGCCTGATGGGAACTTAAAACTCTCGATTGGCAAGATAAACGTCGTCTTCGTTTACAGATTTATTGCTGAGCTGATGGTAAATGCTCTTGTGTCTGTAACTATAATTATGTGAGACTTAGGGGCTGGTTACGTAGAGGGAGGAAGATCCTAGGAGGCGAAACAGCTTTCGTTGGGTTCACATGCAGAAATTTCGGTCCGTGTGGTTAACACTAGAGAAGGAATTAAAGATTAAAGATAACCCTTTGAACGACCCGCCGCCATTCTTGTTCTATTTGTCCGTAGTACTAGGATCTTCCTAACGAAAGTAGTTTACATGGTGCAAGGATCTTCCCACCTCTCAGCTAGGAAGATCCTAGCGCTTAGGGACAAGCACAACTTTTTTCACGTAAACTGAATACAGAAAACATATAGCACTAGGATGATCTGCCTTCTAGAATCTCCCTGGTGCTATATTAAGGATCTTCTTCTCTCCATGTAAACAGCCCCTTAATATGTGTCTGTCATGTTATAACAGAATGGCCTTTTAATTTTTTTATTTTGTCTTGAAACATTGTCTTTGTGTAGTAGCTGCTGTCACCATTAATGCACTTTCCCCTTACAGAACTTCGTTGCACCGTTAACAAGCCCTCAGTCCACGCAGTATGTTCAAGAGACAGCGCAAAGAACGGTAACAGGACAGGTATGGTAAGCTTTATCTCACTTCAATTTATCATTGACTGAGCCGTTGATTAAGGGGCTTTAAATATATGTCACGAATACTCTTTTGAAGCCTGGCTAAGGAGTTTATCTCGGGAAAAACCCCTGAGCCACAGTTTGACCGCCATACTACGGTTCTGACCCGGTACTGACCACTCGGCTACCTCCTTTCTTACTTTTGTTGTGGTATTTCTGTAGGTGGAGGCTATTCAAAGTCAGGGGACCCGTATTGGTTTGGAAGTAGCATTAAGCGCTCCACTGGTGATAATTCCTTGTAATTCGCACTCAGTGGACATGCTACTGGTGGATCTGGGACACTTGGAAGTTCAAAATGACTTTGATTTTCTGCCATTACCTAAAGAGCACAGTGACGAGGAGGCTGTGTTCGATGTCATCGAACTGTCCTTGCAGTCCGTGCAGCTATCGAGGTAAGTTTCTGTCACAGTTTCTGTAAATGTCGTGGTCTTGTTACCCGGTTGTCCTCGGCCTTTACGACCTTTTTCGGAAAGCTTTTTATTGCAAGTCCGACAAAACTTTGAATTAAATAATGGGGAAAATGAAACATCGTATAACTGGCAAAGAAAGGCGTAGGCGGGAGCTTTTTTGGTAACAAAATGTAGAAACACCTGGCCGACTCACTAAAAGTTGTCCAAAGTACAGATATTTTGGGGTGAAAAAAAAAACATAAAAAAGAAAAGCAGAGGGACCTAAAATTTCGCGCCTGAACTATTTAAACCATAACTGATGAATGTGCCCCAGGTTTTCCCCTCAACCAGTTGCTTTATCCAGTGGATAGCATTGTCTACCTTTTGAACTATAGGAGCCTGATCAATGTAACGTGCTATTGAATTCATTTTGTCAGTTGACCTCAAAAGCGCAGTAGGTTAGAGCGTTAAGCCGTTTATCGCAAAGGTGAAGGTTCGAATACTGTTCCAGCCTCCTGTTGTGTCTCCAGCCGTTCAATGTTAGGTTGACCACAAAGCTTCGAGAATCAGATTTACCGTTCATACAGTACATAGTCTAACGAGTTAATAAGTCGTGAACGTTTCGAAGAGTGTACATTTTGTCACCAAAAATGCCTAACTCTCTTTACACCGCATTATGCATGGTCCTTGTATGGAATCCACATCTTACCAAGTCAAAGTGACTGATTGTTTTCCGGATCCTGTTGTTTAGAGACTCTGGATGTCAGTTTCATTCTCGCCTGCTATGTCAAATTTAGCAGCTTGTCTCGGAAGTGCTAGGCGGCTTGTTGTAAGTTCTTATTTAGGATGTGAAAGATAGGTTGTATTTATAAGAAATTAGCATTGGGTGTAAAACAAACTTGAAAGATAGTTGTTGCTATTGGTTTCTCTTGCTTGACCAAGAGGAAATGAATTTAAACTGAAGGCTTTTGACTGAAGCAATTTACATCGTAAAGTTGCTGCTGTAAACTGTAACTTTAATTTTTGAATTTCTTTTTTTGATGAAGAGGCGTTATGGATTTAAGTTCCTCTGCCGTTACCAAGCGGTACCTCATCGAGCCAATAAAACTTGATGCCACTATTAAACGGTCTTTACAACCCCCCGGTCCTGCCGTTCCCATCATCGAATGCTCAGCAACACTGGATTTTGTTAAGGTATTTTGCAGCAGCATTTCAGTTCTATTGCTTACATCATTTCGTATTTAGTCGTTGAAAGCCCTTACCTTCTTGTCAATTTTTCTCGTTCAGTCTTGGACGTAAATCCCTGTTTGGAGCTTCCTAGCTCATTTCTGTGATAGTCTGGTTTGTGCCAATTATCCCAGTTTAAGATCATCTGGGCCATCAAAATTGAGATTATGAGGAATTTTTCATAAATTGTCAATGGCTTTCTCATTTTATTGACTACGGATGAAACGCAACGTCAACTAAGAAATTGCTTCACGTGAAGCATATATATGTAACGAACGTCATTTGTTAAAACTATAAACAACAAAGATAAACGTTGAAGAACTGTTAGGCTGAATAGTGTTCATAAACCCCAGATGCAATCCGTTTGAATCTTTCTTCATTGATCCCTCTGTGCCTTCGTTTGTATTTCCTATGTAACTTAAATATTCCTTTCCTGTAATAATTGGCTTATGGTATTTCACCCAATTTAATTGGTAATTCCCCATGACTGAATTTGGCTAAATTTTGTGAAACAGCTTGATCCTTTGAATTTTGCTTAAAGAACTAGCATAATACCGTTCAATTGGTGTTTTTTTCTTTCTTTATAGATGAATCTAGGACAGCAAGACTACCAACTACTAACGACATTTTTTCAGGAAAATTTGAAAGAGAGTGGGGAACATTTTGTGCAGCCAGGTAACTTCTCATTATTACGTGCTCGTCAATTTCAAAAGTTTTAAATCTTACTTTCCTTCTTTTCTATTCTTTGTTGTTGTTGTTACCAGCTTGTTGCTGTGTCGACCAGTTTCGACTTAATTTTGTGAATTTGCTTGTTCTATATTGTAGAACAGCAACCAACACCTGAAAGCGTCACTGAGGAGCAATCTGAACATCTAGAACGTTCAGTAGCTGATACAACAGGTATCTATTTTTTTTTAAAGATTCTGGAACAGCTTGCGTAAGACAATTACTTATGTTATGATCCTTGTAGCTGGTTTAACACTGCTATTTACCTTTTGAAATGCAATTTTCTTTAAAGTCTTTGCCTAAGTTTTATTCCGTACCTTTTAAGTCATTTTGCCTCAAAACTTTATTGGATCGTTTCCCATCTCAACCGTATGGCCAATTATCATCATCACTTTTGCCCTTGGCGCTGAGTGTAGTATAGGGTAATGGTCACTTTCTTGGGTTTTTGTCACAAAACATTGTTTATCAGGTCAAGGTTTTCAGCCCTATATCCCCACTCCCAAACTTAAGTGCTGGGGACAAGTATTAAATACTAACGAGCATCCAAGTCAAACTCTTTATTTTTAACGCCCACTTTAGTAGTTACGTATGACCCACGTTAGATGTCATGCGACCATAGGGGACTGAGTTTAGTCTCATTCTCAAATAAGTAACCTACACAGCAAGGCAGGACGTGCCTGGCTATAGACTACCGCAAATATTATCTTATGAAGGTTATTAAACCTCGCAAACCATCGGACGACAACATGCAACCAGTCTCGAGGGAGGTGTATCCCCAACAGTCCGTGATTAATTGCCCATTTTATCTGTGACATGTTATCACCAGCGACATTTGGGTTTTCCATTTCTTCGATCGTCCCTCGGGGATTTAATAGCACTTCAAAGGTTATTGACACGACATTGCAACTAATAATCTGTCTTTACATAGAGCAAGGTGTACCCGAACAAGCTTCTGACTCTGTTTGGGATGAGATGGTGTTTTCATTCGACCTTGCTGGAGCAAGTCTTACTTTGTACAGTGACGAACGCGTCCTGGTGAGTCTGATGTCATTGCATGGGCATCGCAACACTTAAGCTGTTTCTTTGGTATCCATTCTGTAGGGCTATCCCTATTAAGTAATCTTTGGTACGCTATCCGTGAATGTGCTCTTTCGTATTCTGAAGTAAGAATGGAAAGAAACAGGTGCGTAGGATGAGATTTTGAAAGTACACGCACGGAAGAAAAGTAAGAGCAGCGTTTAGGCGTTCCAGACTGGGGCGTCTGGGGGTATACTGCCCCAGAAAACTTTTAAATTTTGGGTTTCGAAAATACCGTGTTTTTCCTTTACAGTAAATAAATAAGAACGGAATTGTAGTAGTTAGTTGTTTATTTTACCCATCTCTTGTGTTATCGGTAAGGTGCAGTGTTAATGAAATAAATGGGAAAACAGTGACGTTATCAAGGAGGTTATAAGCATAGGGCGAGATGTGTAGCCTTCAAATGGGCAAACTCTGTTACAACGCCACCAATATCATCATCCTTGTGTTTGTACATGTGCAGGATTGCAGGAGAGCTCAATCTCCCGTCTGTCAACCCACTATAAAGTTTCTTGCCGTCCGGTTGTGGAATAATAAAAGGATAAAGGAAATATAAGACAGACACCAATATCATGCGATATATCTACCAGTCATCCCGATTTAATGGCAAAAGTGCTTACGCACGGGCGTATGTGCGTATATGGACGCAACGTCCCTAAGAAAGTTTGCCAGCTATGACAATCAAATTGGCTGAACGAGAGATTCTTAGACTTTATTTTAGTTCATTGTTATTTAAGAATAAGGCCAAAAATACTATTAAGTGTGCTTATTCAAAATTGAGAGGGGAAAGTAAGAAAATGACAAAGCGTTAACGATTTAAAGACATTACCGTGGATTACACCTGAATAATACTTAATTGAAATTATCGCGCCACAAGAGAACGAAAGAAAACAAATTTCAAACCTTGGTTGGAAGAGCACAATGTTTCACTTATTTTTTTAACGTGTTCATGTTCGTAAAAATCACCCCTTGCTTGATGTACATGTGTTTTGTGTTTGTTGATGTTGCAGGATCCATTTGACTCCCAGTCGTCTTTTTTTGAACCAGCAACTAAACTGTGTTTGTGTGAAGTTGAGAAAAGTCTTGTTACGGTGGTCTTACCCAGTGACCGCTCTGTTCAAGTTCACTGTGTGCTTAATGGATGTGTGGTTGAAGACGCCCGCCAAGGAACAATTTCTGCCTTTCCAAGGTTAAAGCTTTACTCATTGAATGTAAAATCCAGATATCATTACTTTTCTTGAAAACGTTGAAAACTGAGAAAAAGTGTCGAATCACATTAGAGTGATAATGTGCTAATGTTTCGTAATCAGGGAATAAGACTGGCACACTTTATTTGTTTTAATTCAGCACACCAAAGTAAAGGGATTGCAAGTGCTAATTTTGCATGATGTCCAGATTAGGTTTTTTTTTTACTATTAAATTTTGTAAAAGTGTTGCTGGTAGATGAAATAAGTCGCAAACAGTGTTGGTGACAGTGTAAATCAAAAGTGGAGACGTAAAGTAAAAATAAATGGATTGTATGAGGATTCCGAGCTATATGTTTCAAACAACTGATCGAGATTTTTTTATCGACAAGCCAACTTAACATAAGCATGGGAAAGTAAACAACAGGTGAATAGGGTTAACCTTAAACATGTCATCTAGGCACACAAATTTTTGTAGAAACGTCTTGCCCGACAAGGTAAAGAGCACAACAGGGAATACTTGCTTGGTTCTCTAACATTTCATTTTTTTCTTTCTCATCTATAAGGATAATCGACAAGAAGACAATGACACGTTCCAGTTCTGTAAAATCTTTACCTCCTGAGGAAATGTGCGACATTATATTCTGCATGTTGCCATCTGGCGAAATGAAAGGTTTGTCTAGTTTGCTGAGTCTTTTTAGTTTGCATTTCGACATATTTATCATCGGAGTAGACTGCAAAAACCTATCACCATCACGTTGGTGGAGAACCCAGGTCTCGATCCTGATGCAGTAAAATGATAAGTAAAAATAAAAATATTGTTCTAGTGAGGGCTTAAACTGCTGATAAAAAATAAAATTGCAAACCAAGCTTTCGCCGATCAATTCTATTTTTTTACTTTTTTTTTCTATTTTACCAGCTTTTTCTGGACACAGGCCTGCCCAGATGGAATGTGCATGAACAGGACTCAGGTCCCATGCGAGGTGCCATCCCTACCCAATCTTACAACCCGTAAAGGTTGGCCACACCACCGGGGTCTACGACCCCTACTCTTTTCGAATAATGATGTGGGTTCTTTTACGTCCCACAAGAATAAATCAGTGAAGGTGCTGTGAGACGGGACCTACGGTTCTTCGTCCTTATCCGAGAAGACTAGAAAGTCTAACCATTTGCAGATCTCATTACAAAGGCAGCACTTTCTTCTCAGTTATTTTAAAACCCTGAATGTTGGTCCGGCTGGGGTTTGAACCCGCGACCTCCGGCTCGGCAGACCGGCGCTCTCCCAACTGAGCTAACCAGGCAGTGGATATGTTTTAATCAGCAGTTTAAGGCCTCACTAGAACAATATTTATTTTTTATTTTTAATCATGCTGCTGAAGGACAACATGCGTAGATTACGGAATAGTGCGATAAGTAGTGAATTTTTGAACTCCAATAAGGTGTTAACTTTCAAGAATGTAATAGAGTGTTTATATTGTTTTTCTTTTTTTTTTCGCAGTGGACATCTCACTACAAAATGCAACCATATTTGTTAACTTCCCCTTTTTATTCCGTCTATTGGAGTTCTTCACTTCTCCAACACCTGCCATCCAAAAGCAACATGATCTAGTCACAACGGCCAGCCAAACCTCTCTGGATACTTTTGTCCCTCCTAACGCCATAAGCACTGGAACGGAAGTTACAGATGTCCCAACGCGAGAGCAAGACCGAGGAGGTATAAGCCGACCGGAGGCTGTTAGCCAAGTGGATGCTGCCGTTACTTCCAGTCAAGCGAGTCTAAAGATTGTTGCTCACGGTGTTGTGAAGGATCCTGACATTGTTTTACTCTCTGATGCCACCAACAAAGACAGCGAGGCCCTTATTGTTCAGGTGAGTTAACGTGAAGTTTCACAAGAAATAAAATGCTCTGAAGTTTCAAAAATTCTGAGTAATGTCGCTCCTTGGGCTTAAGCGATTGCGTTGAACAATCGACTATTGTAGTGCTAGCCTATACATCAATTTGAGTTTTTCACCTAAATTTCCAAATACTTTCTTTGTTTTCATATTAGAACTATTTATCTGATGTATAGGTTTGACTCTGCAGGGCACTGAAAGCAGAGAGTTCTGGCGACACAGAACCCGAAATTAAAAAGCTTCGTCTTAGTAGTACTCAGCTACACTTGTACCGCACCTACATCGTAAAAGAATTTGGGAACCAAAAGGCCGAACACCTTTTCTTTGTTTTGTCAGCCTTTTCGTTTCTTGATTTGTATGCAGTTTAAACTTCCCTGCTGGCAGAGGCATCTCACGGTAAGAGAAGAAGAAAAGCGAGAGACCTCTGCCGGCCTCCGATGCGTTTTGTATCACGCATGCACTTTGCGTTTCCTTAACAACTAGTAACGTTTTAGTCACTTGCGACACAACTTACAAAACCGGTTTGCGTGCTAACAACTGTGGGCTCAGAAATGTTTGCGTGCAGTCTCAACCGGCATCCCACATTAAACGAAACCGGTTTTGGAAACCAGTAAGTTTCGGCCACAAATTTGGTCGGCGGCTGCATGAAAGAACGCGTCGGAGGCCGGCAGAGGTCTGTCTCTTTCCTATTGTTTTTCCCTCTCCGTGAGAGAGAGAGAGACCTCTGCTAGTAGGGAACGTTTAAACATATTATGCAGCTCTAACTTCCTTTTTAGAGACAAATTCTTTGTCCGTGGATGTATTTAGTCTTATCTTTCATCTTTTTTTTTTTGTTATCTTTTTTTGCCAGGCGGAGGTGGAATTTGATTTCAATATGGATAACGGAAAACAGGAACTTTTCTCAAAACTGTCAAGACTTCAGATGCAGGCCTCACAATTTCCAGACGTTAAATCCACATCTTACAAGGTGAAAGAAAGTTCTTTGTTTATTTTACAGTGGTCCGATCACAATGGCAGTGCGATATACCTAAACCTAAGATTCGGTTTCCATTGTTTTACTGAAGATTTTTCTTCTGTTTTTATTAGCAAACGTTTGTCCTAAAAGTACTTTACTAAAATAATATGTATACAATGTGCTTTAACACTTAAGTGGAAAAAAGCAGTGATTGTCAATGAAAATGTAAGTATCGTAACCCGGCAATTGTTTTCCAAAGCGAATCAACCGCTCGACAACTTTAACGTTTACGCGATCACCGCTCATCGATGAATTGCTACCCTCATAACCAGATGTATAATACTTCGTCCTATACTCTACGGAATGTCCCCAACATCACGTGCTCAGTTACTTTTTATTTGAAAGGAGAATTGAGCTATCCTCGAGCTTATTGCATTAATCAACTCGTACAAAAACTCCTTTTGTTTTTCAGGTTTTGAACCCATGTTCACTAACGTTTAAGTACCTGATGCCTGCTAGTATTGATGGTGGACAAGACATAGATATTAAATTAGAAAAGATGTTATTTGAATTCTCGCCAGGGCTTCTCACAACTGTCACTAACGTAGTAACAGCTTTCACAAGTCTGCAGAAGGTGTGTGCGTTTGTGTGTGTGCGTTTTGTTTAGTAATTTCTGATATAAGAGTAGTCAGAATCTCGTGGGTTGAAGTAGACGACTATTAAAAGAGACGCACCCTGTGCGGACTCCAAAGGGTTTAAGATGTCGCTATCATAAACAGGGTGATTTCACTGAACAGAACTTTTAATAGTTAAGCGGTGAATACCGTAGCTGAAGGGATTCAAGTCTAGGTTTGACCTTACTCATGCTTTTAGGTTGATCAAAGCATTCAGACGATTGGACATGAGGTTATTATTCCTCCAGATGACTTATGGGATTCCAAACCTGCCTCGCCCGAGTACTGGTATAAAAAGGAGGGTAAGTTTAAACCAGTCACATTGCCATCTCGTCACTATTCTGACGGGGTCAGACATTCTTTTCTGACCTCTTTCGTAGGATCTCTGTTATCTTCGTTTGTTTGGAGTCCAAGAGAATCCCTTTAAACGAGGGGTACACTTTATAACAAGAAGCAAAAGCAAGGCAAAAGCTTGATGTTAACGAGGAAATGTGTTAACGCCGATCCATGCCCAGATTGAACTAGTGCTTAGAAACCTAGTATCATATCGAATATCGTCATGTCGGCAGTTTATATTATAATGGCAAGTGATGGGTCTTTTTTGCGTCGTTAGCTGTAATCCGTTTAAACCCCAATATCCACATAGAAATTCGCGACACTGCTGTCCGTACAAGAATTACTTGAAGGTCAAAGTATTTTTCCTTTGGTGATCACCTTTCCTCTTGGCCATGTAATGATATTGTTTGGAGAAAAGTGATGTTATTAACTCTTTGGACTTAATGCGTTAACTTATCAGATTTCACATTTTTGTGTTTCATCGTTACTAACGCCGAGTTTTAGACTTTAACGATACATTTTCCTTCACAGCAACTGAGGATCACAAACCAAGTTTAGTGAAAAAAAGCGCAACTGGTGATAAGGTAAGACTAGGAAAATTAAAATTGTCAAGGTTGTGGCGAAGTGCTCGCCATTTGATTGCCGCATGTTACTCGAGAGAAAGGACTCCTATACACATAAAAATTACAGACAGCTCTCTTGATCGAAAGAAACCACTTTCCTTCAAACTCTCCTGTTCTGGACGAAACGACTATTGAGTTAAAGATCCGTTTCGTTGGGATTCTTTTGTATGCTACCCTACTTTTATTCCCCATGCGTAAAAGGTGGTACACGTATCACATCATGGTGGTCAGGGGTTTGGCAGGTGATAGGCTTTGTTCGATGCCCACACCACTGTAATTTAACCTCCCCGAAATGCACACACTTGATTCTGTTCTTTTGTTTCGTGTATTAAAAAGTTCAACTAAAGGATTGTAGTAAAAACCTTATCGTTTTTAACTCTTCAACCCACAGCTGAGTCTAACAACAAAGGAAGTTCAAGTGGTTTTGGTGAATGAGATTGAGGGAGCGCACGTGCCTATGCTGTTGGTACGTTCGTCGATGAAAGCAAAGGCTATTGATTGGTCCGCTCAGGTAACATTCTTGAAGACCAAATCTTTCTTGACTTCAAATCGACTGTTATTAACTAAAAAAGCTCGCTCCAAGTCGCTTAACTGCTTGAAAACAAAATTTGAAATCCAGTGGTGTGTTTAATTTGCCCATTTAGTACAGGTGGTCAAACTGAGCTAATTGCCACCCGGTTAGTTAGCTCAGTTGGATAAGAGCCGGACTGCCAAACAGGAGGCGGCGGATTCGATCCCGGCCGAACCAACACTCAGGGTCTTTAAATAACTAAGGAGAAAGTGCTGCCTGATAATGTCATCTACAAGTGGTTAGACTTTAGTCTTCTCGGACAAGGAGAAAAACCGTGGGCCCCGTCTCACAGCCTTTGCTCATACAAAATTATATGGGACGATCAATACGATGTTCGTAACGAGTAGAGGATGTAGTCCCCGGTTTGGTGGTGTATCTCAAATTTACTTCCACATCGGGGGACTTTCGTAAGTAATGAATTGATTGCAAACAGCACCATAAGCAGTCTGGCTAAGTCCGCTAACCGGTGTTGTAAAATATCCATGAAAAGACCAAAGCGAAATAGATAATATCTAGTGATAGTTACAATTTACAACAAAGGGTTGTCTTTTATAAACCAGCTTAAAGTGGAGGCAGATGTGAGAGTTGAGATATCTTACTACAATGAACGTCTGGCTGCGTGGGAACCTCTTCTGGAACCGGTAATGATCGAGCAGGAGAAAACAATGTGGGAAGTACAGATTAAGGTAACTGACATCATTCCATTTGACAAAAATGATAAAAATTCTAAAAATCTAAAACTTTAAACCACAAACCCTGTTAGCAAATTCCCTTGTTCCAGCTAAGGCACGCAAATTGTCTGATGAAGCGTTCCAGCGTTTCGCCACATAATAGCTGAAATAATGTAGACCATATTTGGTGCTATTCACCCTGGGTAAAGCCAATGAATTTACTTCCCAAAGATTGTAATTGCATGTTCTGACTCCAAGAAGACGATAAATTCTCGCTGGCGCTCTTTCCTGAAAACAACTGTTTATGATCATTATTGTATTATAGCGTGTCTAAGGGCGCGCTCGTTCACTTTCTCTAGCTTGCTAGTGTTTCTGTCCCCACAATGGTGCCAGACTTGGCTGCAGTAAACTGAGGTGGGCAAAATATAGGCGCGATGAAGTTCTTCTTTACTTAGTTTTACAAGGTAAATTATTTTTCAACCTATTAAGAGAAGTTACCTGTTCCCCCACTTTACAACAAATATCGGGAATGTGGGCATCAAAATGGAGCCTGTTATCTAGTGTGACACCTAATAACATGATATCTTTAGAAACAGGGATCAGTTTATCCGCACATCTGATAATTGCACAATGATTAGTGTTTCCCTAAACCGGTACAGCGTGTTGGCTAAGTCCCTATTTATACCCTCCACGACGACCTGGGAATTGGGATTAGAAATGTGAATTTTCATGTGGTCCGCATTATTTATAAGCTTTTACTTCTCCATATCAAAGTTGAGATCATTCATTTAATAACTGCGTCGCTTAGTGGAGGTGGGTGCCCGGGATGTCCAGGGTCTTCCACTTTTGGCACAGCGAGCCCCTATACAGAGTTACGCCCCCATGGCTGGCAAACCCGCGCCCTTCAGGCACCTGTCACACTGATTTACCAGTGGAAGAATATAGTGGGGAAGGATTGTGCTACTTGATTTCGATTCCTAATAACTCTTTGTTCCTCGTGGAGAACAATTACGTCATCCTGCATGCGTTTTCTAGAATGCATAAAAGTCTGCAATGAACTGCAGAAATCCCCCGAGTTTCCCGCAGGTAAGCTGCAGCTGTTGGAAGTATTCAGTGATGGACGTATAGCTACGACACGGTCTCTAAGGTTCCTATGCGCTTCCCACTCGACGGCTGCCCTTGTTTTGTAGTATTTGCGTTTGATGGCGTTTCTTTTACCCATGGCTGATCTTATTTCTCGTGTTATGAAGTCTGACTATTCAGAAACTCCCTTGAGTTTCCTGGTAGAATCTCCCCTGTGTTCGCCAGCGAGCATTACTCGTCTTCTTGATGTCAGAACAAGCAATTACAATCTGTGGCGAGTAAATGTATTAGCTTTACCCAGAATGAATAGTTCCAAATATGGTCTAAATTCTTTTAGCTGTTGTGCTGCGAAACACGTGCACTGGAACGCTTTATCAGCTTTATTATGCGTGCCATAGCTGGAACTAAGGAATTTGCTAACGGGGTTCGTTGTTTAAAGTTTTTAGATTTTTAGAATTTTGATAACTTCTGTCTTGAAATCAGAGCCGGGCACATGGCCATAGTTCTATCACGGAAGTTTTAAATTTCATTTTCAATTTTGTGGCCTTTAATTTCTTCAGTCGCCTTCTAA
Source organism: Porites cylindrica (assembly GCA_964035525.1). Lineage (NCBI taxonomy): Eukaryota > Metazoa > Cnidaria > Anthozoa > Scleractinia > Poritidae > Porites > Porites cylindrica. The sequence goes on along the minus strand of OZ037775.1, from coordinate 19,358,153 downwards.
TGTATTCTCTTCTATCGTCGGAGTCAGCGTGTTGTTGACATGGGAGACTCAACTTTTTGTTTAGGATTATGGAATATTTTGACGAATGGAAGATAAGAAAAGAACGTTGTCAAAGGTTGTTTTTTCGAAATCTCTGAAGCCCGTGTTAAGTGGAACAAACTATGCCCGTCATCTTTTGTCAAGTCACAAAATAATAGGAGATTTTTCAGAAGGAGTCGTCCGTCTTGATATCCATTGTTGTAGACCAAAATATAATAACCTCAATTATTTCCAGTCTATGCTTTGCCTTTAAGGTATTCATGGCAGAAGGGTACGTGTCAAGCTTCTCTCCAAAGGATGTTCAATCTGGTGCTGGTCATGGCAAAGACACTAAAGACGGTTCAAAAAAGGCAGAAGAAGACAAGGATGTAGCTGACTCTGAAATTAAGCGTTTGACGCAGGGGCGATCAACATTTCGACGATTTTCCCGACGGTCTTCAAAGAAAGGGTCAGGAGGACGACGACGGTGAGTTGTGATGTTTCAAGTTTAATATTATGCTTTCTTTATGTCCTGGACTTGTGTTGGTGTATCTCGTAGGGATCCCATCACTTTACTAAGATACTCCCTTAGCATGGCAAGATGTCTCTCAGACATACTTCTAGAGGAAAGGCTATCAGAAAACCAAAGAGCTGCAACCGGCTTGGAAATCTCTACTTAAACGCTTGCGCCACAAGAGATCTGCAGTCCTGTCATGCTCGACTGCCTGTGTTTAGAATTTAACGTTATATCCATTGCTCAAAACCTTATACCAAACTAACATAGTTAAATACTTAACTCACTGCAGACACCACTGACTTGCGGAGTATTGCGCAATGGTAGGCGATGATCACAATTATAGTTAGATGATTTTTAAAGGACTTTTTGGATAACATTTCATCAATTCTTATTCTGTAAATAGAGTAATGTTATACTTACCGATTATTTCAGTTTAAGTGAACGTACCAGGCATCGATCCTTTGGCAAGGCGTCTCATCATGAAGGCGATCTTGATTATGAAGGTGCTTTATCCATGCTTGTCAAGTCTACACAAGATGCATTCCATGATTCTATCTCGGAGTGTAATGGACTGGATGTCGTAGATGCGCCACTGGATGAGGCCCAAGCTGAAATGGCTGAGCAACAGACACAAGCTATGTACATTGTTATTAACTCACATGATGTCTTGCAATTGACGGTGACCCCTACAGCTTTACAGATCATGTATGATCTAAGTGAGGTAAAGTGCAGCCTAAAATTGTTTGGTACAAGTCGCCCCGAGCCCTAAAACATTGATCTTACTGACATGAGGCATCTTTGGGAAACGAAATGAGTTACAAACGAAGGTCCTATACGTGCGTTCACGAAGCCATCCTAACCTAAGACGAGTCTCACGCATTGTCGGATAAACTTATGCTGTATTTAAGGACCAATAACCACTTCTTTCCAATTATCTTCAGACACCTTCGAAAATCTATGGCGTGGGTTGTGTCTAGGGTCATTTGTGGTTAGTGTATCTTTGAGTGTAGGGTTAGGGATAGCTCTGCTAGCCAGAGCAAAAGTGGGTGTTTATTGACAAGAAAGTATTCTTCATCACTAGCAATTTCTTGAAACTTACATAGAGCTTTCGGAACCCAACCGGAATCCTTCATTTGTTCTCTTGCTGGTATTTGCAACCTCGTTTTGATGGGACTACAGAATTGTTCCATACATGGGTGGGAGTTGGTAGCTCTGATAATGTTTTGTTTTTGCCAGTCACCGAACATTAATGTTTATGGCCTCATGGATCTTGCGTTCAAGGAGGTTGTTTCCGTGGTTACGTCTTGCTGACGTTCTATATTTTTCTGTTAGCTGTGGACTGCCGAAAGAGCGAAAAAGCAACGGACAGTTCCCGGACCGACATTTCTAATCCATAATGAGGTAAGAAAAATGCTAGTATTTATTAGAATCGGAGTGATTTCTCTTTTCGCTTCTGTTTGATTATTCTAGGAAAATTATCTATCCAAAACGTATATGTATAGTCACTTACTAGTGTAAGTTACTTACTGTTGTTAACGCCCTCGGGGCCCGAAACCCTTGACCGTGTCATCGTGTGGTTTCTTCAGAGTCCACTGTTCACGACTACGTTATAAAATTTCGTCACTACATTTTCGAAGAGAAAATTCTGAACTTTCGGTTCTAAGACAGCCTTGTTCACAGAACTCTTGAATATGTCACTTGATTACTATAGTCCAGGTCGTTGGAATTACGTAGCTCCACATTGAACTGTAATTTATTTTATCAAGTTTAATTCATTTCAAATGGCCCAAATGTCTGTTATTTTTATCTTGAATTAGGTAAGCATATTTTAAGAGTTTATTGTGTGGTTTTTGTTTCGATATATAAATTACGGTTCCATTGAATAGGCCATTGATAAATTAATCTCTGATTTACTCGCTGATGGGTAAGGAAATCCTATCATCAGAAGCTCTCAGTGATACGTTGTTAAGTTTCTGAAATAGACTGAGTACAGCAATTATCGTAGAAGCAAACTAACAGCCAATGCAGGAATAAGGTTTGAAGTTTCAAGTTCTCGACGGAGACTAATTTTTCTTATGGTCTCATTAGCTTGGAATTCATGCGGCTGTTTCAGTGAGCCCCAATCTTCAGGTATGGCTTTCAACTATTAGTGTTAAATTTATTATCGATATATAACATACAGAAAGTTAAATCCTGGGTTAATAAACCTAGAACTTTGAGTTCTAGGTTTGAGCCAACAAAAACCGCCGTAGGTCTTCAGGTCTTTTTGAAGTCGTACTGCAACAAAATCTTATCAACATGCAGAGGGAGATAAGTCGTAACCTATATTTCTGACGTCGCACTTGATATGTCATGACCAGTATATTTAGGAATCCTTTGTTCCTTTATTTCTCTGGAAAGATTTTAGATGGAAATCAGTTGACTGTTCGAAAACGAGCACCACGTCCTGGGGATGCCGCAGCGGTTTTATTATCTAACACGCGAGGACAGGAGATCAGGCAGAAATTGTCTGAACCCTTGTTTAATCGTCTGAGGGACAAGCTTCAGAGAATTAGAAGAAAAAGAGCATCTTCAGAACCAATTTCTTTAGAGGCCATTCGACAAAGAAAATTCTCCCTCCAGAACCCCGTGTTGTTTCAAGTTGGCAAGCCGACAATTAACTCGAAGTCTCTCAAAAAGGCGTCTTCTGTCGATTCAGGGATGAAAGCCTATGGGACAGTTTCTTCGCCATCATTACCCACGGAAGTTTCTTCGCATCAGGATGGAGTTAAATCTGAAAATAAAACTATAGTAAAAAATTTAAGCGCCGAGGCGCTGAGTACGAGTCCATCTTCTGAGGAGTGTAAAAGTACAGATGAATCCCGGTCTATCCCTTCTGCAGGTAAGATATAAAATCACAAAGTTGTTAGGTAATGGTTTTAAGTCAAGATGTAGTACGATTTCTATGTTGCTGTTAGGGACGCAAGGGTGGTGCAGTGGTGAGAGCTCTCGCTTTTTTCCAGTGTTACCATGGTTGCAGAACCGGAGAAGTCACCCGTACTCCGAGAGGTTTTTCTATGGATACTCTAGTTTTCAACTTTCTTAAAATTCGACTAGGAATGGTACAAAAACAACTACGATATGGATGTGCTCCCTCTACATCATTGTATATTTAGGGCGACGATGAAAAGGTTCATTGGCGGAATAGTGCCGGTAGTCTTGAATAGCCTGAAACCGGTGAATTTTTTTTGAAAACTCGTAAAAGGAACACGCAGTTCAACCGGAAAAGTTTCCAACGGGAGAAAAGGAGAACCCTTTCAAAGTTCCACATATTCCCAGGAATTTTCTAAAGGAATGCCCAAAAAACGTATGTTCCATTTATACCCCACGCGGAATTTCCGGAATATCTTGATAAGTGGGAAGCGCGCATATTTTGCACGTAAAATTCCAGATTGATATCGTCCTCATCGGGCCAATTACTGGAAACCTTAGATTAGCAATGTTGTTTAAATTTTTGGTCAGAGTAAGTTCGCATGATCTTTCATTTGAAGTAAAGGTTCTGAAAAGAGCGTGTATTGACGAAGAAATGTTTTTAACGGAAGTAAGAGTTCACCTGTTGATAGTGATACATTCTCTTCTCAGTACATACACGAACACGACATTTGGCTACTTGAGATATTAACGATGACGTCCATTTAAATGAATAAAATAAATAAATAATGATTTGGAGGTAGCACATCCACAAAGTGGTTCTTCGTCCACCTGATTCCTGGTCGAATTGGAATTTGGAAGTGTTGGTTTTTGGGGAGAGGGCCAAACCGGAATACCCGGAGAAAAACCTCTCGGGCCAAGGGAGAGAACCAACAACAAACTCAACCCAAATATGGCGTCGACGCCGGGATTTGAACCCGGGCCACATTGGTGAGAGGCAAGCGTTCCCACCACTGCTCCATCCCTTGCTTCCTTTGGCAGTGTTTATTGTAAACTGCAAGTGCGACTGAAGAGAGGTCTAAACTAAAACACAGCAAGGTTAGGAGGCCATCTTGCTGAACGCAAACCAGTTTGTCGATTTTTACAAGCATGGTCGATCAATTGAGCGGTGGATTGTCCATCCCTGAGATTTTGCGAGGTGATATAAATCAATTGTATCATAATATCGCTATAACTGATATTCCTTTAGAATCGAACCACTTTTCCTGAGTAGGGACAATTCACTCCAGTTTTTATAAAAGTGATAAATACCATATATTTACTTGGTGCTAGGTCTTCCTGTAACTCATGTAAGTCGAGCTGTTGCCAATGTTGGGTCTCTGATTGGTGGAATTGTTGCCCCAAACCAGTCTGAAGAGGGAAAGGACAGAGAAACTGATACCGTTGAATCCGTTGTACCCTCAGAAGATGATAATGTTCTTTCCTTGACAGTAAGTGTGAATGTTACGTGATTAACAAAACTCGTAAGTAAACCTAAAACAACTACCTATGGTCTTAACTCCTTTTCTTACTTTTCAGCTAAGAAGTGGAATGCACTGCCGGACTTTTTTCGTACCAGTTTTTTGCAGACTTTAAGACTAAAATACAGGATGTTACCTTCATGTAGATTCTTTTTGCCTGACATACTTAAACTTAAAATTGTGAATTGTAAATAATATTTTCTTTCCTTGCATTTAATGTATATATATATTTTCTATATAGTTTTTATGTAGTGTCAGCTCGAAGATATTAGCTTGTTAGCTACTCTAAAATTCGAGTATAAATAAAGTTTTATGTTATGTTATGTATCTTCGGTTTTATTCAGATCTTTGCTTCAATAGGGGTTCACAGCATTGTAGTACATTAAATTCTTTTATAAAGGTAAAATTTAGAAGCGTTTCTGTTTTTACGGTTGAACTAGACATGAAATTTGCAAAGATTAAAATTTTCCTTAAACAACTGAAAAGTAACTTTGCCCCATGAAGGGAGGTTAAGCAGCAACGAGGGCGACGGTTACAAAACGTCACTTTAAAAGTGAAGTCGCGCTGCGTCAAACCTTTTCGCGCTTATTCCTTCTCGTTCAATTCGTCAAATATTGGCATTTTTTTCTGGATTGAATTCTAAACGTTTGTATCAAAGTTCAGGAAAAGAAAAAGAAAGTCGTTGTCTTGCGTTCAGGTTCTCCACATAGCGTGAAATTAGGCAGTTTCGCGTTGTATTCATGCAGTGACGGCAAAGAAAAGTACAAAAAGGCGTGATGCGCGTGCGTTGTTATTATTTTGACAATCTAAACCCACTGCTTTTTTGCTGCTGTCGTTGGCGTTGGCGTTGGCGTTGGCGTCGCCGTCGTTGTCTTCGCCGCTCAAGCTCCCTAAAGATGTCCAATTCAACACGCGTTCCAGGGATGTCCTAACTTCTAATGTATTTGTACACGTTGTTTTTAGGTCGACGGGTTTTACAATATCGCCGCCGTCTCTATTGCTCGTTCTGGATCATATTTACATGAACTTTCTCCGAAAGATGCCTCTCTTTGCGAGGTAATTAAGATTTCTTAATGATGTATATGAACCAGAAAGGTTATATTTCAACCCAAGTAGACCGTGAAAACCCACCGTTCATACCCATTGGTCAGTGGTCGACAATGAAAACACTTTAGCAGCAGTCTTCAGTACAAGGGAAGCACACCTAAAGCTATTATTTGATAGGTTTGCCAGCAACATCAGGGTTACTCAGTCGTTTCAGCTTCCCATAGTTATTTTATGCTGTCCTTTAAAAACAAATTTTATTGTCACTCTAATTTATTGTAGAAATGTCTTGAAACTATTTCACTTCGACGTTTGAGCATTTTGAGTTCATATCTGTGATCTATTGAGATTTCTTTTACTAGTATTACCTTCCTTTTTAACGCATGAGTGTGAGGACGACGTTTCTCGGAGAAGTGCGTGCGCGTGACAGGGAAGAAATTATGCCCTCATCGCGCCGTTGCGATTGCCGTTTCCCACATGGATAAATTTAAACGTTTTATAATTACTGTCTTTTTTATCAAAGGTAAACCACAAGTGGTACCTCGTTGTTCAGGTGCTGATCAAGAATGGTCGAAAAAGGGTCACGATTCGTTCTCCCTTGCAGGTAAGATAACCTGCGTACGTAAGTACGAACTACCAGCTTTGTGGTAGGTTGTCAGTACTGAGTGGTTCCAGAAAATATCCATACCCCCCACCTCCCACGGCAACGGAAATTCCGAGGGGAGGGGGGACCAATAGGAGGCAATTTCCGAGGGGTTGGGGGGTTGCCTCCCGAGATGTTTTTCCAGGGGGTCTGAGTAAGATTAGTGAGTTATTAATAAATAACAACTTCTCTCTTGAGCGACCTTTCAGTTATTTTACTCTTAACCGGTGTTTCAAAACAAGTGTTAATGTTTGCTTTGGAGATTTTTTATCTACGGTCGGCTCAATGCTTTTTCCACGGCTTACGCGATAGTTTTTTTAATACAATTTTCATCGGCTCATGAATATCTAGCTGTTGCGTTATTATACTTTTGATTCACTGTAATTTGGTCGTGTTCTAAGCCTTCTTGTAACATGTTCTAACTGAAAGGAAGTTCAATGAAAATCCCCAAACTCCCCTGGTTTTAAACTTATGCCCGCATACATATTTGCCTGCCGACAACAAGGTAAGTGTGAATGGGCAATACGCCTTTCCTTGGGGCTTAATCACGTCTCTCTAGTTATCAAACATTACCAGGTTACCTTTCTTAGGGTTGCACACTATAGAACCGTTCTTTCAGTCTGCAGGTATCTCGCCTGAGGTCCAAACCTGGTGGCATAATCTGCGCAGCCTATTTACATTGCAATCCCTTCTTGACCCTTGCATCTCTGCTGAGTTGTATCCGTGCCAGGGGAGTTGTTGTGCTTTAGTTGTTTGATTTCGCTCTTCACTTTCTCCTCTGTGAAGTCGTTAGTGTCAGCTGGAAGCAAGTCATCAGGGTTTTCAGTGGTAGAATCCCAAGTTTGTTCCTTTGCGTTGAGCATTCCCTGGAAAAGTTAAGCCCAGCGCGCGAGTTTGTCCTCCCCTTTGACTTGCAGTGTCCCATTCATTTCCTTCACTTGTTCAGAACTCCTCTTCCGGCTACCAGTGACTTTCTTTGCACTCTGGGCAATTGCTCTGATGTCGTTACGAGAGTCTGCTGCTGCCTCTGCCTTCTCAAGCCTTTTGCACTCGTCATTTTAAGAAAATTAAAGTTTTACCTCCCTGTTCTTCTCTGTGTATGTCTCATATGTGACCCTCCACAGGACTTTAATGCTAAAGGTGAAAGCACGCGCACGACACGCTTTCACTTTAAGACAAAAGAATTTATTTTAACACGCTTTAGCACGCTTGCAATCTTGCCTCATTAGCAATTTCTTTTGTTTCAGAGGACACGCTTGAGACAATTAAGCGTGAGCAAGTCGAACAAAAGAGCGTGTTGAAGATTTCAAACAAAAGCTCCGTGCGAAAAAGCACAACACGCTTTCAGTGTGCGCAAAAGCACGCAAGGCGTGTTATCTATAAGCTAAATAAATTTCCTCTACAAAAAGGAACCGAAAATGATTATGAACGGCACCCTTTTTTGGTAACTATCGAGAAAGAAAAAGTTATACCTCAGCGATCGCAGCGATAGAATCTGATTGAAAAAAGTTGTCGCTTGAAAAGTATAAACAGTGAACGGTGTGACCTACTGAATTTATGGGTAGAACTATATTAGCATTGCAAAATCAAAGTTCTTTCCAGAAATGTTTACCGACGAGGCTGTGCAAAGGTTATCTTAACTTTCCTTAATTTAAAACACATTTGCAATTTTCTCAGAAACGGTGATCTTTCGGACTTAAGACACTTTCTTGCCGATCGCAGCAATCGCGATCAAATATAATAGAAATCATCAAGTGCCAGGATCACTAAATTCTATTTATTTTTTAGCGATTGCAAGGATCGTAGTGATCAAATAAAAACCAGCCTGCTTTTCTAGATGTACCAAAATTCCAAAACGTTTCCAACGTTGCTTAATTGATCCGGTCGACAATAACACAAAAAGCGAAACATCAGTTAATTAATGATTGTTTCACCGCTTTTTGAATAGTAAGCAAAAAATGTATTTTTTAACAGAATTCCGACATTGTATGGTGCTTTTTTGTTTGATTCTTTGTTTTTGCCACGATAATACGGCGTGTTTAGAGTACTAAAGTTCGATCCGAGAATTAAATCTCTGTCAGTCACACACTGAGAAAAGAGAAAAAGAACTAAATTAAAAGTAGTCCGCGTGAAATTCTTGAAGGCAATCATTTGTTCCATAAAGTTCGGTCATTGAATTAATTCATCGAGCTCGATCTAAAGGGGTGACGGTCAAGCTATTCGAAGGTGATGTCGTTTGAAGTTATGTCGTCCAAAACCTGATAATATGAGTTTTGTCGCCCCAAATTCAAAGAAAAGTCGCCCGCAATCCTCCCTCATTCTACAGTGTTTTTAGTTTACAGATTCTTGTTTTTTTCGTCCTGTGAAGAACGAGATATAGTACACATTTACAGCGCTTGATTCGTCTTAGCATAGCGTAACGAGATATCTTTACATAAATTATGATTGATAGCGCTTCGTTCGTCAGGGGCACCTGACGGCGATTTCCTCCTAAATGCATCCCAGCATCCTAGGACAACTTCAGTCTTTTCGAAATTACAAGGGCTTCAGCATTATTTTCCCGAAAAATTTAGCTTCCAATTGAAAGTTTTAGGAAAGTGAGAATTTTATCGTATTTTCGGTTCCGAAAATTTTAGGATTCCTTAATTCTCTACGAAAAATAGCTTAACTGGGGAATGAAATGAAAGAAAATTAAACTTCAGAAAATCGTAAGGAATTTATTAGATAACCTTCGAAAATTGTACATGCATGGAACGGTCATCTAGAAATGTTTAGCCTTCCTCAACCTATAGAAAATTCTAGGCAGTTTTTGTTTCTCCAATTCAATTACCTTCGTTCGTCTCAGTATGGCTTAAAGAAATATATTAAATTAATTTATTCAACTTCATTTCTCTGTGCATTACTGCTAATAAATATTCCGGTGGCATTACTATAATTTTCAGGCGACATAACTTCAGTGCCTCGCATGCGATAGCAGGCCTCTTTGCGATTCCGGTCAACAGCCGACAGCCGGAGGAATTGGTTTACACTGATCTCGCGTTAATTCCAGGCTAGACCACCATTAAGTCGTGATTTTCAAATGGCCACGGTTGCTATCAAATTCCAAAACAGTCTCAATTGGTATATTTGATTCACTTCGACCAGTTATCAATGCTGATTAAATCCGCTGAAAACCCAAGCCATTTTTATCATCTTAGCGGTTCTAGTAATCAAGCATGTTCAGCGTGTCTCACCCAAATTGCACGCTAACCGTGCTATAATTCGCACACTTACCGTGACATATGGCACGCTACAAAAAAACAAAAGGTCTAGCGTGTTAAATTTGCCAAAACAAAGGCAAGTGTGTCCGTCTTTGTTTTTTCAATTTAATATGCGCATATCCGTGATCTACGGCACGCTAAGCGTGTCGTGCAAGCGTGTCGTGCGCGTGCTTTCACCTTTAGCATCAAATTCCTGTGGAGGGTCACATATCTTCCAACCAGTTGGGATTCTTAACCTGGTCATTTTCTATTTAAATTTATTTGTTTTATTATCCCCTGAAATGCCCCATTAGGGGAGTGGATAATATAATGTTTAATTTTTTTTTCATGTATTTGTTATGCCTCTTTCCTGTCTTTCCACATTTTCAATTTGTATAATACTGTTCACCCAGTTGTTTTTAGCTTTTTTTTTACTGTATGTATTGTTATTAATAATTATACTTCTTGTAAATTCTTTTAGTTGTCTGTCCACAGTAGAAATAAACTTGTTGTTGTTGTTAGCTTTTTGAGCTTCCAGTGGTGGCATATTGACTCTTAGTACACATTAACTTTGTGCTTTCTTTCTGAAGTATTAATGAGTTGTTTTTAAATACACGACATAAATACCTCTTTTGAAATAAGACGTGTATTCCATTCCAGAGTGCCAATGATACTCGAGACCTATTGTAAGCAGGGTCTTATAGGAGGCCATCATTGACTCTAAAGAGCCTAGACGCTTTTCTCTGATGCATGCAGCCCCAAAGTAGGAATCTTTGACCCAGAGTTTTTATATGAAAATACACTCTGAAATGTTCATTATCGGCAGCCCATTATTATTATTGTTATTGTTATTGTTATTGTTATTATTATTATTTATTGATCCTGGTGCGTTGGGGCCCTATAACGTCAAACCTGAAGCCATTAGCCCCAAACGTTTTGGCATTAAGCCTAATACCGTTAGGACAAAACTTCCCTTGTCGCCCTCTTGGTTGCCGTAGTAATTAAAGCTTCTTGGATGGAGCTTCGTGCTTTGGAAAGTGAAGAAACGCGGACGAAGTTGGTGTAGCAGTCACTCGAAACATAACTGTGCCCCTAGTTATCCCTTTGGTTTGAAACTATTACAGATCCAGAACAACCTTCAGCTTGCAGTGGACATTTTGGTGAAGAGTAAGGAATCACCGGGGTCAGTTTTAAAACTTTTCACTGTCGAACCAGGAGAAGCGAAGAACGTACCTTTATATACAGCTTACAAGGACGAGCTCTATGTTAAACCAAGTAATACCAGGTAAGCAAAGTCAATATTATTTGGAAAGAGCAAACACACACAAACAAACAAAGAACATAAAAGTTAGATAGAGACACAAACAGACAGGCAGGCGTTGATGGCAATACGATGTATTATCGCAACGATGACTGTAAGCGTTTAGAAAATTTTAAGAACATTTGCACAGTAACTCTTATGTGTAAACCGCCTTTACTTTTCTCTTAGTTTATGGCACTTTTAATGATTAAAAAATTTTTTTGTCGTAGAAAAAAACAATTAAAAAGAGAGAGTGATTGGTACGTAAAAATTGTTGGTATTTCTGTAAAGTTGGATTTGTTTGATTATTTGTCAGTTATAATGTGTCATCCACTGCGTTATCGTGGAGCAAGTTTTCTAAAGAAGGGCCAAGCTGTGTATTGACGTGTACTTCTGAGGAGGGCATGACGTCGCCACCAACTATTTACATCAAGGTACTAACGCCTGCGAGCTAACGTTCCCCTTACAACTGTACATAAAAATTTTCTGAAAACATCACATTTGAAGGTTATGTAACAAAATAATTCCTTGTTGGCGATTAAATATTGACAGAAATTCGTTCCTGGACGGTGTTTACTGACTGTGTAGAAGTAAACTATTCCAAGCCTTTTAAGATAATCATATGAGTTTCTGGTTTTCCTAGCTTATTAAATTAGCTTTAGAGATGCCCCCTTATGCTAATAATGTTAAACATATTAGCTTTTTTATTTCCTGTTTAGGCGCTGTGCCAGACTGACAGTTTGAACAAGTTGCCTTCTGATCAAGGGTCTCCCCATCACGTGATCCACCTCTTCCCTCCCCTGGTGGTGCATAATAAATTGCCTTTTGAACTTGAACTTTCAACTCAGGTAGGTTTGGTATGTTTCTACCATTAACATGATCTTTCATGTCTTAAGTTAACGCAAGTAAGTACTGTAGAGGCATTGTTATGCACAATAGCTGCTCGTGAGCATCCGAATGAAAGTAGTGATAAGTGATGTCCTGAAAATATTATTCAAAGGTACCCTTAAATCAAGATAGATCGCAATTCTTCATAGCGTAGAGAGACAAAAAACTAAGTCAGAAATGTTCCTCAATTTTGTGGTACTTGCTATATAAATTTGAGTTTGCTACCATGTGTTATTTTACAAGAAACATTAAATCGGCGTTCACCAGGAAAACGTTCTTTTTTTTGGACGAAGGCTGTCTCATAATAAGGGACGATTATTTGGGCTTTGATCCATGCTTAAAGGGTCATAACCTTTTGATGTGCAAAATCTGTAATTTATTGGCGTGCTTTCAAAAATTAGTTAGAACAAATTCCATCGTCAAATGATTAGTAAGCACGCAGTTCTTCTTTATTAGTCGGTTGCTATCCACTGTAGTTTACTATACTGATGCAAAAGACAGGTTTTTATCATCTTTGCTAAACAAAACGTTTCTTTGATATTCACCAGGAAAAAGGGTGTGAAGATAAAGCTCTACATCCAGGGGATAAGCTAACACTTGTCAACCTGTGTCCAGGAGACGCCTGTCACATGAAAATAACGGTACTGCAGGGATTTGTTTGAACCCTTCACTCACATGTGTCGCCCATGTCAACAAATGAGAAACACAAATGACAAATATCTCAACTTTTATTAACTGCTTAAAATAATACAGTTCATACAACTAACTTACTGTACTTTTTCCCTACAATACGAACACCTGCCTGTCAGTTCTCTTGTTCCTCAAGATATTTAAGTGTACTCTTTAGTGTCCTTATTATGGAGGTTTTATTCTAACAATCGTCTGTACAGTAGTACTGCTTAAGAGGTTTTACTTGATTGGTCACAACAGGTAGTCATCCACAGACTACTACTATGGTGTACAAGTAATTGAATCTTGGTGTAAAGAGGGTTAATGATGACTTACAAACTCTGAATGGTCTTTGTGTTTTTGTCGTTCTTGTTTTTGCTGTTCTTGTGTTTGTTTTTGTCGTTGTTGCCGAACTTGTAACTGATCTCGTTATTGAACCACAGCGTCTTTCGTTGGGGAGCAAGGGATGGCGCAGTGGTGAGAGCACTAGCCTCCCACCAATGTGGCCCGGGTTAGAATCCTGGCGTCGACGCCATGTGGTGGGTTGAGTATCCGAGAGGTTTTTCTCCGTGTACTCCGTTTTTCCCCTCTCCTTAAAAACCTTCAGTTCCAAATTCCAATTCGATCTGGAACGCACTGACACGTTTCAATAAGTGCTCCGTGGGTAAACAAATTACAATTTCCCTTTTTTTGTATACCGGAGGCATTTATTAGTTAACGGACTTTTGCCTTTTTACAAAGATGAAAGATTACAAAGAGGCCAATTGGGTTGGATTCTTGGCGGTTAAGAAAGAACACGAGAAGACTTTGGCGCTGCTCATGAAGTCACAAGAAGAAGAACCAAGCAACATTGTAAGTTGGCGTTGTTTTCGTACCCCCTCTTATGCGTAGCTAGAGCTTTCACGAACAATTTAAGATCCTAAAGAAAAGTCACGGAAAGATGCGAGATGCTGTCAATTAAGGCAAAAACACCAACCCTAAACACTCAAACAAACTCTATTTCAGCGAAACTTTTCACTGAGTTATTTCATTTCTCTTGTTCTTCACATTTGACTGTATTGTTTCACACCTTAGTTTTCTATAAATGTGGTGACATCAGTGTCGTCGCCGAAACGTCACATTTTAATGGCGTTATTTTTGTTCTAAGCAGTTTTGCAAGATCTATCTTTTCAAAGATTTTTTTTTTGCTATTTTTATCGTAGCTTCTCGGAGTACTCACCCTCCATCAGTCAGGGACGAGGGAAATGGTTATCTACTCTCCCTACTGGCTTATTAACAAAACTGGATTACACGTGGAATATAGAGTAAGTGAAATCGTGGAAAGAAACTAAAGTAGATATTGTGTAAAACTGATGAAAAAAATCACTGGAATTTCCTACCTTCTTGGGGCTTTTTGCCCGAAAGAAAGATTGTTCCATTAAACAGCCGTTCGATGCTCTTTCGATTTATGTTGTTTGCACTTGACTCACCCGAGATCGTTGGAAACGGCTCAGCCAGTTTTTCATGTTCAACCAACATTTAATGGCACCTATTAGATCAATTGATTGGTTATATTTGTAAACAGGTCTCCAAGACAAAACAGGTATATTTCCAGTCTGCTGTAGAAAAGCATCCTCTTTTGTTCAATTTCATGGGAACGTCCAACAGAAAGGTGAGTTCCATGGTACTCAAGAACCAGTTCTTATGACCATAGATAACAGCCGAGCACTTTGCCAGCAGAGCTTTTCTTTCGTTTGTCGATTTGAGGGACTCTGCATGAATCCGGTGAGATTTTTATTGAGCATGCGTTGCATGTTACTAACATAGAGTTTCGAGCCCAGGGCTCATAGCCGTTCACTTGGTATGGCGGGCACAGTAATGACCATTGGATTATCAATAAACGGAAGTTTGCACTCGAAAGTCCAGTTTGACGAGAGAACATAAGATTGTCTAGTCCAGAAGCTCGGGCTGCGGTGACTTCAAGGGCTTGACGCGATTCAGACAGAACCTTCTTTTCTCTTCCGTGATCAAGAAGACAAAACGAGGCTATGCGCACAGGGTGGCAGCCGGGTAACTGCACTGTCAGTTCCACGGGCTATGACATTTTGATGGATCAATTTTGTCATTGAGCTAGTACATTTCTCCTTAAGTTGGTTATTGCCAGTAAATGCTTCAAAGATATTGTCTACCAGGGTCTTGATCATTGTAATAGGGTAAATTTCATTCTTATATTGAGTCTTGAACTACGCAAGTTAAAAGCGACACAAATGCTATCATTAAGCAACGTTGATTTAAGCAAGCCAAGCGAGTATTTGACCTTGGTTATTTGGTGACTGAATACTTGTTCGTCAGTTGTCCAATTATGACCACTTGTAGAAATTTATTTGGAGTTTAAAACTAATGCGTTTTTGGTCAAAATACACCATTTTCAGCAGCCCAATACCGCAAAATAGTTCCTAATACCATCCTTTTAAGGCTTTTAACTAAGGGACCGTTGGTGTTTGGATCCAATGGCGTTTGAGCAACAAGGTTTTCCATTCGTAGAGCTTTTGGATCCAGATGCCCTCTAAATTAAAACGTTACGTTCATGAAGACGTTTAACTCATGTGGCTCATCTTATTAGAGTTGTATTATAGTGAGTGAGTAACAGTCCATTCCAAATTTTACTATGACAGTGATTACCATGCTTTGTAGGCCAAACTCAGAATACCAGGCCATCCTTGGTCGAGCAAGTTTTCTTTGGACGCGGTTGGAGATTCTGGAAAAGTGACTTGCAAAGCAAATGACTCTAGAAAGTTTGAGGTAAAATACTGAAAATCCAGACATGTTTTCACGCGAAAATTGTAGTCATGCTAAGCTGCAGCAATAACTGAAAATAAAACCTACTGAGGCAACTTGTATTTCGACCAATGCTGTTTGTAGTTTTAAACGACGGACGGCGAAAGTTAGGGATGCGAAATCTTTACCCTTTGGTCTTACAGATTTATTGAGCTGTGTAAGAGTCTTAACAGTTGATGAGTCGCTTGAGGGTCAAGAGTTGATTTTTAAATTTTTGTGAGACCAGGTACTTGTTAAAGTTGGTTTTCATTCCGTTCAGTGTACTCGCACGTGCTGTTGCGTGACTTGTAAAGGCGAGGGAAGCCTAAGTAAACGTAATCGAATCCCTCTGTAACAATACTTGGGTTAAGTTCTCATTTAAAAAAAATAGATGAGTTACCTTTCCTTTTCTTCTTCAGTTCATTTTACAAATTGAAATGTCAAGAACAGGACTTACAAAGATTGTGACCTTAACACCAAAATACGTCATCATCAACAACACAGAGGTAAGTGATATTCATATTTTTTCTTTCGGTTGCAACACTCCTAGATCAAAACTTTATATACAAATGAAAGCCGAAAAGGTAGATGAATACATTGTCTAGTGAAACGGTTACTTTTTGCGAAATAGTTTGACACAGCGTTTCGATGTTGCCATGACATCGTTCAAACTCGTAGCTCATTTTAAGATATCTGTGAGGTCAGTGCCCTTATCTTCTATGTAAGTTTGCGGATTTGCGACACTTTCAATATAGCGTCAATGTAACCATTCAAATAGTTACTTTAGTGGATATCGTCCAGAAAGTACATCCGTTATAATGAAAACTATTTTCGCTAGCATTTAGATCTCTTTAAAAGGACTGGGTGATTTAGGCATTTCCGCTCACTGTCCAACTTTTGTTCGCTATAAGATTAAAAGGGTTATGAAAAGAGATGTTGTTTGTGAATTATCGTCGCCTGTAATTGGTTCTGCTTTTCCTTTTTGCAGATATCTCTCTCTTTCATTGAACATAAATGTAAAAATGCCCTTTGGTTTGTTGTTGAGCCAGAAGAGGTATGTATCTAAAGATAGAGCCCCAAAGAAGATGAAAATTTAAAATGTAAACATAAATTTCAAAAAGTTAGTCTGTTGACGGTCCCTCTATTTTTTCCCCGTAGCGATCGATAACGCGTTTATGGAAATAAAAACGTCGGGGAAGAAATAAGAAATCCGGGGGACTAGCCATCTGTAAGTCGATTTTACTAACCGTATGGTAACCCAAGTTTCACATACCACGATACAGTAGTAGATGGTTGTCTCCCAGGCAAAATTGTCTGAAGAAACTACCCTGCTCCCTAATTTAACCTTACTGCGATGATTCTGTTGTTAAAATGATGTCTCTATGAAACATGCTCTCTGTATGTCTCATATATTCATGCTTTTATTCAGAGTAAACCGTTTTGGCCATTTGACAAGTCCAGATCTATCGTTCTGAAGCCGACAATGTCAAACGTCATCTCGAAACCAGTCAGCTTTACATCGTCACACACAACAGTGCTGAGAATTGCTCAGCTGCAAGCCCTTACTATGGACGTTCATGGGGAAGTTGAGGACTCTGTAACAACGATAGTAGTTACACCCTTCTCTCCTGGAGTTGGAACCATCAGGATTGAAAACCTGTGCGACAACATTCCAATCCAATTTCGCCAACAGTAAGTTCACTTGAATATTACAGAAGGTTTACTTTCACTGATTTTTCTTTTTCAGGACTAGTATTTTCACTTTTCCATCTATTCTAGTTAAATTCCAGCTCTTTGTGTTTAAAATTTGTTTTTAAATGTAGGGACAAGTGATTAAACCCTGCTGGATTCCAGTCACTATTTTTTGTATTACTACTTCGCTTTTTGTTAGGTTACACAGCTGTGCCTTACTCAACGATATCTTGTAAGCGTAATTATCTATCTTATACATTGGCCGTAACTGTTGCGGGGCTAAACAAGTAAGCTTCGCGTGTTAAATACATTCCTTCTTTGCTTATCACTTTCACATTGTGTGAAGTAACACAAGTACGCATTGTCTTCCTACGGTTTTGTTGCATAGACGCCCGCGCATGTAAACAACAAAGTGATTGTTTTTTTTATTAATTTGAAAATTTGCAATACAAGTAATACTAGGTTGAGAGAAAGTGGTTTTTATCAAAGCTTGTGTGCCACAAGACAGACAGTGTTTTAAAATAACTGAAATGAAAAATCGGCTAAGTGGTAATGAGTTAAAATTCATTGGGAGCGGCATGAATTTATTTCTAGCTGAAACAACCTTTCATCGTTTAAGAATGCTAACGTGAAGGTTATGATTTCTTCCAACGTTTGGAAGACCATCTCCCAGTGTGTTTTAATTGCAATTTTTTTTGTTCGAGTGGGAGCTCCGCTTCTAGGTTTGCCGAAATCTTTATATTTACACTGAATGCCATTTGGACCTCTGTAGGGACGTGGGCCAGGTCACAGTTCTTTATTCCAAGCAAATGATTCTTTACACCTGGGATGACCCTCAGGGAGTGCGAAAACTGCTCTGGAAACCTTACACAGGAAAAGACAAACCCATAGAAGCTCCGGTTGATAAGGTAACGTTTTGTTCAACTTTTCCAAGAAAACGTCAAAAACGAAAACGTTATTTCCTATTTTCAAGTACAATTCGGCTAAATGCATGACTACCGGTATCTTGGGACTGGCGTTCTAGGTCTTATAAATATCAGATTCACAGGATCGCCATTTGATGGCTTTGCCAATGTTTGTCTTTGACAATCTAATCGTACCTCAACCTCATATGAAGCATTTTGGTGGATACCAGGATTAGTAGATATTGGGTCTAAAAAATATCCCAACCTATAGGCTTTGTTTTCTCTTTGTTGATTTAACTGCCGACACGAGGTTGAATTTAAGGTTTGGCACAACTAGGAGTTGTGGTATAACATTGTTTTTTAACAGGACGATTTTGGTAAAATTCAAGTGGAGCTTGATGACACTTCTCCACCAATCCGAGAGGAACGAAAGCAGCTTGAGGATAGAGACATTACCTGTGGTGGACTTCTGTGTGGGTCTGCAACAGCTGTACCAGAAGGAATGGAACAGGGTACGTGGGACGATGTCGATGAACCAGCTGGTCACGGTGTCAAGAAAACTATCCATTGGGTTTCTGTAATGGATGGTCTTCAGAGAGTGCTGATATTTGTAGATAACGAGAATCTTTCTCGCCTGGTCCGAAAGGTTTGTGAAATGTTAATGTAATATTTTCAGGGTTTGAGCCAGACCGCGCCATTGCGCCAATCCCGCACTGCAATTAAAATTGTCCCTTAAAAAAATGGCCAAAGGGACAATTTGTCCCCTTCAAAATTTAGGGAAAAAAGTCGAAAGGAAGCACACACGAAGAGATTTAGTTCAGTACAGAAATTTAACTTTGCCTAAATTAAATTTAGCCACATGTAAAACAGAACGTGGAAAGTATGTTTTATCGCACGTTTTAAAAAGTTCATTCTGAAGTCACGTTTCAGTCACGCTCTACTGAACACGTGCGTCTCATGCTCAACCAAGCGTGGTGAACTTTAACATGTCACATCGAAAACGTGTTCGAACATTAGAAAGCTTTTTCACTCCAAATCGAAGCCAGAGTGAATCTGAGAAAAATGATACAGAAGAAGAACAGTGTATTAATCAGGAAGAAACGGATGAGGATCGAAGGAAACCGAAAAAATCACGAACTTTCCAGAAAACTTGGTTGGGAGATCACACGTGGTTGCGCTATGAAAAGGAGGCGATGTTCTGCTATTTTTGTCGGAAATCTAAGAAGACAAACCCGTTTGCCTCGGCAGAAGGGTGTACAAATTTTAGAACCTCAACTCTGCAAAGACATAAAGACTGTAAAGAACATGAGGATGCTGTTAGTGAAGAAGCTATGAGGGATACGTTCAGCAACACACAGCGCCGTCTTTTTAGAGCAGAATCGCAAGCCATCCTAACAGCAATGAGAGCCGTCTACTGGCTGGCCAAGGAGGATATAGCAACAGTCAAGTACGACTCACTGCTCAATTTTCTGGATGAAGTTGGCCTCGAAAGTGTTAAGAATCTTCGAGTAGGAGGAAATGCTACCTATCGATCTCATCAAAGTGCCGAAGGTATGCAAGATGCTATTGCTACTGTTCTGAAGTCTAACACTGACAAACTAGTAGAAGCCAGCCCATTCTTTTCTCTGTTAATCGATGAATCAACGGACGTCAGTAATCATGAAAATCTTGTTGTTTATGTTAAGTTATTGAATGAATTTAAACCAGAACTGCACTTTTTAGAAAACATCAACGTTCGGGATGGAAAGGCCGAAACTATTACCACTGCTGTTAACTTGCTAATGGAAAGGAGAAACTTGCACAAGGACAAAATGAAAGGATTCGGCAGCGATGGAGCGAGTGTCATGACAGGAAAAAACAATGGAGTTTCAAAACGAATGAAGGACGATAGTCCATTTCTTGTGTCTATCCACTGCATGGCTCATAGGCTTGCACTTTGCACAAGCCAAGCGGCTAATGGTATTCCTTATTTGGCAAAATTCAAAGAGATCCTTACTGCTCTGTACCGCTATTTTGACAAGTCTGCCCTCCGGTCACAGACACTGGCAGAATTTCAGAAGATCTTTGAACATCCTGAACTAAAAATCAAGGAAGTGTTTGATATCAGGTGGTTTTCATTCTACGGTGCTCTGGAGACACTGTACCGCACTTGGCCGTCTCTTGTGGCCTACATGGAATCCCAACCCAACAGTGATGATAAAGCCCGTGGATTCAAAAAAAGCCTGCAGGAGTTCAATTTCGTTGCCACCCTCTGCATGATGATGGATGTGATTCCTATTCTCACATTCATGAGCCTTGCTTTGCAAAAGGAACATGTAGAGCTTGCGTCAGTTCAGGCTCTGGTAAAATCAACTATTACTCAAATAACAGTTCTCAAGAGTAACAACGGCAAATTCTTGTCCGAGATTTTGCCATCACAAGATGATGTTTCAGAAGTTAAATGGAGAGAGAACACTATTAAAGTGACTGCCCGTGAAGTTAAACAATTTGAATCAATGAAAACGAAATTCCTTGACAATGTCCTACTAAATCTTGAAAAGAGATTCCCCGTACATTCCACAAATGTAGTTAATGCATTCGGGATTCTTAGTCTCCGCAATGTGCGTTTTCAAAATGAAAATCTGTCAACCTACGGAAATGAAGAGCTGGAAACGTTACTTTCCCACTATGGATCTGCAAAGAAAACCCAAGGTGGTAAAGATGTACCAGCAGTTGTGGATGCCGAAAAATGCAGAATCGAATGGAACTTTGTTAAAGAGCTGGTTGTTAGAGAGCATTACCCCGTGGGCCACATTGCTGAACTATGGAAAATGCTCGCTACCCATCATAGCGATGAAGTCCAAAATTTAATTAAGCTTTGTCAAGTCGCACTTGTATTGCCTACTAATACGGCTGGCTGTGAAAGAGGTTTTAGCTCACAGAATCGAATTAAGAATGCTTTGAGAAACAGACTGAAAGCTGAGAGGCTGGATGTGCTCATGACCATTGACATTGAGGGGCCACCTTCCAAGGACTTTGACTTTTCTACAGCCCTTGATGTTTGGGCTTGAACCAACAGAAGAATTAGTAGTATGTCTACCAGTAATTAAGAAAGGAATTGAAGTTTACAAGGGGATGCCGGGACGAGATTCTGCTGTGAAATGTTTTGAAGTATAAAGCATAGTCATCCATCCTCCGTTCAAATATAACAAAAGAAAGTCTTGACACCAATAACTTAACTTTTCTTGTTTGTATCAAGGATCAGGTCAAAAAAAATGTTTTGTTGGCTTGCCTCTATTAATGTAAAAAAATGTTGAATAAAAATTAATTTGTCTGTCCCCCTAAAAATAAAAATGTCCCCCAAAATTTTAGCCAAGGGGACAAATTGTCCCCCAGTGATCAAATCCTAGCTCAAACCCTGATATTTTAGCTATCCAAAAGGACAGCGCTTATGGTTAATGCACTAAACCCTTCTTGGTAGATGAAGGGTGTCCCACCCAAATACTAAAAAACAATAATCTCAGCCAAACATCACTTGATTAAAATTGCTTGTGGCCGGAGGTAGATTGTGACCGATAAGTTGAACAAGAGGCAATTAAAAAACAAATAAATTCATCTAGTTGCCCGAGCGGAATTGAACCATGGGCCTTTCTATTGTAAGTCAGACGCTTTGAACACTTGGGCACGCTGCTCTCCCGCAAATCTATGATTTAAAATTGAGCTTCAAATTCTGTCTAGCAATCCACTAAGTAAAAAAGTGATTTAAAATTTTGCCACAATACTTTCCTGGGATATTTATACACCTGTCTGTGCTTATGTCTGCCACCATAGACACACTACTGCCTAACCATAGTCACACTACTGTTGCACCATATGCGTATAGCTTAAGAGCGTTCAGTCTTAATTAAACTGGTCTAGCCTACATAGCGTAATGTTTTAAAAGCGTATGTAAACTGTTTCTTACGTTCCAGTGTTGTGATTACGAAGTTGTAAAGATGGAATTGTTCGTGTCGTTGGATGGAGTTGGTTTATCTCTTGTCAATAGCAAACCTGATGAAATGGCTTACATAACCTTGTCCAGGTATGTCACCAAAGTTTCTCGCAATTTATTTTAATTTTGAAAGCAACAAATACTCACTCACTCTTGCAGTAGAGACTAAATTTCACTAATGCTTTAGATTGCAACTTGCATTAATTTTTTGTATAAATTAAACTTGAATGTGTGAGCTTTCCTCAGTAATTGGGTTATCTCTGAGGATCATTTGTTAAGATGTTTGTCGTTGTCGTGTCGACAATTAACACTTCAATTATATACGGTTATACTTGTTGGTTGGGGAGTGGGTGACTGTATATATAATGTAGATTGAGACAAATGTCTAACATTAGCCCTTGCAGCAAAAGTTCGAAGAGAGTTTGGACAAAGGATGACAAAAATAATGGACGGAGGATGCCTTACTCGACCCTTCCTTTTGTCCAGCACGTAGAGGCTGTTAGGCTCGAAAGCCTTTTAGCACCATTATAAATAGTCAACTGCTATTTGTCACAGTCTATGGCAATCGGTTTACAGGTGTCAGTACTGGCGCCAAATACTTCAAATAGAGATCTGTTACAATTATGTCTGGTCTTTTTTTTTTTTGAGTTTTTTTTTGTTCTTTCTGGTCTAGCTCCTCTTCAATCTGGCAACTTGAGAGATCCTCTGGAAGCTGGAAGAACCTTAATTTAGTTTTGTCTTCTTGGTTAGAAGACGCGTGGAGAAATAATACTTCAGAAGTCGAGTTGGAAGATAGAAAGGTACTGTGTTAAGTTTACTCTAATGTCACAAGTGCCGGGATTGCTTACATGGAGGTGGATACCACAACCTACCTTTCTATACGTAAAGTTTTAAAAGTTACAAAAATCCAGTGTTTCCTCGATGTATCGTTTGAAAATAGGCTTAGACAGTGGACGAAACGCTGCGTGTCGTGTTTCAAATAGTGCTAAGACATTTGCTTACCAAATATTGAAAGGTGAGTATTAAAATCGTGGCTGTGCTTGGATACCAGGATTTCGTTAGCAACACTATAAGCTGTTACTGATTTGCACTTCGATATAGAACTATAGAATTTAACTGTGGGAAGTCGTCAAAGCTATTGTAAACAGCCAAGACACGCGACTAAAAGGAAAGACTGGTGTTGTCTTTCCGTCCATGAACTTTGCAAAGCGCCTTCTCTAACACAACAGAAAATAAGTATTAGATTAAAAACTGCCTGTATGTTTTGTCTCTTAAAGCACGACTTATCTCATTTATTCAGGCCAATCATTTGTGTATCCCCTTGCAAGTTAAGTCATGGTGGGTCATCTCTGATATTGTTTAAATTGTATTCAATAATTTGTGCAATGAGGAGGACACTTGACTGCGAGCTTTCAAGGGCTTATCATTGTGGCAGGAGGCGTGCGGAACATTTTGGTCAACTATTGGCCGTAACGCTAAATTGTACTGATTGCAAGTTTTTTGAGATTTATTTTTTTCACTACAGGTTGACTTCAACTCGATGAAAATGATTCGTCCACAACGAGGTGCCATTCGTCGGCTTTTTGAACCTGCTTTATGGCTCAACTACACGAGCTCAGATCATTACCACAGCTTTTACTGTAAAATGCATCGAATTCAGGTGTAGTGTGATAAAGTGGTGAATGTTGTGAGTGGTAAATGTTGGTTATCATAATACGCAGTTAAAAAGCTGTCTGTTAACGCTTTGAAACGGATTGTCAGTAGAAATATGAAAGTGTGTGGGACGGTTGAACAATGTCTAATCCACTCTCTCCTAAAAGTGGCCAATTTAGGCATAATTTAGTCACAATTATAAATGAAAATCCAGCTTCCCTCAAGGAAAATCCTAAGAGGTTGAATATAGTATGTAAAAGTACTGCTAAAGAAGTTTCACGTAAATGGTGACTTCATAGGTTTTCATGCTCAGTCTTAAAGGGTACAGACCCATATTAAAGTCATGCTAAAGAGCTTTCATTTGAATGGCGACAACATAAATTTCGTCCACAGACTTTAAATGTCAAAACAACGTACTACGTGTAAATATATTGTACCATGCAAAAGTACCGCCGAAAAGGTTTCATTAGAATGGTAACACCGGGGGATTTCATCTACAGAATCAAAAGTTAGAACTACCTACTAAATAACTAGTGCCTTATGAAAGTACTGCTGAAGAGGTTTTATTTGAATTGTAACACCATAGGATTTCATCCACAGACGCAAAAGTTAGAACTACATACTAAATAATTAGTACCATGTGAAAGTACTGCTGAAGAAGTTTTCATTTGAATGGTCACACCATATTCAGTTAGAACTACATACTAAATAAATAGTACCATCTGAAAGTACTGGTGAATAGGTTTTTATTTGAATAGTAACACATAGCATTTGATCCAAAGACACAATAGCTGTAACGATATATTTACCACACATCGTAGCTTTGCAACTCACTCCGTTCCTGACCTTATTGCTTATTATCGAAACAGTCCCATAAAAAGTGGTCGTTGACTACTATTTTGGAGCCCTTGGAAAGTGAAGCTAATGGCAGGTTTATTCACCAATGCGTAAATTAACATCGATTTTGAAAAAAAAAATATGAAGAGCCCTTATGGTCGACTTATGCTCACGCTTGCGTTTGTTTGGTTCGTGTGAATCAGTCGTACGTGTCAAAAGGGCTCTGTATCCACAGCTGTACCAGGAGTTGAAAATAACTGGAGTTCTTCTTGTGTCTCCAACCTGATGTACAAACCGATATTTAACTGTGAATTTTGTTTCCAGATTGACAACCAGCAGATCGGTACTGTGTTTCCTGTTGCCCTTTATCCATCTCCTCTGCCGTCCTATGTCATTCAAAGATCAGGTACGTAAAGCCAGGTACTATTCACACTGCATAAAGTAAAGCAGCGTTCAGAATTCTTTGTTTTAAGATAATGCTAACCGAGCTGAAAAAAAAATTGTTCTTCTAGGTTTCAAGCCTTTCATTGAGATGTCAGTTATTTATCACAAGGTTCCAAAAGAGGGAGTGCATCATATCAAGTGAGCAGCTTCCACTATATTCAACTTTGTTAATGAACCAATGCAGTCGAAGCTCCCCTTGCGACCGCCTTTGTGAAACCTCTTTTTACTGTGACTCAACCTTGTAATGAGAAACTCTCGTAAGCGACCGCAACCACTTTTGGGATTACTTAACTGGGCTTTTTCTTTGTTTTTAAGCTCTCTTAAGCGACCACTCAGCGACCACTCAGAATCTTTTTTTATATAAATCTACAATTAAATGAAACTGCACACTGCGCTAATGGTCTATAAAGTTGGGCGTTAAGTTTAGCAGTGTCCATATCAGACATAAATACACTGTGTACACTCATTTAGCATTGACTTCTCTTGTTTTTTTTCTTTTCGAATTATTAATGAGTTACTGAAGCTCTGGTAAGCGACCAGCCTCTATTGCTTTACCATGGGGTCGCTTACGAGGGCTTCGACTGTAGTATAAAGGCGGCTTGATAGCTATATGAGCCTATTGTTTTTAATTTCCTTTATGTACGCAGGTACGCCAAAGCATTGGTCCAGGAGATGAATGTTAAAGTTGACAAAGGATTTCTGATTTCTATGGCCGGTTTTTTTAGTCAACAGAAGAAACTGCTTGAAGAGGTCTAGTAGAAAATAAATACCGTTATCTCTCCCATAAGCCACCGAAGGGTTATTTTGTGCAGCAATTTGTGAGATCCGGGGCCGGTGTGGGCTTGTTACAGAGGGCAATAAGTACAAAACCGGAGCGGTAGCTCCTATTAATTCTTGTTATTTCCTAAACGGTATAACTGAGAAATTGAAGTACGGTAGAACCCCGCCATTTCGAAGTCCCAAGGGAAATGAAAAAAGTTCGAAATAGCGGGGCTTCGAAATAACCGGGGAAGCGTAAAGGGGAAGGGTAAATCCAAGGGCATTCGATCTTCCTTCAAAATAGCGGGGACTTCGAATTAACCGAGTTCGAAATAGCGAGGTTCGACTGTATATTTACATTACTGTAGGGCACTCAGTAATCCATGATTAAAACAGACCGAGTTTCTGCAATTTGCAGAGAATCAAAGAATTGTGTATACATTTAGTAATTACAGGACCTTTGTTACGCCTGGGGACAAAATGTTATTACGAATGGGACTTTTATCACACTTTGGTCCAATTATTTAAGCTTTTAAGCTTGAAGTAACTGACACTTTTTCGGTTTCCGCATTAGGAAACATATTTTGAAGAGGACCTGAAAAGAGTTGCGGTGCCGCTGAGAAAAACAGAGGCCGTAAAAGTTTGTATTCCTTTTCAAAAGTGTTAACTAATGTCAGTCTTTATGTTTATACTGCTACTTTTTACTTTCTACTTCTTTCCATCTATCTCAGGCGATTTATAATGCACTGCGTCTTCCACTTGGCGTTTTAAAAATCTGTGTCACCCAAAAGTTTTGGCGCAGTTGAGAAGAAACTTAGAATACGGACTTTCAAAAGTCATTTTGTTTGTATCATTGTTGGTGTGTTATTTTCCTTTAATAGTTGAACTGATTGTATTTGATTCAGCAGTATACATTTTTTATTGTTTTAACCGACATCCAAAACCTCTATCGTTAGTTGAATAATGTATTGTTTCTGTTTCAGGCTGCCTTGGAGACTCAGAGGGTATTCTTGGAGTACTTTCATTTGTCACCACTCAAGGTGTATTTTTAATGCTTTCTTGCTTTAACTTAAGGAAAAGGTCAAAATAGTTTTATTCAAAATATAAATGATGGCGTAGCCTTCCTTATGGTACTGCAACGGTGACCAAAATGGCGAAATATTGCAAGTGCCGTAGCCTTTACTCTTTGCCCTTGTTTTGAAGGACAAAAATACGAACAATCCGTTGTCTTGCATTTCTTTCCACTTTCTTCGACTTTATTGGCAGGGTAAAACTATGAAAAGTTGCAGGTCTGTCGTGAAAACCAAAGTGCAAGCAGATAAAAACCATCAACCAATAATTCTGAATCGTTTCGGTCTCTACCCTTGTTTTTAAGTCTGTGAATCAGTTTGTGCAGTGTTAGGCCCACTTCATTATTTTCTGGTAGATTTAAAGTTTGCTTCCGCTATCACTTTTGCACGGCGGTAATTTGCTGTCTACCATTGCGTTTTCCTTCTGTAGATGTTGGCGTTGTCATTGGTAATAAAGCCGTTATACTTATCGGGTTTTTATTTTTATTCAGATTAATCTAAGTTTTTCCTTGGTATCCGCGTTGGACGAGGAAGACGAGGAGCAAGCTTTTGCGCAGGATTTATTGGACTTCTTCGTCGATTCGATTGGAGCGACTTTGACGGATATAAATGATGCTGAACTAAAGTACGAAAAAAGTTCTTGTTGACCTTAATGATTAACGATTACTACATAACGAAACGAGAAATGCTGTTAGAAGATGTTATTTCTACAAGTGAATTAGTTCATTGGCATACTCTTGGAAAAGGAGTCTAGATACAAAAATACCGAAGATACGATTGCCTTATCGTTTTGTCAGCTAGCTTTAAAATTCGTTATTTGAGTAGTGTATGTAGTCAACAGACCTTACTCGCACAATCGAACGCTACTTATGGAATGTTATCTTTTCTTAATGTAATTCTACCCGCCATGCTTCTTATAACTCTTGTTTATTTCTCTTTTCAGGCTTGCGTGTTTTGAACGCATCAGTGTATTTTTGACACAAGAAAATCTTATTACGCAGATCCGTCGGCATTACACTATGCAGGTTATCCTTTCTTTCTTCTATCGCGAAAGGAGGAAAGTTCCTCCTTTGTTTCGAGTAGAATTATTGTGAGTCACTTCCCATCGCGATTCTCATGTTGTTAAATGCTTCCATCTTATAGGGTGTTCGTCAGGTGTATGTGCTTGTACTGGGCCTTGATGTTCTTGGTAACCCTTACGCTTTGATTCACGGGATTGGCGAAGGAGTTAGAGACTTTTTCTATGAGCCTTATCAGGTAAGATGATTGAGACTGGATATCTTTTAGAAAAGTCTTTCACAAGACAAACATCACATTAACTTTCTTCAAAACTCGGCGACAGTGACGGACGCCAAAAATTGGCGACCTCTCAGTTTGCAACGTAAGTACATAAACTACGGGCTAAGTCTCCTACCATCTATGTCCTAATACGGAGTGTCCCTAATTAACCAGTTGTTTTCGACTCCCACAAGTCCTACCACTTGATAGGGACCCCCTCTCTGACATACAGTTTCCACATTTAAACAACTCCTATGAGTCGAAATGGGCCCCACACAAACTCTGAGTGTCCCTAACGATATAAAATTCCACCAATTGCACAACTCATACGAGTGGTGTCAGTTGAAATGGGCCTCCTCTCTACAACCCTGTCGCTTATGATACAGAGTTTCCGCAGTTGCACCACTCGTATGATTCGTTTAAATTGCAACTCTACGCAACTCTCCACGGAAATTCCAAGTGTTTCCCTAAATATACGCAGTTTCACAGATACAGGACCCGTACGAGCCGCACCACTTAAAAAGGCCCTCTCCCTTCAACTTGTCAGTCAATTTCCAAGGGTAGTTTATCTAGTAATACTTTATATTATTTCACTGAATTTTATGGCTTTCATCACTTCAACTGATGGCACAAATAGTAAGCATTTCCTCACAACTTGCACCACTGGCACGAGTTGCAGCGCTTGTTTCACCACTTTCCCGACCTGAACAAGCCATGAGTATTGGACATCCCTTTTAATTTGTAATGTTATTGGTGTTTTACCCAGGGTATCATAGCCGGTCCTGGTGAGTTTGCAGAGGGTGTAGCCCGAGGTGTGAAGAGTTTGTTGGGTCACGTGATAGGTAATTAAAACGTTTCAATACCATGCTCATCTATCACTTGACGTTTTCGTGACGAAATGGCTATTTTATGTTTGGTATATTTTATCTTCAACAACATTTAAAACAAGAAACATCAACAACAACGAGACACATTAAATATCATTACGCTAAGTTATAGATTAATCAGGGAAAGGTGATTTGTTTCCAGTCAGTTAAAGAGCTCGCATTTCTAGCGTCATATTTTAAGTATCTGTTCGATGACCAGTTTTAGAATGTGGGCGCGTCATCCTCACCATTATGTAATCAACCTTAGTGACATAGAAATTGTCTAAAATTGAAATGAAACTAATAAAACGCATTTAGCTAATTCCTGTTTTCACAGCGCTGTACAATTTAGAATTGATGTTTTATTTCCTATACAATTGGCTCACCGCAAACTCTACTATATCTTAGCGTTTGAAAATCCTTGTTTTGAAAATATTCATGACTGGGCCTCATTCATTTATGTATTCATTCCAAGGAGGTACAGCCGGAGCGTTCTCCAGGATCACCGGCTCACTTGGTCAAGCAGTCGCAACGCTAACATTTGATTCCAATTTTCAAATGGTAAGTTTCATAACGAACACATTGCCAACTGCCTACAGGTGTAATATCTTTTCGTGTTTTAACTCTTTTGTCTTAACAGATAACACTACGTTTTGTATTCTTTACTTCCTAGAGAAGACGTCTGCGCATGCACAGAGAGCCTCATGGAATTGGTGAAGGACTCATCATGGGTGGAAAGAGTTTGTTAATGGTGAGTATCAGGTTAAAATTGTTTTAAATTATTTTTACACATTGTGTCAATAATATTCACAATAAGCCTCGATACTCAAACAAACAGCGTCTTCTTGAAATTTAGTGTTTGACTTCAATTCTTTGCAGGGTCTTTTCTTTGGTGTGTCTGGAGTAGTTGTAAAACCCGTAGAAGGTATGGACGAAATTTCAACTTACTCCGAATAACATATGACATCACTGGTAGGTGTTGTGTACTTGAAATTAAAAGAGGTTGGCCTTTGTGGTAAGCATACAGAAAAATAAAACATTATCGACCATTCGTTTTGACCGTATAGCCATTCCATTCTGGCTTTCTGCTAGAAGGCGATCAGTCTCTTCCACTCCAGACTGTTTTGGAGGGCCTGGATCCTGGCTTTAATATAAAGAAATATGGAGAGGTTATCTTGCAGGGCCATACGTGTTTGTGAATACTTTTCAAGGTAATTTGTGGGCAAACTTATCGCTGCAAAATGCCCCACGAAAATACGCTTCATGTGGCGAGGGCAAATTGTTTCCAAGACGCTTTGTAACGTCGTGTGTACGTTTGTGAAACATATCCCTGCAAATAGTGCAGCTGCCAATCAAAGACATTGGGCAAAATTGTTAGTGTTCGTACACTAGCAACACAGCCATTAAACATGTCTCCGAACCTTTTTCTTCTGTGTTTTTCCATGGTGTTTTTCGTCCCCAGCTACATGACTCTGTTACATACCTCTGGTTTTGTCGCCTTTTAACGTCACCCCGACATGTCCCTGTTTGTTTGGTGAAAAGAGGGACATACGGCTATGCACAGTGTTAATTAAATCAACAGCAAACGCAGGAAAGGTGAAGTGAAAAATATGCAAAGTTGTTGATTGAATTGATGAGCGCCATATGTGATAAATGTGACATAGACGGTAGATCGGTATGGGCATTTGTAGATTTCAAAACTTTTATCAAACATCTGAAAAAAAAGGAACTGTTCACCTTTATGACGTCTTGGTAATACTATTAGCCTAATAACATTTCCTTCCTTTCTTATTAGGTGCACGTTCCGAAGGCATCGAAGGATTTTTCAAGGGAATTGGAAAAGGGCTTCTGGGAGTTCTCACCCATCCGGCTGGAGGAGTTATAGACATGGTCAGCTTTACCCTGGATGGCGTGCGAAGGTAGGTCTTCCCAACACTTTTAATAACAAAGAGTGCTTTCATGTGCCAAATTTCATTTTTTCTTTTAATATTGCAAAACTAATAATTTCCGTAGTTAAATGACGCAGAGGGGGTCACTCCAACTTTAACCACTTTGCGTATCTTAGATTAAGTGTGATTGAGACGTTCACCTACAGGTGTAGACTGGAACACTAAGTAGGCTGCCATTCAAGATAAACTATAATTTTATTATGGTTGCCAGGATCTAACGTACTTGAACAAGCGAAAAATTCCTTGGGATATAATAATAATAATCCATTTATATAGCGCCTTTTCTACAAGATTCAAAGGCGCTGTTTACAAAAAATTAGATAGAAGTAAAAAGTAAAAATAATCGCAAGAAATTGACATTAAAACTAGACGCTAACTACAAAATAGATAAATGTACACAATAGATAAAAAATCAGGTAACAAATAAAAACGTCACGATTCATAAGCTCGCATAAAAAGAAATGTTTTAAGTTTGCGTTTAAAATCATCAATTGAGTTTGCAGATTTAATATCCTCAGGTAAGTTATTCCAAAGTTCCGGAGCAGCAACAGAAAAAGCTCGCTTACCATACGAATTGAGATTAAAATAGGGTTTAACTAATAAATTTATGATCTATCCAAGTTTGGTGTCCTGGCTGATTGCAAAAAGTTGTTTTGCGAGTGTTTGCCAGCAATATGTTGAAATTCTAAGTACAAAGTCCTTGTAAATTTTCTTCTCATTCCTTGCAGGATAAACTCCGGTACGAATATTTTATTATAGCGTTTGGGCACAAACGTTTAAAAAGAAGCAGTGTTACAGTAGACAGTCATAAAAAACCTTTTCTGTTGCCGAATCAATAAATTGTCCGTAACTTTGTTTTGCAGATCAGCGGAACTCAATGGTGAGGATATCGCCCATCGTATGAGACTTCCTCGTTTCACAGCTCCAAATATGGTAATGACATTAATTCATTCATTATATCGTAATTCATTCCTTCTTTCATTTTTCGGTTCTCTCTTTCGTTCATTCACGCTTTCATTCATTCATATGTTCATTCTTCCATTCTTTCATTATAAGGCTGCTTGCAAACAAACGCAACATTGTTGAGCAACAACTCCCAACATTGTTGGATGTTACATGCATGTTGCGTCCGTTTGCACACCCTGTTGCATGTTATTGGATGTTGTTGCGTGTTGTTGCGCAAAGTTTGAAACCGGTCAAACGTTTCAGCTAACAACTCCCAACATTTCTTTTGTTCCGTGGTCGCCGAAGCGTAGCGCAACAATGTTGGATCCGTTTGCACAGCCCTTCCAACATTGTTGGGGCCACGCACGCTCATTACGCATGGTTTACAGAGACTTATGGGTTGTATCCTTACCACGGTGCACTGCAGGTCCCAACATTGCTGGGAGTTGGTGCGTCCGTTTGCACGCAGCCTAAGGGCTGTGTCATGGCTGTCTTACTAGTTCATGTTGTTTATAGTGCCAGTTACGCATCCTTTTTCGCTATGGAACTTGAGAAATCACTTGTAAATGACGATATCAGAGCTACGTGTAAAACAAATTTTGTCTCCCAAGCATTATATCAAACGTTACAAACAACAAGAATTACCTGAACTTTGAAAAACTGTTGGGCTAACAAGGTTTCAAGAATCACCATTTCGATCTGTTGCAATCTTATCCAAGATTTCCATCCGTGCCTCCCTTTGAGTTTGCTAGGTTATTCGTACCTTCTTTTCATGTTTTGAGCGTTATTTTTATGTTCCACTCAGTCTGGTGATAGTTTTTACTATTTGAATGTTGATAAATTGCGTGACACAGCTCCTTTAAGTCATTTTTTTTTATGGCTGCATGAAGCGAGTGTAGTTATGAATTGATTATCGCTTATTTACTTTGTTTTATTATGTATTAAAAGTAAGTAAAAGTATATTATTTACTTTGTTGTCTTCTATTTCAATAAGCCATTGAAGCCATTCTGTGCGCACGATGCTAAAGGAGATAGAATCTTAAAGGTAAAAATTTCATTACATTTTTAATTTGTTTTATGCCCTTTTTGAAGAGAAACTAATTTTTCACTCAAACGGCAGCGTCATAAGGATTGAATATGGAACCTAGAACTTATTTAAATAAAGCGAGTATAAGCCGGAGAAAGGAGAGAAGACAGAGATGAAAGTTTTACAAGTTACCAGTCCCATCCATCCGGGTCACTGACTACAAGTAACATACATTTTTACAGGAAGTTTGATGGAAGAATATGCAGTGAGATTTTTGAAATAGAGTGGTGTGGTGTATATGCAATGATTCTTTAAATACCTACTAGTACATGCTTTGAATACGTTTCCGACAATTTTTTTTGCATTTTGTAGTTTTATAATTCTCCGAAGTTCTTCAAGAACAGAAGTGATTTTCACGTCGGTGCTTTATGCTGAGTAGCACTGTTAAGGCAAAAGCCATCATATTTTGATTCGCCCGCGCTAATCAGGTGTGAATTATGGACAGTAAGGATGAGCAATGCATATAAGGGATAACCTTGATAACTTTGATTACGATTAACTATTTTATAGACTCAATGAAACATTCTTTTCAGAGCGTTGATCAAGTTGATGATGTTTACGTCGATCACATGAGCGTCACGAGTGAGGACACAAGTAGTGTCATTCTCCTTACTGACAGGTTTGAAAACTTTGAGAATCTGAATAAAGAATACATAGCTTTTAAAGAAATCGGCCTATTAGGGTCATATAGAGGATATTACGTGGCCGCTTGGAGATACAAAATTTCTCTTCTCGTGTTGAAAAATATTTCACGAGTGAGTGCAGCACTTAAATATTTTTTTGGAGTATGTCTAAATGTCGCGGGTCGCGACTCGCGGGTAGAGGTCGCGGGTGCGAGTTAGGGTCGCGGGTAAACATAAATCACCAAATTTAACTTTAAATTGTTAATAAAATAAAGGAAAATTTGATTATCTTTCAGGGAAGATTTGCAAAGCTTTAAAGCTAACTAAGGGCGATACAAAGGAAAAGTCTCTAAAGAAAAATCCATATGATTAAAACTACATTGGCTAGTTAAAATTGCACTAAGTAACCGAGCTACGTGCCTTTGGAATTTGTTGGGGAGGAGGTTAAAGTTCTGATAGAGAAAAGAAAAGTATCAGTGGATACCGTAAGATTCCAAAAATAAGCCCCTCCATGTATAAGCCCCTCCAAATATAAGCCCCCCAAACCGGTAACGCAAAAAACCCTCCGTTAAATCGCCCCTCCAAATATAAGCCCCCCGGGGGCTTGTACTTGGAAAATGCCCTCAAATACAAAGTAAAACAAAGCAAAAACGGTAAATTTACTTCCAACTATAAGGCTAGCCCAACCGATTTTGAAACGCAAATTTCCCTCCGTATATAAGCCCCTCCGAATGTAAGCCCCTCCAAAAATAAGCCCCTCAAAAAGGGCCTTTGAAAAATATAAGCCCCGGGCCTTATTTTCGGAATTTTACGGTATGTGATGACTTGTCTTGGCTGTTGATTCAAAAAACCTTCCGGGGATTTCACCCACTCCCCTACTTTGTACGCCCAAGGGTTTAAGGATACTAAGTTGAATATAACAAAAAAGTAGTTGGCCCTTTGCTGACCTCTATATTACCTATATGTAGCAGGAAAGTGTATTGAAAAGGGAGTGTAAAAATTCAGTGCCCGCCTTAAACAGCCGAAACGCTATCGGACTGAAAAACTAACTTTAACTAATACTTCTTTTTTTCTTTTTTCCTGCAAATCAAGACAAATAAGATTAATTTTGGTGGCATAAATGCGTAATCTCCCAGTAGGTTTTTAATCATTACCATGTTGCGAGTGATCAGTCTTAAATCTTGTTTCCTCCATGCCTAGTACACTCTTCATTTTTGAGGAAAAATGGAAAAATCAAAATTTCGTCAACAATACCCGTACACGTAGTAAAACGTTCGTAGTTCTGATTTCACACTGACAAAAAGGAAGAACGTTACCAGGTTTACTTCGATCGATTCTTTATCCTCATGGAGTCCGATAGTTCCGTTGAGTTTTTGGGGGCCATACGATTAGCGCTGATAGTATGGCCGCCAAAGTATAACAACACGCAATAACATATGTATTAAGGCGTCTCTTATAACGCCCGTTTACAGCATAGTTAAGTTATTATTCACTTCAATCGAAGTTTTACTTACGCAGAAAACGTGTTATATATGCTGTTCTTTGTTAGTTGTATTCATTCCCTGAAGAAGTCTCAGTAGGAGACGAAACGCGTCGGAGATAAACGAAAAAGCCTACAACTATAATAAGTCTTCCTTTGTGCTGCTGACTAGTCTTCGTTAAAAAAATTTGTTGTTTATTTAATCTTTTTGTTTAAAAATTTGGTGATTTATTTTTACCCGCGACACTTACCCGCACCCGCGACCTTTACCCGCACCCGCACCCGCAACCTCTACCCGCGAGTCGCGACCCGCGACATTTAGACATACTCATTTTTTTGCTACGAAAGGCGCGATTGATTATGTAGCCATAGTAACGGTGATCTTTTCACATGTGAAAATAACATGTTATTTTCACGTGTGAAGATATCATGTTTTCGCGGGAAAGCTCACCTGGTATTCCATTGGTATTTTATAGTAGGATTCGATTTTGATATGGTTTCGTGTTCAGTGCAGATATAAAGGATATTACATGGCCGCGCGGAGATACGAAATTTCTCTTCAAGTGTTGAAAAATAATTCACGAGTGAGCGCAGCGAACGAGTGAAATATTTTCAACACGAGGCGGCCATGTAATGTTCAATTTATTATATAAACACCAATGAAATACCAAACCATTTCACTGTAATAGTCTTTTCCTGCGAAAGGCGCGATTTATTATGTAGCCATAGCAACGGTGATATTTTCATATGTGAAAATAACATGTTATTTTCACATGTGAAGATATCATGTTTTCGCGCGAAAGCTCACCTGGTATTTCATTGGTGTTTATATAATAATGTGTATTTCTAGTATTGATTCATTGATTTTCGGCGGAAAAAAACATTTTCGAAAGGCGAGAAAAATTTGCTCTGCATGGGACTTCCTTTGTAGTAATTTAAATCATTATTAAGATAAAGAAAGAATTCCTTCCGTTATTGTTATACACTGTAGTCTGCTTCAAAGCCGTTCTTTGTGTCGTCACGCAACGCTCCTCCCCACAAACAGCTGCTGAGAACTGAACCACTTTACTTTCCGCATATTATCCAATCAGATTTCAGCTTCCTTTTTCTGGAAGGTGTTCGCGCCACTTTTACGGAACGGTGACTCCTCCAATCACAGCTTTGGTTTTACCTGTGCTCCACATGTGAATTAGAAAACAAAAAACTGTGGCGTGAAAACAAGCGATCAACTAGAGCAGTGTTGTCGCAGTCGAGTCATATTAAAAATTGATGAGATGAGTAGCAGTAAGCAAGTCGAGCAAATGTGATGCACAACAACTTGCTTGGTAGTTTCGATAAATGGCTCATCGAAAATTTTATAAGATTGCTTTTTTTCAACCAGCACCCTTGAGAGTTTAGTCCTTTACATGTAAACAAGACAATGAGTACATCCGGCACAGGAAATTCGTCATAAATATGCACGACGGTAAAAAGAACCAACCGCTGTTAGTAAGAGTCGTGTAGGCCTACATGTATCACTTGGAACTTTAACCACTTAAAACAAACGTTTCTGCAAGTTAACATTTTCGTTGATTTTAGACACATAGCCTGTCCAAATTTAGCGAAGATTGATTGATTTGTCGAAATATGAGAAGCATGTTCGCTTCCTAGCGCTCCGCGGCTCACGTATTGTCACGTTTCTTATACACGATTGGTTTGTTCGTTAGACCACAAACACAAAGGTAATGGAATGTGGTTCGGTTCTCAGCATTGTTTGTGGGAGGAGCGTTGCGTGATGATACAAAGAACGGCTGTGGGACAGACTATATGCACTGAGGCTGAGCTAGAGTTAGTTTAGGTGATAAGGTGGAATCTCTTAAACTGAAAACACGCTCGTCTAAAACATGCTGTTCCCAAAAAGAATCGCTAAATTATATTCCTTTGGCTCCAAACAGGAAAAGGCAGAAAGATAGTAAGTATTGACGCCCTTAATTGCCAATCAGAACAATGTTTATCGGATTGCCGACGACATCAATGTCAAAAGGTCCCAAGGGTTTCGATTCCCCTAGATGCGTCCGCGAAGCCCCCTTATTTTATACCCGCATCCACTCCCCCAGGTGCCGTTCGTGGAAAACTATATATTTTTTTTTTGGTATGCAGGAGGATATTCAATCTCTATCAAGGGAATTTCTGGCAAGGGTGGAAAGTCAGATGGAAATGCTTGTATGAGAACATTGCTGGATTTCCTTCTATCAGGGGAAATGTACTTATCATCACGCAGGAATCTCGAAAGGTAAATGTTTCCACGCTAAATGGCATACAGTGACGACATTCAAAAGTTGACACTAAAGTGAAAGTGTCACGAGATGATAAGAAGTAAGATCATAATGAAAAGGAACATTTTTTATTACTCTCATTCAAAATTCTCATCCAAATCTAATAAGCTGCACAGTGTTGAAACGAAAGGTCGATGTAGGGTCGATGTGGGGTCGATGAAGGGTCGATAAAGTGTAGGTGGAGGAAGTGGGGGGACAACAATAGAAATGTGGTGGTAATATAATGGTGGTGGAGGGAGACGTAGAAATGTGGTCTTGGTGGTAGTGGAGGGTAACAGTAGAAATGTGGTGGTGGTCGTGGTGGTGGAGGGAAACAATAGAAATGTTGTGGTTGTGTTGGTGAGTGGTGGTGGGTAGCAATAGAAATGTGGTATAGTCGTGGTCGTGGAGGGAAACAATAGAAGGTTGTAGTTGTGCTGGTAATTGTAATGGTGGTGATTAAGGGAAACAATAAAATTGTGGTGGTGGTGGAGGGTACCACTAAAATGTGTTGGTACTGGTGGTGGTAGTATAGCTTGCTTTTACGTGTTACTGACACACCGAGTCGCAGAGCTAGTTATAATTGTCGCTTATAACTGGTAATCACAAAAAGCTTAGAAATCTCTAAAAGACTCTCTAAAACGCTTGTTTTGGGAACTGTTCCGTTTCCTTTATGATTTTGATTCCGTGTTTTTCTTAGGATGCGAAAAAAATCATTGATCCTGCGGCTCAAGAACTTGAGATTGCTGCTACCAACAAGACAGACCTTGAGGTAGGAAGGACGGTAGACCGCCGAAATTTTATTAGGTTTTGTCTTATTCGTCGTGCAGGAAAACGGTAGTAATTTGTTTTTTTCCTAAGATTGGTATTTAATTTAGCGCAGTTTGACTCCGCTAGTATTTTTTTCGTTCATGTTTGGAGTTCTGGATTAACAGAGCTGAGGGGATTGGATTAAACTTTCCTAAAGTTCTTTAAAGACTGGTTGGTTTTGCACGTTTCGTTACAGTTCTAGTGGGGTCTTTGGCATTATCCATCTGCTGGCTTTCATTTGTCGGGACATAACTGACTGGGAAACTGCTGTTTTAAGTTACTGTAAATCCTCTATT
Organism: Porites cylindrica; assembly: GCA_964035525.1. NCBI lineage: Eukaryota > Metazoa > Cnidaria > Anthozoa > Scleractinia > Poritidae > Porites > Porites cylindrica. The sequence continues at coordinate 19,319,651 of OZ037775.1, read as the reverse complement.
AAGTCCCCCGGGGAGCTTATTTATTTCAAGCCCATTTGTGGGGGGGGCTTAATAGAGACGGTGGGCTTATTTGAGAAGGGGGGCTTATTTAATTTAAAAACGACAATGGTATCAGTTCTCCATAAAGAACTAGATTGCAACGTGGAAAAGCTCAAGTACAAGAAGTTTTAGGTCATGCTGCTGAGGATCAGAATCAAATCCGATCTTCCAGTTGGTAAATAAACCATCCCGGATCAGTCCACACAAAGTTTTACAGTCGTGGTTGACTGATACAGTCTATCATTTATTAGTGAAGAATAAATAGGGGAGGGGAGGGGGGGCTTATTAGAGGGAGGGGGCTTATTTGAGAGGGGGGCCGTAATAGAGGATTTACGGTAAATTCATGTGGACCAACCAAAGGTCAAGCTTCATCTAGCTGATTTGCAGTTCCTCAGTTGCTCGTCAGGAACCGTCCACAGGAAAGGAGTTTTCGTCCCCTTCAAAAGTGATTTCTAATGTCGGGTTTTTAACGTCTGTATACGGTTTAGCCCAAACGTTTTTATATTCCTTACATCGTCACTCATGAAATTGTTATCCTGTCTAATTATAGCCTTCCGAATTTTACTTTGTTTAACTGTTTTCTTTTTTTTTCTTCTTCTTTGTCTGTAGGTTCTCAAGTCGAAAATCGACAGAGTTCTGCGCCAGTTTCGCTTAAAATAAAAATCAAAATAATGGGATGACTTTGCTGGTCAGAAACAATGGAAAAGTGCTAAATTATGCTGATATTATTTCAATTGTTTTAGGCTTCAAGAATTCATCGTAATTAGTTAGGTTACGTTTTTTGAAATTGAATTCCGAAGATAGTGTTTTTCTTATTTCAGTCTCTCTTCTTGACTGAAGTCAGCTACAATCAGCTGTGTAGAAAAGGATTAATATATTAATGTATGGCCGGGTGTCATTCAGTGAAAATTATGTTGGATGACTTAAAGCTAATTGCCATTTTTTACTCGCAAACCTTGTTGTTGTTTTTTTACTCTGCGAGACTTTAAATTTTTAGGTAATTCTTGATTTATTTCAACCCTATTAATAAAAGATACTATAATTAGGTAAGGCGAAGTACGAGTTGACCGCCCGTGTCCCTTATCTTATCTTGTAGCTTGAATTAGAAAACAACAGACTCGTGATTGAATAAAGCACAAAAATGAACATACCATTTTTGAATGAAATTTGAATTGAAGAACTTTGAACAGGCTAACACGGAACTGAGCAAAAAAAATAAGAGCTTCAAGGCGCTAAGTCAAGTGATAGCCCACTCCTTTAGTTTTTATTAAATACGATAGGCGGAAATACTAGCCAAGCCCTTCCTTTTATTGTATATTACCGCGCCGACCACAAGTTGAACGGACATTGTGTTGAGCGAAGAACAGCCATAGCGAGTAGCAAGTATAAGCGTCTGTATTTTTTTTTTTTTTTTTTTTGAACAATGGCAACGTTTGAATTCTGATACTACAACAATAGTCTAAAGAAAGAGACAGTAGAAATCCTCGACTCCAGCGAGGCTCTAGTCCTGGTCACAGAGTCTGACTTGGCAAACTTGGATATGACCCTTGGTTAATGAAAACTCTTAGCCAAAGCGATCGGGCCCTGGGACTGGGGCCACTACCGTGAAGCTAGAGGGCGCAGATTCTACACCCGTAACAACAAGGGCTCTTGTGAAAGATGGAGGGCTCGACGAAATTCTCAAAAAGATAGAAGGAATAGGCGCATTCGACGGCCCTTTACCAGCGCTGAGAGCGACCAAGAGCACCATGCCGGCCACTTCCAAAGCAGCTGCTAGAAAAAGAGGTGAGAAGCCCCTTTCAATACCAGACTTGGTTATTTCTGACGAACATGAGATTGGTGGCACGGGTGGGGCTCGCATCATAATAAGAGCGAACAAAGCTAAATTGAAGCTAGAAAATGTCACGTTACCTATGTGGATAGCCGCAAACTCGAGAATAATGCAGGAGCTGCTAACAACAGGAAGACTATCGCGCACTTCTAGTATTTCCGATTATTTATCGTGTACGGTCAAGTTTGCTGAGCTTTTGGAGAGCCAGACCTTCTTGTCAGTGGTCGTGTATGACAATGAAAGTCGCAGCATAAATACGGTTTTCGGTGGGGAAGCGACTCTCAACTTTTACATACTCGCTTTCTCATCAAACGCCGAACTTTGGGTTCTTCCCAACTGCCAAAATTCCCAGGAAGAAATCGCTCGCATCAAGCAGATTTACCCATTTGCCGGCAGTTCAACTCCCCCAGAGGATGTCAGTGGCGTAATTGTCGCTTCCAATATGTGCGTATTGTGCCTAATTGTAACCAGTCTCCGGCACCCACAGCATGCACATGCTAATTCGCCTAGCGATATTCAATGACTTTTGCTCGACCTTACATCAGTCCCCTAGTAATGTGCAGTAGATACCTGGCGAGATAATGTACAAGACGAAACTATGTGCTCACATAAAAAAACTACAATTGTAAGCACTGTTGGGGCCATCCCAAAAACTTACGGTGACAAAATTCGTCTTATTCACGACTGCAGCCACCCTGAGAATAACAATTGAAACTCCTACGCAACTACAATCTTGGACAAAATAAAATGGAACAGCAAACCCCCATCCCGCCCAAATCAAGGATGAAGCCGCGCGAAGGGCAAAAACGCGCCATTTTCCCATCCTTGATTTAGGGGGGAGGGGGGGTCTAGGTTTTCCATTTATTTTGTCCAAGATTCTATGTAATATTTTTCTTACGTTACTCGTGACAGAGCGGTATCGCTTATCAAGCCTAACGCATATCTTGCAAAGATTGACCTTAAGAGTGCTTATCGTCATGTAGCTATTCACCCTCCTAATTACAACGCCATAGGAATCGCTTGGAAATTTCGCGGAGCGAATCACACAAGTTACATGTGCTACTGTAAACTGCCATTTTGTGCCTTAAAATCATGGGAAATGTTTCACAGGATAATACAATCCACAACCACAATGATGACTCGGCGTGGATTTCTAACTGTGTTAGCTTATCTCAACGACTTTCTAATCACAGCTGATAGCGAGCGCAAGTGGGAAATAGTTTACCATAAGATAATTAGGTAGTATGGTCAACGATATGACGTGCGAGCTCCAAAGGAGGAAGCACTTGCGTTCATAGAAACTAATCAAAGAAAGATACGTCTGCCGCTTGCTGATAAATAAACGTCTTCATTGGTTTCCTCCCACTATTTTAATTCCCGCCTTCGTTCCGCGCTCTTCCTGCATCTGCCTCTGCAAATAATCTTGCTCCACACGGTCTAAGAAACCGGCCAGTCTTAATTTTGGGCAGTGTTTTGGTGTCCCGGATGGTGTGATTCCAAAACTTTCGTAATTCAAAAGATGGAAAGGATAATGAATCATGCAATTTAGAAATTTGATATGGATGGGTCATTTGATCCGGTTGAGGAATATGATTTGGATAGATCCCCATGTTTCACAGGGTGCCCCTTGTAAATCTTTCTCACCAGCACTTCTCCCTCCCTTAGATATACAATAAACAGACTTGCTAACTGTTCACCATCTTTTATTGATTTGCCAAGCAATTTTTAAAATGCAGCAATTGACTTACTTACATTTTTATTTATTTCAATTCTACTTAATTTAGTTCATAGTTAAAAGCCTCTGAACTTCAGGATAAGTGGGCTATAAATCATTTATTTTACTTTCACTATGCTATGTGCTTGTTCTGGCCTTGCTTGACTTGTGTTTTTACTTCCAACTAAAAAGAAAAACAGTTATCATTATTTAAATGTAGTTACCTTAAAACCCCGCTTATCAGGTAGTTCTTACTGTGGTGAGTTCAAAGTAATCAACCTGTTTCTGTGATAACAAATTGGCGATTGAAGGCAAACTTTGTTGTTTATTCTAAAGGATACTTGTAACGAAAGCAAAATGAAATAATTTAACACTGTTTTTTGACGGAATCGAGCGACGTAAAAGAATTTATGACTGGGCGTACCATAGGCAGTAAAAAGCAATCATAGTTTCAATAGAGCCCCGCACCTTTCCTTTTTTTAGACCTTAGAGACTCAGATAAACAACTTGAAATTAACTTTAGCGAATTCCTCACTTTTCTCTGAAGTTTTTTTTATTATTGGTATCGATGATGCATTGTTCCCATCTTTCAAAGCCAGCTGGCTGTGAAAAAGTAGCTGGGACCATTTAACCCTATCAGGGAAACGGCGGAATATTTTGAATGACAGATAAGAAGAGTTGGGCAGACCATTGATTGATAATCATTTGCATAGATATCAATTAAACAAGATCCGAAAAACTTACAAAGGAACTTGGACATTCGCGCCTGTTTTCCCTGCTCCAACACCTATCTTCTTGCCACCAACTGTAACGCCAACATCGACACCCTTGTCTTTATCGACGCCGACATTAACTCCATTGTCTTTGTCGCCGATACCAAGATTAAATATCCTGGTATTCTTGGCTTGACGACGATAGGGACGATAAATATAAGGGGGCTGGGCAGCCATATCTTCTTCTACATGCTGAGCATCTTCAAAGTGTTGACTAAGAAGTTATTAAAGTAACATTTTACATTTTGTCAGTACTTCTAGCTCGACTAAAAAGCTTTTACGTTTAATAAAAGATCTGTTTCAGCCTTTAAATGCTGATTTAGTTCTGCAGACAAAAAAAAATCATCAATTTGATTCAGCCTTTTCTAGAGCCTTTTAAGCGCACTTTGATCCAAAACATCGCTAGAAAATGTCTATTTCAGCTTAATTTGGGACTTAGTCTTTTGAGCCCCTGAGTCCAAGTCGGTTCCAGAAAACTGGACCGTATTTGCCCTTACTAATAAGATAGCTAAATTAGACCCCAATGGTGTACTGCATTTTATTCATCTCAATATGGCGAACCTTAAATTCGACGCTTTAACAAGTATAAACGTATATAAACGCTTCATTTGAAACTACAGATAAGTTTAAACCTAAAATCGTAAATATATTTCAATACTGTTATAGAAATAAATCACTTCTCTTTTTATACTAATAAAAGGAAAAACTGTGCGAGCTTGTATTCTACGTACATGCTCTTTAAAAAGAATCTGATAAAAGTAAATCGGACCAAACTTTCAAGTTTCTAACGGCACATAAAATTACTTGAACAGGTCAAATACGAAATGACTTAAGTAAGTTTTTACGCTGGACTGTAATTCACGGTAAACCATTTTTCATATGTTACCTCTTTCCAGCTGGGAACGCTAACACCAAAAATGCAGCGCCAATAAGTATTATAGAATAAAGCTTCATCTTGTAGCTCCTGTATTAAAAATGTGGAAAGAATAGAGACTATTAAATTTCCTTCAAGGCGTACTTACAAGGCCAAAGGACAACGAGTAAATTGAAAAAGAATCGCCTCTTATGCGTTGTGTTCTACCTTAAGAATATCAACGAGTAAAGATGCTATTCCTCCTCTCCTTGCCTTTCAATGATAAAGTGCTCGGTTTGGCCAACACGCAGCTATTTATGCTAACTTCACGCCGTAAAACGTGCCGTTTCGCGTAATAATAGTTTATACTACGTTGCCTTATGCCCTCGTGGGAGTCAAAGTATTCAATTAAGAATAAAACCTTCCTTAGTAACCTTGCATATCAACATGTAAAGTAGTATTTTTGAAATTTTTATGTGACACAGGACAAGTTTCGGAAATAAGCTTGATCAGTTTTCTCTTTTGGTGTGGGGTGCTGCCCTTAGTTTATACTGATAGAGCTTTTTACGAAGTGTCTAACCATAAGATAGCAAGGTCTTTCTTAAATTACGTTGTTACCTAAATCATTAATTATGATAGTTTTATTTCCAATGAGTGTTTCTTCTTTGCTGTAAGAACTAAAATTAACCCGCTTAATGTGGACACTGGTTAATACGGACGAGTCTCAAACTTTCATGTATCTTCAACCCCACTTTACGGACTCTGCTTACCAGCGCACTGTCTATTTTCTTGCCATAATAATGTGCTTATTGTAGACATCGGAAACTAACTGTTCAAATTATTTCAGATTTCCTTAAGTTAACACAATTTTATCGCTTAAAAACTAAAGGTAGCACAATTAAACCCTTTAATAAAGTTTTGCCTCTCGCTACACACGTTTCACTTCTTGGTTTTTTGCTGCAGTGATTTTTTCACCCTTCTTTCCCTTTGTCTGCTTGAGTCATCAATAAACCATGTGTTCCTGGCTTATTTTCTGAGATGTCCTCTTGGTGTTAATGTCCTTATATATTAACCGGGGTTTACTGTCCTTTTCTACCAGAAAAGTTAACACGGTTATTTCTATTGAAGGAGGTTAAGATCTCTCAAGATTGCAAAAATAATAAGACTTCGAGCATTTGGTAATTTGCTTCCGCTACTACGAGATTTTCGCCAAAATCCGTAGTGGCGCAGGTTCACGCTCGAGCACTTCTTGGTTTTGGGAAAGTCTTGGTCTAGTAGTTGTCCTTCTCTAAGAATCTAAAGGTCTCTAATCACAGTCCTCAATGATACGACACGTTGGAAAGTTGGAATTTCTTGATCATTTTAGGGATATTCAAAGCTGCCTTGCTTATCATTATTGATCACAAATCAAACTAGCAATGACTCACCATATTTGAGCATTATATGAAGGCTGGAAGCGCAGGAGCCCAAAACGTTTGGAAACACAAGTCAGTTCTCAAAGTCAGAGTAGTTGCATAGAGTCTTATTATCTCCGCGATGGAAGATAATTATATCTTACATATACACATTCTAGCGACTTTTTGGGGGTAACAAATTTGTTGCACTTTTGAATAACACATGTAAGGCCTTCAGTTCGTTCGTTCCACGTTGGTGGTGGCGCATACCAAGCGGAATTTATCGTTTTTGCATTGTGTTTAAAGATTAATTTTATCCCGGTTCATTGAAAGCGTTTTTTGTTTTGAAGATTTATAATTATTTTCTTTAATTCCCCTTTATAAACTAATTATGTTAATTTTTGCTGTTCTTTTGCATGAGTAGTCATGGTAGAGTCATTACAAAGCATTAGAATGACATGTATGAAAAGATTATGGTAGTCTTCCTATGTTCTTTGATACTGCAAAGGGAAACACTTGTTGAAAAATTGACAGAGTCTTCCTGTGTTCTTTAATTCTGCGAGAGGAAACACTCTTTGGAAAATTGACGAAGTCTTCCTGTGTTTTTTGGAAGAACTGCACAGGAAACTCACTTTGGACATAAATTAGACAACCATAGTTAACCACGTACCTGTAAGTAGGAACCTGTTATCCATGTAGTTAGTCACTACAAAAAAGTAAATTCTTAACCTCCTGAATAACTAATGCATTTACCAGTTTGAGTACAGTGCATTAAGCTACCGCTTTGGCGCAGTGTTCATAATTTGTTGACGTTAAGGTCATTCCTCTCTGATTTTCCTCCGGTGTTCTTTGTAAAGGGAATTTACTAAAACATCGGATAGTGTTTTTTCACGCGCTTTGATTGGCTACTCAGACTCCGGATAACCAGTGCTGTTCACTGATTCACCTCGAGCTTCTCCGAGCGAGCGACACCAAACTCGCGTAAGTTACGAGCAAAATGGCTTCCCTGTTTACTGCCGTAAACAAACAAAGAAATTTGTATAGGTAATAGCATGATTTGTAGTGATATTTGGCATAAATACCACGAGTGATATTCCTAAATTGTTATACGTAATTTCGCGTGCTGTTAGGCGAGTGAAATTTGAGACAATTTTGAAATTGTTATGAGTGGTATTTATGCCAAATATCACGTACAAATCATGCTATTAGGGACTTTAAGATCCAACGACGCGGACGGCAACGAGAACGTCAAAAAACAATTGGTTTAATAAGCAAAACAACTTCGCATGTGCATCACGCTTTTTTTGTACATTTCTTTCCTGTTTTTGCACGACTACGACGTGGAAATCCCTGATTTTGCGTCTGATGAAGGACGTAAACAAGCAGCGACAACAACAACAACAACAGTTTATTTCTAGTGCTGTAGACAACTAAAAGAATTTACAGGAATATAATTCCAAAATTAACAGAACGTACTGTAGTGGGACACCCAAAATAACTAAGAAGCTAAACTAAAAAGCTAAGCGACGAAATTTTATTTCTCTTTCTGAGCTTAGATATAGTCCCTTGAAATTCAGCTTCAGGAGGGTTCGCCTTCTTTTGACAAAGTAACTGGGAAGGAATAATTGCTATAAAGACTGAAGGAACGCAAATTCACTTTTTAAGCGACGTTCTCGTTGCCGTCGCGTTGTTGAATCTTAAAGTCCCCATTATTTGTTTGTACTACAACCCGCAAAAGTTTTCTAATTTTCACATGCCGGTTTTTCAAATTAATCCGAAATACCACTGCCTTAAGCCAATCAAATTGCAGAAATTTCTCATGTAGTAACATAACACAGGTAACCAAACAAGCTGTTCCCCAAATACACGAAGGTTACGAAATTCGGTTTGGAAGTTTTAACATTGAAAGCTTGGTTTGTTTGACTTGAATTTATCGATGAAACCAGTGAGATAGTTTTTTGTTTACAAATGCAAATTAAGTCGCGTTATTTTATTCAGCTGACATGTTCATAAATAAGCTTAAAACTAAATTTCATGACTTTTTTTACAGAATGGTTTCAAATACGAAAAGAATTCATACAACTCTTTGTGAAGAAACTCCCCGCAAGATCTAAACAATTATTCACCTCAGTGTCGGTGGCTAGGGGTGAGTGGCTATTACCTCGCCGCTATGTGGCTCGGTAAGTGAGTACCACTTCGGAGAATAATTGTTCTCTTTGATCTAGTCCCTTCAGACGATATTCTCTCCCTTTCAATTCGTTCATAAGCGAGTTTGTGAACAAGGCATATAACAGCACGAATCACATCATATCATGCTCTCAATTACACATCGTTTTAAAACCGCTAAATAAAAAATAAACACGATAAGTTCTTTATTATGTTAAAGCGCAACTCCATCAATGTTCATTCACACACTGCGCAGCTCGTATCTGGCTGGCCGTACAGGTGATTTTGGAAACTTTTTTAGCGGTTTCGCTAAATGCCCACTCGTGCTTCGATCGTCCTGAATATTGAATGAGTGCAATGTGTATTTCAAAATTGTGAAATACTCCATTCTGTCCGAGGTCTGTATGATAAAAACAGCGCCTCATAGTACTGTTTCACAGATGTGATGTATAACACGTATAAAAGGTTAGTTTACACGCCCCCAGATTTGTTAGCAATGTTTTGTAAAGCAAACTTGTCGAACTCAAAACCTTGAGGAACACCCCTATTTATAGAAACATATTTAATACGGTAGCCATCGACAACAACTCTCTATTTTATCTGATCTAAGAAACTAATAAGTCAATTAATAATACATGGATTAATTTTAACTTGCTTCAATTTACTACAGAGAATATTGTGTGATACAGAGTGGAAGGCCTTACTAAAGTCAAAGGAAAAAATCCTGACGAAACCGTCATTACCATCCAGCCACTTTAACCATGTATGTTGACACTTAATTAATGCCATAGTAGAGTTATGGCCTTCACGATAGGCAAACTGATCTAAACCGATATAATCATTGCAAATACTAGAAATTTCATACCTATAGACCAATCGATCAAAAAGTCTCATGATAACAACAGTCAAAGAAATTGGTCGAAGGTGGTTACAGCTAGACAGTGGAGACTCCTTTGGTAGAGGCTTGATTTGTGCCATCTTCCAAGAGGATGGAACTTTATGTTGTTGCAGCGGGCTGTTAAACACATCGGCAACAGCAGGGGCAAGATCATGGGCAAAATCCCTCAAAAAACAGTATGGGAGCTCATCCAGGCCACAGGCAGTCCTCTTAAGCTTAGAAAGGAAATGTGTAACAACATGAAGAGGTATTTCAAGTATTCTTCTATCATCTAGGATATCAATTAGTGCAGGGGTTACATATTCACGGTCTGAGTTTATATGCTACAAAAGTATTCAGTAAATGGAGGGAAGTATTCATTAATGGTGTAGATGAAGGGCTTGACGAAAGTATCAAAAAGATAGAAGGAGTAGGCGAATTGGACGACCCTTTACTGACATTGGGAGCGACCAAGAGCACCTTGCCGGCTACGTCCAAAGCAGCCGCTAGCAAAAGAGATGGGAAGCTCCTTTCAATACCAGACCTTGTTAGTGTAAATACATCAGCGAGCCCCGAAGACGAGCATGAGATTGGTGACACGGGAATAATGCATGAACTGGCAACAACTGGAAAACTGTCGGGCACTTCTATTATTTCCGATTATTCATCGTAACTGAGCTTTTGAAGAGCCAGTGGTCGTGTATGCAGCACAAATACGGTTTTCGGTGGGGAAGCGACTCTCAACTTTTTCATACTCGCTTTCTCATCAAACGCCGAACTTTGGGTTCTTCCCAACCAGCACCATAAAAAATTCCTAGCAGAAAATAGCTCGCAACAAAAAGCCCCAACCATTTGCCGGCAGTTCAACTCCCCCACAGGATGTCAGTGGCCTAATTGTAGTCGCTTCCATAGGCCGTTAGAATGTCCGGGGAATGTCCCCAATATTTGCGTACTGTGCCTAATTGTATCCAGCCTCACCCACAGCACTGATGCACATGCTAATTCGCCTAGGGATATTCAATGACTTTGCTCGACTTTACATCAGTCTCCCCATAATGTACAGTAGATTCCTGCCGAGCTAATGTACAAGTCGAAACTATGTGATCATAGCAAAAAAAGTACAATTTTAAAAGCTGTTGGGGCAATCCCTAAACCTAACAGTGAGAAAATTGGTCTTACTCACGACTGCAGCCGCCCTGAGAATAACATTTTAAACTCCTACGCAACTAGGTAACATTTTTCTCGCTCGGCTTTCTGACGCAGATTTTGGTATAACGCTTAAGGGCCGACCAATTAAGCGCGTTTTTGAATTCAAGTATTTAGGAGTTGTATTTGATGAACATATTTCTTGGAATTCTCATGTTAAGTAATTTAATATGTATTATCGCGATCTGGTAAACGACTGAGAATGCTAGGGCGCATTAGGGGGAAATCTTACATCAGACTGTGCTAATCCCATTTACACAGCTTATATTCGTTCTATCATGAATTATTGAGACACCGTGATGAACTGAAGTCTCACTATAGTGAGACTTCAAAGACATGCCCGCTAAAATTGTTTAAAAAATGAGCGACAGTGACAAAGCTTTGGATTATCTCAAGTGGCAATCACTGGTAAATAGACGGGAGACGGCCATGTTAATGAACTTGTCAAGAGATGCATTAAAGAACAATGCCCGCAATTTTTTAAAAACTATTGTACTCTCAACAGTTCTGTCCACAGTCGAATTACGAGGCAAATGAACATGTTACACCTGCCAAGGATTAGAACTTACTTAGCTAAAAACTGTTTTTATTGCAATGGTTCTGTAATTTTTAACAGGCTGAATTTTAATGTTTTAGATTTTATTCATGTTTACTGTAACTGTATATGGTCCATATTTTAAGATTAACCTTTAGTATAATTTATCAATTTTTAAGAGTATTTTAGTATAACTGTACAGTTCTTATTGAGTTTTATCATAATTTTTTTTTTCCGGGCCCCAATTGATGGCAGTGCCTAAGGCGTCTGAATGGGCCACCCTGATATGAATAAATGAAGGTCTCTCTCTCTCTCTCTTTCTTACGTAACTCTCATCAAGCCTAATGCAAATCTAACAAAGAATGACCTTAAGAGCGCGTATCGTCTTGTACCTATTCACCTTTCCAATGACAGCGCTATAAAAATCGCTTGGCAATTCAGCGGAGAGAATCACACAACTTACACGTGCGACTGTAAACTGCCATTTGCTGCCTCAAAATCACCTGTTTCACAGGATAACACAATCCATACCCAGAATGATGACTCGGTGTGGCTTTTTGAAGTGTATTAGCTTATCTCGACGACTTTCTCATCATAGCTGATAGCGAACGCAAGTGCGAAATAGTTTTCAACGAGTTAATTAGGGTACGCTTAGTATGGTCACGCGATGTGACGTAGAGCCCCAAAGGCGGAAGCACCTGCGTTCATAAAAACTATTAAAAATCAAAGAAAGATTCGTCTGCCACTTGCACTTTCTATTTTCCCGCCTTTTTCGTCCAGCGCTCTTCCATCACCTGCCTCTGCATATAATCTTTCCCAACCCAATCTAAGAAACCTACCAGTCTTAATTTTTGGCAATATTATGGTGTTACGGATGGGTCATTTGAGCTGGTTGAGGAATATGATGTGGATACGTAGAAGATCCCCATGTGTTCGGGGTGACCCTTATAAATCTCATACAATAAACAGACTGGCTAACTGTTAAACTTTTTTTATTTATTTGCCAAGCAATTTTTAAAATGCAGCAATTGAGATACTTACAATTTTATTTCTTTCAATTCTACTTTATTTAGTTCATAGTTTAAAGCCTCTGAACTTCAGGATAAGTGGGCTATCATTTACGTTACTTTAACTATGCTATGTGCTTGTTCTGGCCTTGCTTGACTGCTTTTTTACTTCCAACTAAAAAGAAAAACAGTCATCATTATCTAAATGTAGTTACCTTAAAACCCCGCTTATAAGGTATCAGACCTGCACGGTTATTAGTTCTTACTCTGGTGAGTTTAAAATAATCAACCTGTTTCTGTGATAACAAATTGGCGATTGAAGGCAAACTTTGTCGTTTATTCTAAAGGATACTTGTTACAAAATCAAATAATTAACGCTGGTCATTTTTTGACGGAGACGGCCGACGTAACAGAATTTATGACTCGGCGTATCACAGGCAGCCCAGTCGAAAGCAATCGTAGTTTCAACAGCGCCCTGCAACTTTTTTTTTTTTATTAGACCTTAGTCTCAAACGAACAAACCGAAATTAACTTACGCGAATCCCTCACTTTTCTCTGTGTTTTTTTTTTATTAATCGTATCGATGATGTATTGTTCACATCTTTCAAGGCCAGCTGGCTGTGTAGAAATATCTGGAAGATTTAACCCAATCAAGGAAACGGCGAAATATTTTGAATGATCGATAAGAAGAGTTGGGCAGACCATTTATTGACAATCATTTGCATAGATATCAATTCAATACAATAACGAAAACTTACAAAGGAGGACTCTTTGGAACATCTGGATTAAAAACTGTTGTCCCAGGATCGACATACTTGTCTGGATCGATGCCGAGACCAAGTCCATTAAATATCCTGGTTTTCATGGCTCGACGATGATAAGGACGATAAATATAAGGGGGCTGGGCAGCCATATCTTCTTCAACATTCGATCTGGGCATCTTCAAAGTTTTGACTAAGAAATTATTAACGTAACATTTTAGATTTTGTCAGTACTTCTAGCTCGACTAAAAAGCTTTTAAGTTTAATGACAGATCTGTTTCAACCTTTAAATGCTGATTAAGTTCTTCAGACAAAAAATCTGATTCAGCCTTTTCTAGAGCCTTTTAAGCGCACTTTGAACCAAAACATCCCTACGAAATGTCTATTTCAGCTCAATTTCGGACTAATGATCAGTCCTTTGAGTCCATGAGTCCAGACCGGCTCCAGAAAACTTGACTGTATTTGCCCTTACTAAGACAGCTAAATTAGACCCCAATGGTGTACTGCATTTTATTCATCTCAATGTGGCGAGCCTTAAATTCGACGCTTAAACAAGTATTAACGTGTATAAACGCTTTATTCGAAACTACAGATAAGTTCAAACCAAAAAACTTAAATATATTTGAATACTGTTATAGAAATAAATCACTTCTCTTTTTATACTAAAAAAAGGAAAAACTGCGTGAGCCTGTAGAAACGTACATGCTCTTTAAAAAGAATCTGATAAAATTAAGCAAATCGGACCAAACTTTCTAAAGTTTCTAAAGGCATATAAAATTACTTGAACAGGTCAAACTAAAAAATGACTTAAGAGCGGATGTCAGTAAATATCGACCAGAGGTCTGCAAAAGTGAAAAATCGAAAATTCTCAAAAAAATTTACAAAGTAGCACTAGGTAAGCTATTAACATAAATGTAAATTTTACTTCGATCCGATAATTATTTTCCACGTACGGGGGGGTTATTGGTTTCGCGGCTCTCGGACCGGGTTTTCCAGGACAGGGACCATGTGTCGCAAAAAAATCGTTTTAAAATTCAAATCCATCGTAATGTGGACAACAAATAACTTATTCAGAAGAGTACTTAATTGCACACATTCTAAGTGGTGATTTACTCAGTTTGAACGAAAGTGTAATATTTTGGAGATTTTTCATTATATTCAATATTTTGAACGTTTTCGTTCAATGAAAAAATGGCAAATTTCAAAGCCCAAAATCGTCGACTGGTACCTCGATTTCAGTAATGAGTCTTATACCACGTTAAAGAGCGTTATCTCTTCTTTCAAAATCTGTTTTCAAAACTACGGGCAACTTAAAAGAAAACGTTTGAGGCCAAAAAATACAAGTAGTACTTTTCTGAAATTTGAGCTTTCCAGACTCAGCGGGTCGATGCTAAAAACTCAGAAAAATGCAATAAGAAATCAGTTTGAGCAACAGCGATTTAACGTTATCAGCTATCAGAAACCAACACGTGTTTATCGAGCGATCTGATAAATTTAAAGCCGTTTTCCAACAAGAAAAGCAGAGTTTAGCCATCTTCTGCTACCAAACGCACGAGTCACGTAGGGTTGTTAAAGGCCAAGCACAATAATAAACTTAAAAAGGCACAACGTTTCTGCGTCCAGGAATTAGACTTTAGCGGACAGAACAATGCCTACGAGTGTATGTTTCATACCTTAGCTGGGTTTCCTAGATACTGGAAATAAAAAGCATCAAGGACAGCGTCGGCAAGAGCATCTTCGGCTGCTCTCAAACGACGGAGATTGCGTTACTTTTCACAGACTGACCGCTTACGACCTGTTTTTGGGCTCGCATTTCGACGGAACGCTTGCCTCGAGAGGCGCGCGGCACGGATCTGAACTCTTCTTCACGAGACAATGAGCTGAATTTATCGGAAATATGCCACCACCACCAACAACATGAGCTTTTTTCGGATATTTGTCGTTTTTTATGCAAAAAGTTCGGGTAAGCAGATTCTCGCGAAAACCATTTGGCTTAAAAAATGTGTTTAAAAGCCCACCCTGGATTTGAAGCAAAAGGTATTTCCTCGAAATAAGCTAAAAATACCCAATTCACGCGGTGAAAAAATGGATTATTATGGAAGGATTATCGAATTCTTGCCTAACCTGAGGGATTTCCCGTGATGTAGGATTAGGGCTAGGAAAAAAGCCCATAACCTGCTCCTGTCGTTGTGAATTTCCTCAAGATCAAAAATTTCAGTAAGAACCGAAAACAACAGCTTAAAGGCGGTGCACACACCTTGAACTAGCCAGGGAAAAGGGGCTTCTGATTGAGCTAAACTGCCGACATTGATGCACGGTGCAATTAGGTAGACCTCTTACTATCCCCCGCGCAACCACATGGGGAGTACTTTGAAGCGGTCCTGTCGGGGACTTTCGGGGGTAGGGGGCGGGGCAAATCGCAAATAACTTCTCTTTGTTTTTGAGAAGTACATCATTTCTCGCACGGTTGACAAGGTGACGGCGGACTCCGTACCTTTGGGAAGGCCCTTTTGAAACATGTCCTGGCAACATGCAGAGCATCACGAAATTAACGTCAACACCTTGAATCAACTCCATGAACAGGGAGAGGCGATAAGTCCCATCTTAAAAGATGCTTGATGTCTAGACGTGAATAGTCTGTCCACAGTCATTTTTCGTTTTGTATTTCGGGACCATTTGACAGCGTACGAGTGAACCGGAGCGCAGTAACGATCCCTAACCCCACCCCATTGCCCTTGCGGTCAATAAATCATCGCGTTTTTCATTTTTTCTATGCGCGTTCGAGAACCTCCAAGGGAATATTGAGGGTCTTTGTACAGTTTCAGTTTATTTTACCGTTAAAAAAGAACATAACAAAGCAAAAGACAAGTACACAGAAACACGCAGAAGCAATGTGGTGAGGAAGCCCAAAAAGAAACCATAAGGCTTAGGTCATCCCCTTTTCGTTCGTTTAGCGTCGAATAGGTTTCCTGGTTTTGGGTGGGTCGGTCGGTGGGGTGAAAAAAAAAATCATAAGAAATCTGAGAACGGGAGGCCTGAAACACCAGCATCATTGCCGTGGAGACTTAAAACAACAAGACATGGTCACCAAATCAACACAAACTCAATATGGCGGAAAATTTGATGGTCAATTTCATAAAAAAAGGCCCAGAAAGGGTATAGAGCAAAGAGGATACACCACCGAACGTTTTATGCCTCGAAATGATGTTATAATGCTAATTTTTTAGATTAAAAGGATTAATCTAAGTCCAAAAAAAAAAATAAAACTTGTCGTTTAATTCTTTTTCTTGCTTTTTTAAAAAATGCCAAAAAACTGGGTCTTTTGGACGACACTAAACGAAGAAAAACTAAATATAGGTATTAGGCTCCCTTAAAGTATAAAAGTATAAGTTTACAAGGACGGGATCGAACGTATACTGAGTAACTAAATGATAAAAATTTGATCAAAATTAAATGAAAGGCTAAGAGCCTAAGCGCTGTCTGATAACGAAACGGTAAACAAGAAGTGCTGCCTCTCATTTAAAGGAGACGTGAAATACTGGGTGGACCACATCCTGAACTCCCGCGAAAACCGCAAGAGAGGAACGCTCAGGGCTAAGGAGACTAAACAGGGGCGTAGCTACTTGTACGCACGGTTTGCACGTGCGTACCCGAAAACGTTGAGGAAAAAAAATAGAATGAAGTAAACATAACTAAAAAAAATCGGTTTCCAGAGAAGCGTCGACATTAATTGAAGAACCGAATCTTGCATGATTTATTTATATAGCAAGCTTGATGATGTAAAGCGTGAACGCGTTGCTTTCTCCACGACCTGTCTTCGGAGTAGACGAAGTAGGGCACAATTACGTCAATGTGTGGTGCTTTTGTCGGTCAAAAATAATGTGACAAAAAGGGGTAAAAAGAGTCATTTGTAAACTAAAGTCGGAGGTACTACAAGCTTGATTTTTAAGAGCCCATGACTGTAAATATCGAGAATCGCTGGCCAGGCTAAAAAAATCGACAATTCTGATAATTTGTCAGAAAAACCCCTTTGGGGAACTATCTTCGAAAAAAATATTTTTAACTTTCAAGAATCTATAGTGTTCGAGAAAATGAGGAAAAACGAAAATAGCGGTTTTTACCTAATTAATTATGCAAAAATTAGAGTAAAAATGGTCTACTTTATCGCGTCGGTACCGAGGCAAGATTCAAAGCTATAGAACAGAAATATGTTTGTCTAAAATCATTTTATCTTTTCTTTCTATCCATGGTATGTTTTAAACCATAAACACGATTTTGAATTTTTTACGGTTTTTTAAAAACTACCACCAAGCGCACTTTTTAAAATGGGTAAAAAATGAGCAACTTCAGAGGCAAAAAACTCACCTTGGTATGTGTGATACCTAGCCAAAATGTATACTAGGACAAAGTTCAGCTCTTATATTAACAGAATATGAAATAAAAAATCTGGGTACTCCGGATTCGCCTTTACAAAATAAACAGTTTCGTGACCACCAGTGGCAAAAGGTCACAAATTTGCATGAGTCAAATTTTCAAAGAAATATTTATGTTGCGGCAGCCGGTTTTGTTTCAATTCAGGGTCAGTATGTGATGTTCGGAAACATCACGAAGCAAGAAAACGTTTTTTGATAAAGTTTATGTTAAAACATCAGAGTAATTAACCGTTCACAAAAAAATAAATAAATAAATAAATAACGAACTCGAAGAAGCGTTATATAAAAGCGCCGGACTATTATGTAAACTATATCCCATGTCTCTGTTTTTTTTTTCCTAACTCCCTTGTATTAGCATCCATCTGTATCATCTTAAATTCTCCTCCGGTATATCTAAAATAGGTAGGTACATTTTCCTTGAAATTTTATTTTGAAGGAGGTTTTTTGCGAACGGGATACACTTCGACTCGTGCGAGGAAGTCATAAACTAACAGTTAGAGTAACAATGTCACGCAACGACGTCTCGAGCAGCTCAGCCTTCTTTTATTGATTTTTTTCTCCTTATGAAATTTTATGGAAACTTTGTTTTGAACAGGCAATGCGTTGTTCGCAACATCATTTGTTTCTCGTTTTATTTTATTTTCAGAAAGAAGGGATACTAATTTTGCATGCCTGTCAGTCATAAAAGTTAGCATTTTCTTGACAGAGATGTTGAAATCTGATTTTTTTACTACGTATTACAAACAACAAACCGTTCCTTGGTTTACTTTTTCACAAATAGAGGTATAATTAGGCAGCTACCAAAGGCCCTAGGAAACAGCTAAGTCATCGTAGTTCATACGGTCCAGCGGTTTCTCTTCTCCGAAACGAATCCGAAACATCTTTCCCGCAAAAACTGCTCTTTTTAGGTCATCTCGGAGTTGTACCACCTGCCAAGGGGCGCTTTCCTTCAAATACAAAATGATATTTGTTCAGTGATTTCAAGATATAATGTAGCAGCGCCTTAGTGTGTAAATCTATACGCGCAACTCATGAAACAAAGCAAGTTCCAACCAACGCCGCCGAAGAACTGGAAAAGGAGACTACAGTCGAACCTCCCGAAAGCGACCACCCAAAATGCGAAGACTTAGTGGTCGCTAACGGGAGGTGGTCTCTTACGAGAATCGAACCACGGGAGGTTTCTTTGAGAAGAAAACCGGACACATCTACTTTAAGGAAGAGAATTTATTGCATGCAATTTCCAAGTTACGATATGTGCAGTTCCATGTTGATGTTGTTTCTACTACAAGGGATCGCTTACAAGAGTTTAAAAACAATGCAAAATCATTAAACCGTCAGCCCCAATTAGTGGTCGCTGGCGTTTGCGGGAGAGATTCCAGCTGGAAGACTTAAACTGGGTGGGTTTTGGTGTTTTGGATAGGTGGTCGCTTAAGGGAGGTAGTCGCACATGGAGGTTCAACTGTACTCCAACAGAGTAAATCCCTTTCACGACGATGCGACTAGGATTTGTCCATGGAAGATAAGACTCCTTGTTCACCTCTTTTGAGCGGCTCTAATCAACTCCCACCCATGTCGAGTGCTTGCAAAACGTAGCATCATCTTGACACCCCTGGCATATCGCAGTATGCGGCAACGAACTTGTATCGACGTAAGTACAATTTACTAACCGGGCAGTAATGTGACGCAGAGTAAAAGCGTAACTTGACTACAATTTTCAGTTTACAACAGACCCGAGTTTTGTTCAAAGAAATGTCTGCTTTTGCTCAGGAGTAGTAACGTCAGTTCCCGCAATGTCCCAGCTCGCGCCTTCACACCGGAACGTCCGATCGAATTATTATTTAGTTGATAGCTACCCTTCTCTTCCTCTTCCCAACTTATCAAGGAAGATCGAAGGGCCTCTGCTCGCAGGGTAATTGATAGCGACTAAGGAGCTAAATAACATAACGAGGTAAGTAAGTGGGATCTGCGGTTTTATTTACGCCTAACCGTTTCCCAAAGTAAAGAAGGAAAGAGCTTCAGACAAAAGGGAAAGAAGACCCCAAATCGAGGCCCTGTGTGGCGAGTATATTTGTTGTTTTAGGCTGATTCTGTGCTAAAGTCATTACTTACTGCCTTTACCCAGTCAAAAAATGTTCAGTGTAGAGTTACATGTGGGGTATGAAGAAGATATCATTTTATAAGGGAGCACTAACCAAAAATATCTTTTGGGTGATGCATTTACACTTGAAAAAGATGGCCCATTTTTTTCAATTTTCAGTCCATGTCCATCCTGGCCATCAGTAGCAACAGACCGTGCCTAAATATAGTCTTACATAACAAAACTGGACCATTATTTTTGAACTGAATTGATGTGAAATGAAGACCATATTAGGTTTTTAAAATGAACTAGCAAATAGCTTGGCATAGCCCCTTTAACTCTTTTTGACGGCCAATTTTAGGGGAAGAAAACCCAGCCTTTTTGGACCGGTTTTCAACCAGTTAGTAGCCTGGATAACAGGCCTTATTTTTTTCGCGTTTTTGGAGGCGAGCGATTGCAAGCGCAAAGTGAGTGAGAAGCGCCAGACAAGCGCGATGGGGAAGACGCAGAAAAAACAACGGCCTGTCCACATACCATTGTTTTGTTGCATTCCGCCCCAGACCTACTCCTTAATGACGCTCCTCACGCTGTTCGCGCTTGCATTCGCTCCGGCTTCGGGCTTGCCTTCGCTCGCCTGAAAAACGCACGCCTGTTATGCAGGATAGCAGGAGCCGATTACTGAGGCTAGCCAGTTAGCATGATGTGGGAATGGCTGAAAAAGAGATTTGCAACACAAGACTGCTAAATTGGACGCACACTAATTTAGAAGCTTTTTTGACGCATTCATAGAAGCCAAAATTTGGACGTCTCTTACGAACCTATATCGATCTTTCTGTCCCGCTCTCTTTTTTCCCTTTGCCTTTCTTCTTCTGTTGCTCCGGCTTTTGATCGTCTTCTCACTGTCTTTGTTTTGCAACGAATTTTGGCTGGCTAACTTTTTAGGAAAGGGACATTGAATTAATCTGTAAAGAATAGAAGGTGAATAGAAAAATTGGAAGTAGATTCGTTCACCCCAAATGTTGCTTTTTTGTGTGTGTGTAGCTCTGTCAAGATACATGAAGATAGGTGAAAATTTGGTGAATGAGGGACCAGTGGAAAAATCCATCCTTGCTGATTTTGATCAGTTCATCATCTTGGTGAATAAATGGAAAGGTAAATGGGTCCATGAAGGATACCGTAAAATTCCGAAAATAAGCCCCTCCTTGATAAGCACCTTCAAATGTAGGTCCCCAAACTTGTAACGCAAAAAACCGTCCGTTAAAGCGCCCCTCCATATATAAGCCCCCCGGGGCTTGTACTTGGAAATCGCCCTCAAATACAAGGTAAAACAAAGCAAAAACGGTAAATTTCCTTCCAACTATAAGGTTAGCCCAATCGATTTTGAAACACAAAATTCCCTCCATAGATAAGCCCCTCTGAATATAAGCCCGTCTTAAAATAAGCCCCTCAAAAAAGGCCTTTGAAAATTAAAATATAAGCCCCGGAGCTTATTTTCGGAATTTTACGATATTCTTGGTTCAAAAAAAAAAAAAAAAAACACCAAAACGACCCCAGTGCAGTACTCCCTCCATCTGATTTATTTTTTCTATTGAGCGTTCAATGAAGGTTTCAGCTAATCAATGGCACAATTACGGGTCGGTCCACTTGGCGATCTTTGACCATCTTTGGGTGTTCGAAATCATGTCTGGACTAATAGTGTTGAACGCTCGAACAGTGAAGAGGCAGACAGAGGAGGTGGAAGAATTTCAGAAAAGAGAGAAAAGGGGGCAATGATTTCTTTAATCTTGTCTTTATTTACGTTATTTTTAATAAGCGAGACTTGGCAATTTCACCAAAATATAACTTTGAAAAACGTCTGAGAAAATTAACTATTTCGGATATGTATTGATTGAAAACTTAGGTCTGATGTATAGTATTAATGGCAAGTCCCCTGAAATGCCTTGATGAATGAACTATCGGTACCATAAAAGCATGTGCCCACTCCAAGTAAGATGTATGGCTACGAAACTCATTCAGGTGAATTGAGTAAAGTTAAGTCATCGAACATGAATAATATTTCTTTACACACTTCATAAGCTCGCATTTTTTTATCGTACCGGTAAAAATAAAGTGTGACTGTGCTGAGTTTGACAACGGTCACGCAATTGCAGAATACATTACTCCAACACCCGACAACAATTTGTGAGCAACCTTAATTTTGTAATGTACCATTAAGAAGAGCTAAATAACATACTAATTACAAAACATTTAACATTAGCTATTCTCTTGGTTATGCTATTCTTAAGCCTCAAATATTGCGTGATGCTGACAGTTACGATAGGAATATGCAGATGCATTATGCAAATTTGCCACATTGTGTCACCCGCCTTCACAGCTACGTATTTGTTATCAGGGATATCAATTTTTCTGATACTTTACTCAATTTTAGCTTCATTTAAAGGCGCTTTCATCCTTTCTGCTACGTTTCGAATATACCATGAACCGAAACTAGAAAGAGAAGTCAGGCGGCATCATTACTCTACAAATTTGACTTATGCAAATTTGTGACCTTTTGCCACTGGTGGTCACGAAACTATTTATTTTTTAAAGGCGAATCCGGAGTACCCAGATTTTTTATTTCATATTCTGTTAATATAAGAGCTGAACTTTGTCCTAGTATACATTTTGGCTAGGTATCACACATACCAAGGTGAGTTTTTTGCCTCTGAAGTTGCTCATTTTTTACCCATTTTAAAAAGTGCGCTTGGTGGTAGTTTTTAAAAAACCGTAAAAAATTCGAAATCGTGTTTATGGTTTAAAACATACCATGGATAGAAAGAAAAGATAAAATGCTTTTAAACAAACATATTTCTGTTCTATAGCTTTGAATCTTGCCTCGGTACCGACGCGATGAAGTAGACCATTTTTACTCTAATTTTTGCATAATTAATTAGGTAAAAACCGCTATTTTCGTTTTTCCTCATTTTCTCGAACACTATAGATTCTTGAAAGTTAAAAATATTTTTTTCGAAGATAGTTCCCCAAAGGGGTTTTTCTGACAAATTATCAGAATTGTCGATTTTTTTAGCCTGGCCAGCGATTCTCGATATTTACAGTCATGAGCTCTTAATAGCTGAATTAATGATAAACGGTTGACGTCAATGAACTTAACAAGCCGACA
Organism: Porites cylindrica; assembly: GCA_964035525.1. Lineage (NCBI taxonomy): Eukaryota > Metazoa > Cnidaria > Anthozoa > Scleractinia > Poritidae > Porites > Porites cylindrica. The sequence continues at coordinate 19,296,825 of OZ037775.1, read as the reverse complement.
GAATTAAAGAATTTTAGAGGTTGTGTCATTTCATAAACAGCAAAAATGCTTTTGCTTACAACCGTTAACCCCACATTTAACAAAGGCACCTTAAAAAATGTTGAGATTTGGGGTGGGGGGGGGGAGGGGGGGGGGGAAGAAGATGTAGAAAAAGTTGGGCGTACCTCCGAAAAATCCTGACTACGCACCTGCTAAAGACCGAAACTGAACAACAGGAGTCTTGACGAAACCTCCTCAGTTATCACCTGTCCGGGGTCGTACTTTCAAGGAAACGCTGATCAAGAACCATTCACGACGGAATAGAAACTCCTCGTAGCTTCCAGCGAAAAAAGGAGTGACAACAGTGGTAAGCGGTCGTTCTGTGAAATGTAACGCAATCTTTGCCGTTTACGATCTTTCGGCGCTTGGATTTGAAACGTTGTTGTTTAGTATGTTCTCCCGTGTGGATACTTGACATTTCCAATATATGGAAACACCATGCTAAGGTACAAACAACAGACATTCACAACATTGTTTTGTACGTTAAAATCTGATTTCATGGACGTAAAACGTTTTGAATTTTAAGACTTTTTAATGTTAGTGCTTTGCCCTCCCTTTGACAACTTCACGTGACTGGTGCACTTGGCAGGAGTTGATAGCTTAAATCTGCCTTTCTTGATAGCAAACGGCATTAATTTATATCAGATCGCTGTATAAACACGTCTTGGTTTCTGAAAGCTGATAACATGAAAACACTATTGCTCAAACTGATTTCTTACTGTATTTTTCCAAGTTTTTAGCATCGGCCCGCCGCGTCTGGAAAGCTCAAATTTCAGAAAAGTACTACTTGTATTTTTTGGCCTCAAACGTTTTCTTTTAAGTTTCCCGTAGTTTTGAAAACAGATTTTGAAAGAAGAGATAACGCTCTTTAACGTGGTATAAGACTCGTTACTGAAATCGAGGTACCAGTCGACGATTTTGGGCTTTGAAATTTGCCATTTTTTCATTGAACGAAAACGTTCAAAATATTGAAAATAATGAAAAATCTCCAAAATATTACACTTTCGTTCAAACTGAGTAAATCACCACTTAGAATGTGTGCAATTAAGTACTCTTCGGAATAAGTTATTTGTTGTCCACATTACAGTGGATTTGAATTTTAAAACGATTTTTTTGTGACACATGGTCTCGGGCCTGGAAAACCCGGTCCGAGAGCCGCGAAACCAATAACCCCCCCCTCCCGCCCCGTACGTGGAAAATAATTATCGGATCGAAGTAAAAATTACATTTATGTTAATAGCTTACCTAGTGCTACTTTGTGAATTTTTTTGAGAATTTTCGATTTTTCACTTTTGTAGACCTCTGATCGAAATTTACTGACATCCGCTCTTAACTTCTTGTTTTTTCACTAAGGGGCTCTTACGCTTCCTTTTCACTATGGAATTTAATTGCTTACTGTAAAAATTACAAGTTAACGTAAAAATTAAAACTCTTCTCCAACAAATATACTTCCCAAGTATTATATCAAACGTTACAAACAGTAAAAATAAACCTATAAATTGAAAAAGTGTTGGGCTAGATTAGCTACAGTTCTAACTGTTAGAATATTCTATTAAAGCGTTCGCAAGATGATTTTCGGATGCCTGTCATTTTTGCCTACTTCCCTTTTCTTCTTCCGACTACTTCTAGCCACCGGTCAAGTAGTTGTCTTGCAAAAGAAAGCTTTAACACAACTCGAAATGACGAAAAACAATCACATCACATTAATAATATTTCCTTTCAGTGAAGGTTCATTGAAGTGTTCAGTTCAAATACGTAATTTGGACGAAATTGTAGCCGATGTACTAGCTTGTACTGTTCATCTGCATTTCTTTTCAATCCATATACTAAAGTTTGATGCTCAGATTTCAGTCATAGATTTCAATAACAACAAAGGCTACACGAACAGATCGGGGGTGATCTACCTGCGTTCATATTAAGAGAACGTGACTGGAATTACTGTTAACGATACAGTTTATTTATTTATTTGGTTATATATTTGTCTGTTTATCTCATTAGCTGCTCGTGTGGATCACGGTCACCACGCTGGAAAAGCAGTACGTGCGATAAATGACGCTGTTGCCATGGCAAAAGCCGTTGAGAAGGCCGTCAGCATGATCAGTAAGGGTAGGTTGACATGATGCCTTCAAGGTCATATTCAATATTGGTTTTGTCGTTTTGCTTCTACGGCTGCTTTATGAAAACGTGAGCATTCACGAATGTGAACAAACTTTCTATTTTTTAATTGATCGGTTATTGTCAAGGTTGTTATGGAAACATGAATTGCTTTCACTTCAAGACTCTTTTAAAGCTACTTTTACTTTGTTTTGTTTTAGGTAGTTTATTTATCAATACAGATCATATTGAGCTATTTTTGCCTTATGTTTTGATTGTTGTTTATCTGCTTGCTCGCTAGTCTCTAAAGAAGTATAGTTTACTCCTTTTTTGCGCAGGGTTCTCATTAAGTTGCGCATGAATACATCAAGCTCACCCGCCTCAAAATAGTACATGGCGGGTTAAACAGCTTAAACCACCTAAAATAGCACAAGACTTTACCTTAATGAGGTTCCAACGCATTTTGCTTATGAGATAAAGACCTACGGCTATAATCATCAGCGTTTATTTATCCCTGAAGAAGTTAATGAGATTCCTGCGCAAAAAAACAACAACTGGTGTCTACTACTCCCTAACCAAATAACGTCTACGTGTTAGTTGTTGGCGAGTTTTAAAACTAGATCATTTTCCCTCACACGGATGACACGCTCATCATTGCAACCGCTGACCACTCACACGTGTTCACTGTTGGTGGCTACCCAAAACGAGGAAATCCGATCTTTGGTCTTGTAACGGACATTTACGATAACAAACCGCACCTTGGCAGTGATGAAAAACCATACACCACTCTAGGATATGGTAACGGACTTGGAGGGGTTAATGGTAGCAGAGAAAATCTCACAGGGGTTGATACAGCTAACAAAGACTTCCTTCAACAAGCGACGGTAATGAGGTACAAGGAAACTCATGGAATTGAAGACGTAGGTAAGTGTTTAAGTGGTCTTAAATTTCCAGGAAACTGAGCAAAAAAAAATTGATCAAATAAGGTTTCATATATTAGTTTGACAGGGGCAAATTCGAAAAACATCATTGCTATCCTGACTTAGATTTATGAATTTCCTTGCAATGGTTTACCGTTTCAAGTAAATATAAGTATGTAAACGAGAGCTCTGCCCTTAGACTTAGCTAAATCATGTTCTTAGTCTAAACAGTGCTGACAATCATGATAAAGAGGACATTAAGACGTTACCTTAACTTCTGATGGAAACGTCTGTACACGAATACTTTATTTAGAACGTGGCTCGGTGGACCTGGAATGAATCTGAATCTTCTGCAGTGTATTCACTAGTTTTTAGGCATGTTATTCGCTTTACTTGACAGCCGTGTATTTTGTCCTTATACCTGAAAATCATTTCCCCAAATAGGGCTGTATCTTTTAAAACGTCCTCGTTTATACAAGCTGTTTGTTTGTTTCCCGCGTTCAGCCAGTACCGTTTTTAGGCAAAGAGTCGCTAAGAATTATTTATTGCCGTTCGATTCTTGATCTTGAATTTAAGTTACTCGTCAGGCAACCATGTATTGTTTCGTTAAGTGTTGTATTCCCCATCGCCGCTCCCCCTCCTCCCCCCCCCCCCCTCCTCCCCCTTCCCCCATGTAAGGGAATCCGGAATCCAGAATAAAAGGTATCCGGAATCCTACTAACAATTAAAATCCAACGCAGACTGGAATCAAGTGCCTGGAATCCGGAATCCACGTCCTGGAATCCAGAGTCCAAGACTGACTTGGATTCCCTTACATGAGGCGCAATTGTTGATAAACAATACGTGTTCATGACCTTTAAACCTTGAAGAAAAATAGCGGGCATAATGCAAAATTATAATTCTTTCTTGGCAGTTTTCTTCTTTTCATCTGGTCATTACCTAATTTTCCGTTGCACTACTTCAGGTATATACGCGGACGGCCCTGGAGCCTACTTATTTCATGGTGTTGTGGAACAGCAGTACATCTTCCACGTGATGGATCACGCCTTGTGTTTAAGTGACAGCAAACAAGAGACATGTGATAAGCACGTGACAAGGGGAGGTCCAGTCAAAAGTGATTCTAGTAAAACAAAATGTCTGATTTTGACATTTGCATTAGTGTCAATGTATTTCTAAAGAAATTGCCACCTACTTGCCTGGGTTTTAACCCTTCAGTTGTTTCTTTTTTATTTGTCACTACGGAAAGGCCACCACACAAAAATCAAAGTATCTTTCGTTACATTACTTCGCCTAGGTTTATATTACAAATTAGCACATCTGATCATAATAGCATAGAAAGCGACCAATTATATAGCTGTGGTAAAGCCAAGGCAAGTTTGTAATACGTATTTACGTGTACGTTCTGTCTTTTCTGAATATGCATAGCGTATGGCAACAACAATTGCATGTATTTTTGCTCATACAATAATCCCCTTCCACATGCTGTTGTTTTCTTAATAAGGTCCATTTCATAGGCGTTTCTTAGCCTTTTCGCAGTTCCATGAAAAGGAGAATATATAAGGAGCCTATAGATATAAGCGCTAGCAGGCCCTTGTAGGCCCTCAAAACAGCAGACGTAAATATACCCTTTTCGATGTACACCACAAATAACGAAGGTCATCATTCTGTAGTTTTTGGTTAATAATTTTTGCATTAACTAGAAAAACTTAGCACTGCATTAAGATGAATAGAATTCTAAATCACAAACCGTTTGCCTGAAAAAGATACTGAATCAGATGTTCTTCCTCTAACCTAAGATGAAACATGTTTCGATTACCGTTGAACAAACCGTAGTCCAGGCTACCATTCTGCAGCAAAACAGCAGCAAAAACTATCAATAAACTTGTAATCTTGTCACTATTAAGGGTTGAGACGCATGGCACAATTTTCAGATCCTGGACTCATCTTGTGATTCGCTTATCACTCTAATCAAATCAGGATCTTCCTCTTTTCCATTACTGTTTTCTGCAGAAAAACAGCAATGAATTTTAGTATGTGATCTCTCTTTGAATAATTAAGATCTACATGCAAACTCTCTCGACTCATGTCTTGAGAACTGCGGCTTGCTCGGCTAAAGTGCAAGAGAGAGCCGTTTTTACGGCTGCATTGACATTTTCTTTCTCATTGATAAGAGTAACAATTTTTTGTTCCACTCCTCAACGATCGAGGTAACGCCACACTTTCTTTTGAAACTTATACCCACATTCTCCAGGCACTTTTTACGCATGTTTTAGAGAAACTTTTTTAAAAGGTAGTTGTCATAAAGGTCTAAACTCACTCTCTTGTTTCTGTTTTGTGTGTTTAATACTCACTGCAGCCATGGAGAAAACGATACACGTAAGAATGCATTGATTAATAAAAAATGAAATTATTCAACTGTTTTTTTTAATAATTATTTTTCGTCTTATTTTTTCTCTTTGTCTCTCTTTATATTTATTTATTTATTTTTTTCTTCCTTATGCTCTCCTCCTTACCAGAAAATACAAACTTGTTGATGGGTCTGTCTTTCTCGGCAATTAATGTCGTGGGATTAGAGGCGGGTTTTGCTCCTGCTTTCTGGTCCGTCTGTTTCCTTCTACGGGCTTTACGTGCTCGCAGAGCCTCTCTAACCTGGTGCAGAAATAGTTGAGTGATAAACAAGTATATTTACAGTAGAACCTCGATTTAACGAAGGGCCAGGAGACTAACAAAATTTGTTCGCTATTTACCGAGGTTTCGTTATATCGAGGTTCTTTTTCATACATTTCACTATTACTGGGGTGAAGAAAAATATGCGCGTTATGCCGAGGACTTCATTATATGGAGGTTCGTTATAAATAAATTACTGTTTATTAAAGAAACTCATTGCAGCAATACATGGTACATATAAGGGTGAATTACAGAGCTACTTACAATAGTATAATAAAATGTACTTTAGATAATAATTCGCAAGCTAATTAAAAAATTACTAACTAACTTAACTACTAATGCTTAAAAGTAATAAAATCTTGAGTGCGCTTGGTCTTACAAATTGGGTGCAAGCAATAGCTACAATCAGGGACAAAAGTAGTTGACACACTTGTTTAAAACGGGTGCTTTCAACAAACATTTAATTCATTTATTATTTCATTCTTTTTAAACGCCGTAAATCCCCTCACCCCCCGAATCAACTTGTTTAAAACGGGTGCTTTTAACAAACATCTGATTCATTTATTGATTCATTCTTTTTAAACGCCGTAAATCCCTTCACCCCCCGAATCAATGTTGTCTGAAGGGAAAAAAAGACTTGAGGGTCCAAAATTCAACATTGATTTTGGGGGGAAGGGGTTGGGGTAGACAGGGGAAGGGGATAAGTATTTATTATATATGTACTGAGATTTACCCACTGAAAAGGCGCGAAATAAATTTGGTTCACAAGCTGGTCTAAGAACCCGACAGCCAATCAAATGGCGTGTATTGCTTTTTCCACGTGTGAGGAAAACGATACGTCCAATCAGGTGCTGCGTATCATGTTTTTTAACGTGTGAGCCGTAAAAAGGTGATTTTCATTCAGCTGGCAGCATTTCACTTTGTTAAAGAAATCTTTCGCAAGTGTTGAAACTTAAAAACATGAACGAGAAAAGGTTTGTTGATCACGATACTTCAGTAGAGGATTACGTGGAAAGTCTCGAAAACAGGAATACGAAAGAGAAAACGAAACGAGATGTGAAATTGCTGGAAACGTTTTTGAGAAACGAAAAGAACGACGAGCGAGAAGTGCAAGACATAGAGCCCGCGGAATTAAACAAGCACCTTGCAGAATTTATTCTTTCTGTGAGACGTAAAGACGGAGAGGAGTAGCCTTGAAGTTTAAGATGCCTTGTTTCAAGTATTGAAAGACATTTGAAAAAAAAATAATTATACTAAGAGTATCATTAACGATAAAGAATTTGAATTGTTTAGAAAGTGTTTACCGGCTAAACAAAAAGAGCTGAGGAAAGCAGGCCGAGGCAACAAGGACAAAGCTGCTGTGGCTATCACGGACGAGGAAGTCGATATACTTTACGAAAACAATTTACTTGGAGTTTCCTCTGCTGAATCATTGTTGAATACTGTTTGGCTGAACAACACCATTCATTTTGGAATGCGTGGTTGTCAAGAGCATAGGGATTTGTGCTGGGGAGATGTAAAGCTTTGTAAGGACGCACAAGGTAACGAATATCTAGTTTACAATGAAAGACAGACAAAAACAAGGTCTGGAGTAGACGCATCAAACTTTCGAAAAGTTTCCCCGAAAATGTTTTCAACTGGTGATGAACGAGATCCTGTCGTGGCGTACAAAATTTACCGTGAAAAGCGACCGGAAAACATGATGGCTGACGATTCGCCATTCTACTTGGGAATAAACCACACGAAAACAGACGGCTCCAAAAAACACTGGTTTAAGTCGGCACCTATGGGTGTAAATAAATTAAACACTTTGATGAAAACAATGGCTTCAAAAGCAAACATCAACAACGAGCGACTCACGAACCATAGTGCTCGTAAACACATGATTCAAAAACTTAATGACAGTGAAATTCCGCCAACGCATATAATGCAGTTAAGTCGGCACGAGAATGTGCAAAGCATAACAAACTATAGTAGCTTGAACCTAAATCAACAAAAAGACATATCGGGCATCTTAAGCCGAGCATCGTCGCAAACAAAAGTAACTACTGCAACTAACGAAACTGCTGCTGCGAGCACTTGCACTAGTAAAACCCCGATGAGTTTTTTTGATGGAGCAGTAATAAGTGGAGGACAATTTACGACTCCCATTAATGCGCTTACTACCTCGCCGACCATTCAAACCAGGACTTCCGTCACCGAAACCACCGAAAAAAGGTGGAAGAGAATCCGAATTGAGGATTCCGACTCGGATTAAAGTTTAGAAATAATATTTTAACATTATTTGCTTGCTGTAATGCTTATGTTATAATCCTTGCATGAGTTTTTAACTTGAATTCATGTAACAGAGTTTTGTCTTGGTCTGTCATTAAAGACGATAAACAAGAATTTAAATCTCAGCATATATATAATAAATACAATACCACATGGAAAGTGCTTTGTACGGTATTTACGCACTCGTTGTTTTTGTATCAGAAATCTCACTCGTTCGCTGCGCTCACTCGTATGATTTCTGATACGTCAACAACTCCTGCGTAAATACCGTACGCCGCACTTTCCATACAGTATTCTCTATATCCACTATGCCAAAAGGGGCCATTTTATGGATGTGTGTCAACACTTTTGTCCCTCATTGTAGCTTCTGACCTCAGATGATAATTATGCTGAACTTCCTCCAGTTTAGGAAGAATAAAGTGTAACGGGTCGTTTTTGTTCTGCAATCTAGCAATGTAGACCCGACATAGGTGGCCGTCTCTCAATTAACGTCGTGAGAGAAAGTGCAGATAAAGCCTCATTGTAATCGTGCGTAGGAAATATGGATACGCATAGCCCTTTCTGGGATGCTCTCGATCTTAGAAGCCAGAAATTCAGCTATGTTTTGCCATACGGGGACAGCCCAGTATTCTAAAGTTGGGCGAACAATAGTTACAAATACCTTAGTTAGAGAAACTGGTGGAGCGCCACACTGCTTGAGAACTCTGAGAGAGTAAAGCCTCTTATTTGCCTTTCTGATTTTATAGTCTACATACATGTTATATCGTGGTTCCACTGTTGTGGGTCATACAATTTCAACTGTCATTAGCTGATTGTCGCTCACCTGCTGTATAGAAAAACTAGCAAAAGGCTGAGAATTTACCATGCCCCTTGCTCTATCTCCTCTTACCTGGTCATCCAAAACACAATGAAAGATGCAAAAAACAAGTCCCTATGAACAAGACCAAATACTGAGTCAGCAAGGATGGCAAGAAGACTTTTGTTTTAAAATTCTCAACAAAAATTCTCAGCCTCTCTAGTTTTTGGGAAAGAAGCTTTCTTCATAACTTTATCACTTGAGCATTAGTCTGAGTCATATCGGTTAGCAGAAGTCATGATATTTCTATTTCTCTAGAAAAGGACTGCAATTATAAATTAATGAGCAGCTGAACGTGGTCTACTCTAGGCTAAGTGTGTTAGGCTCCTAACGGGACAAATACATCAATAATTCAGAGGTATTCATCGAGCCGTACCGGTACTTACCATTAAAGAGTTCACCAAAATATAGGCATACTTCACGGAATCGTGGAAGTCAACAAAGAATCCCAGCAACCACGTGACCCCAAGAAGGGGAAGCAAGGCAACAGTACTCCTTATGCCTCTCCTGTAAAAGAGACATTTACGATTTTTCAAAAGCATGTTACTATAACTTGCGTAATTTATCAAGTGGCCTCTTAAAAGCTGTTTTCTGTAGTTATAAATACGTACAGGAATAGTTGAAGTAATTTAGTATTGAGGCTTCTCATTATTGTAAAAGAGAACTTACCTTGCAGCGTCTATTTTATTTTTCCCATATTTGGTGGATATTTTACCAAATACAACTCTCAAAATGATCACGAACAGTATCAAGTTTATCTGAAATATAAAAAAATAATGTCGTCGAAAGCACTGGAAAGGAGCTAAAATGAAATCCCGAAGGGAGGCCACTAGCATTTAAATAGCGCTGAGTAAGCCTGAATTAGAATTGTTGTGAGTCAAAAGGTAAATTTTGGTTCAATGAGCAATCACTTTTCAAATGACACACTTCTCGATTTGCCTTGCACCCTCATCCGCGTTATTTGCGTGATGTAAAAAATTTAAACTCTGAGTTCCATCGTCTTTTTCTACAGATTGAAGTTGCTGTCAGGCCTCGAGCCCAAAGCTGGTTTTGCAATTTATTTGAATTCTGTTTAGGCAATACACTTCTAGGTATGCAGGATATATGGTAATCTTAGATTTCATGGCCCAAAGTTGAGAAGCACAAGGGCTGATGTGGTTTAAAGAGTCCCCGCCTTCCCCCGATGAGGTCTGGTTTTATGTCCCGGTTGACACCATACGAGAGTTGAGTTCGTTGCTGTTGTTGTTTTTGTTTTCTTCGAGAGGTTTCCCTCAGGATACTTTGAATTTCCCCTGTCCTCCAAAACCCACACCTCAAATTCCACTTTGAACTACAATGTTTTTCCGTTTAGTTGAGGAGGGCCACGGGATTAATTCCCAGCCTTCATGCAAATTTCAGTCATTTATTCCCTCTCAAAATAAAGTTTGGCTGTTTAATTCTTGTCCCTCAAACTTGGGTAAGGGCTGCGTGAATGTCATAGGTATGAAATCATTGGTGCTCACCAGGAGAATTGCTAAAACCGGACCTTTGTAAATCCACTGACTGCCGTTTATCCAGCATCTGTAATCACAAGAATAAAGCGAGCTAATCACCTTTAAAATGATGGTGCTCGCGATGATAACGATCATATCGTGTTTGAGTTTTAGTTGTCGATGATATTTATGACGACGCCGATGATGTTGGTGACAATGATGAAGATGATGATGATGATAATAATAATGATGATTGACAAAAATGAGATGGCCAAAAATAATTAATTACGATAATGGTATTGAACTGCAGCAACATTAAGGTTGTTAACGGAATGTCAATCTACCTGGTTCTTTCGATCTTCGCGGCAATTTTGAATGATCCGCATGTAATGTTTTTATAGAAATTTTTCCTCATGTCATAAGAAGAAGGACGAATAGCAGCCACCAAGCCAACGATTACTGCTGGTATTCCTAAATGTCAATAAAACCATTTTCTGTTAAATATACACTTAAGGTCTGTACAGTTAAACTCCTCAAATACACGAACAGCATTGTGTCTTCATAGAAGAAGGACATTTATTACAGAAGTAACGTTTTTATGAACTACGGTATTTTTGAAAAGAATTAAAGCTGTGTATGACAGAGGCTTTCCATTGTATAAAAAATATATATTTTTAAATATTTTTTCTGGGAACATTTTACAAATTACATCACTTAAAAATCTAGATTTGAATAACTGGTGAAACAATTAATTCCGCAATAAATTGCTTCCATTTTTGAATTCCTTAGTTGAAATACTTTCAGTGGTATTTTGTAACCGACAGAACCGCATGGAGTCACATGTAGGCTATTATGCCACGTGATATAAAGTGCTGTAGCAAACACATAATGGCCTACTTCTTCCCAGTAATTTTGTTAATCTCTAAAGATTAACCTTGCTCTTTGAATAAAAAGGCTAAATATTGGAATTTTGTAAGATACAATTTTCAGGAATACCAAGTATGTTTTGTGACGATATTTATAAGTGATTACTTCTCTTAATCAAAATCGTTTGTTAAAAGGATCTCGTATTCAAGCAAACTGAACATGGCATATGTGGTCTGATCGTAAAAATATAAAGATACGAACCCCATCCCATCATCAGGTAAGACAGATACTGTTTTCTGACTGAGAAGACTTTGACCAGCTTAATGTAAAGATTGATTCCTTCCACCAGCATCCACGTAAACAGAGATGTGTGAAGATAGTGCTGAATCACCGTAACCAAGCAACAAAGGGCCTAAAATACAACACCTCCTTTTTCATAATTTTTTACCACGGTAATTAAAATATTATTTAGTTATTAAATACATATATATATATATATATATATATATATATATATATATAAATACTTGTATTCTGGGTAGAACGTATTCCGTAGAGCGCTCAATTCATTTGATTGAAGAGCATTGACTATAAATAATCACAAGAGTTCAGGCTTCAGGAGTAATCATTGATCGTTTATTGCGACAGTGCTGTTTCGTATGGTCCGAAATTGTAGGACCACACTCATCAGGCAACTTCAACGATTGACCGTTAAAATTAAAAGCTGGCGGTAAATATAGGGATGCGTTAAGAGATAGTATCTAGGTAACAGATGGATTGTGTCTTAGTTACGTTACTCTAGAGTTCTGAAGTACATATCTGTTTCTGTGGGGGCATGAACTCGCTAGTTCGTTTCGCCTGTTTAGGCTACAAAGCTCTTTTTTACAAATGATGATAAACTTTTCATAAAGACAAAGATTACATTTTTTGCTAATGTTGCTATAGGCTTTACATTTCTTTAAAACTTTCAATTCTATCTGGAAAGGTTTGTTAGAGTCTTGTAAAGTCCAAATATATTTTGATAGTTCCGTTTCATTTCTTCTGTTCGAGCGTCGAAAGGAGGACTGATGGTTTCTGTATATATATAAATATCTAATAACTAAATAATATTATATATATATATATATAATATTATTTAGTTATTAAATATATATATATATTTTTTTTTTTTCACGTGAGAAGATTTGACCGAGTAATACACATTCATTCACTCGCAACTCAAAGGGATATGCATTACTTAATATTGATCAAAATCTCAATATTGAGACAATATTGCCTGCCCTGGCCTAGTAATGTAAAAAGAGCTTTTTCACTCACGTGGCCAGCAGTTACGCAAATCATCACGCCCTATATTGCGACAAGCGCGCCTATTCAAAAACGTCGTCCATGAAAAGTGGGGTACTTTCATAAGACAATAAGACAACGCAGAAACAATAGAAGTAGGTTGCCATTGTTTTAATTGTTGGAATGTCTTTGTCATTGCTTCAGAGAAGGAAATGTTTATGCAAAAAGAAGCATTTTTCTTCCTCGTGAGCTACCCCCCCCCCCCCCCCCCTAATTCGGTAGTCTCGTGCGAATCGACTTGATGGAAAAACAGTTAAAGCTAAGCCAGAGTATTCTTCACGTCAAAACTCTTCTTCTCAAAAATCAGTCGATAAGATTGAATAAAAATGTTTAGCAACGTTTATTATTGTCATAAGCGGTATTGTAGTTGTTTTCAAGAGACGGATTAGATCGCTGGTTAGGTTTGACGATAAAATATGTAGTTATAGCGTTGTTAAAGAAACTATCGCTACCAATTTTACCTTATACTTTGTTAAAATCAACATCTTTAATGTAGAACGTAAGTGAGCGTGCTTTTTCGTGGAATTTGGTCGTAAATTTATAATATTATCTACAATCCGCGACAAAATGTAAACAACATTAACGCATTTGTTGCGCTCCATATTTCATCGATCGATTCGAACATCATGAAATTTTAAAATGTAAAAATTCGTTTTAAATAAGTGCTTTGAAACATTCACGACAAAATCAACAACAATCATCGAAGATTTTTTAATTTTAAAGCGTTTAAAAGCAAATAGTCACATGCTAATTCGGATTAAATTTAGACAGTTCTTAAATAGACTGAGTTATTGTTAGTCGCGTAAAGTAATTCTATTCATGCAAATGTTGCGGGTGTCTGAGCAGGAACAATAACCAGGAAAGGGATATACACAGGGGATTTCTTGATTGACACTCAATTTACGTCATTTTTCACTTATTTGCATTTTCATGATAGACGGTTTTGAATAGGCGCTTTTCTGTAATGGGGCTAGAAGTCACATGTGAAAAGACCTTCATTCCCAGAGGAATGGTAGGGACACCAACATGGCCGCCGTTTGATTGTTCATGGCAGACGTGACGTCGTGTGAAAAGGCTCTATATACAGCTATTAGTATTCATCAAATCAGTGGATAGCTATTTTCGCGCGTTCTGATTGGCTCCCATAACTCGGAATGTCCTTGGATCTTCGTTGTTTTGGGACGGGATTCAACAGTTTCGAAAGATGAAATTTTAGCGGTGAATGAACAGCTGCAGCAACAAATGCCAAGAAAGAGGCAAAATTTGGCTTTTCGGTGTTTACCGGTCGGTAGGAAAAATTTTCTGACTGAATTTACAACAAAATCATAAAAAAAGATCCCCGAAACACGGTCAATTGAAACGTAAACAAACTCTAATTAGGCGACGCCTATTAGTTACGAAAAGTTACTTCTTTATTTTTATCCAACAGATTTGGTAAATACTAAATAAACTATGCCTCAAAGGGTCGGCTCATAGCGTTAGATATCTGAATGAACGAATGCATGAATGAATGAATGAATGAATTTGATTCGCTCCTGTGATTGAAGGGCTACTTTATGTCGAAGATTTCACCACTAACTGATTTTCGCGTACATGACCGTACATGGAATATATTTGCACTTGTAGTAGTATAGTCAACTGAAAAATTAAATTAATATGACAAAGAAGGTTATTACACATGTCGATTTCGGTTGAAGCGACGGGAAAATATTATACTTACAATTTGTGTTCCATATGCGGCTAGTAAGCTTCGAAGTGCGATCTGTAGTGACACTTTTGAAATGTAAGTTGCGTAACGAACTTCTAGGTTTTTAAAATAATTAGTCACCTGATCTATTTTTGCCGCGTTGCGCTAAGATAATTAAATATTCACCAAAAATTGACAAACGGCTTGAAAAATGCAAATCACTCCGCCCCAGTGCGGAAATTAGGTCTAAATAATTAGTTCTAATTGAGCAACGACTATGATGGCTTAAGTGTTCAATGTTCAATAAAGAAGTGTCAGAAAATGGTGTTAGAGTCCATTTCTACTATCGACTAGCTTGCGCGATCCGCATTCAGTTCGTCTTTAGTGGCTATGAGACATAACTTGTGAATTGGTCTGTCATACTCTCCGTCTCTTGTCTTGATTCTCACTTTTCGGACAAGTCCGTCGTTTCCAGGATATGTGCCTACAATACGCGCCATTTTCCATTCACATCTTTGGTGTTTGGGGTCCAGCTCCGATACAACATCACCGATCTGGATGTTATCTCGCACGCCAAACCACTTGTTCCTTGGTAACAAGTTTGGGGCGAAATACTTCATCCAGCTCCTCCAGAAATCAGCAACTCTGTTTTGGGTGCTCCTGAGTAATTGTCGCGGATTGGTTCTTTCCTCTGGTTCTGGTTGTGTTGGTGGATTGTAGTGGCCTAGAAGTAGGTCGTTTGGAGTGATCGGTGGGGCCTCCCAGATATCGTCGGAACTGGGGTACAGCGGTCGTCCGTTGACCATGTAGGTGATTTCTGACAAAATTGTTCTCCATTGTTCCTCGGAGTAGGCTTGGTTCTTGCAAGTGGCGTTAAATGCTTGTCTGACTGACTTAATTAGGGTTTCAACAACTCCGTTTTGGTGACTCGCATGTGGTGTATTCCATTCCCATCTGAGCTCGCAGCTAAATTTATCAGAGAGGACACTCTTTACCCCAAGAATATCCCAGTTCTGCGTGATTTCCTTTAGGTAACCTTGGGCACCCACGAAATTTGTACCACGGTCTGTCCAGCAAACATTAGGGTGTCCGCGTAGGCAGGCAAA
The DNA here is from genome assembly GCA_964035525.1 of Porites cylindrica. Lineage (NCBI taxonomy): Eukaryota > Metazoa > Cnidaria > Anthozoa > Scleractinia > Poritidae > Porites > Porites cylindrica. The sequence goes on along the minus strand of OZ037775.1, from coordinate 19,281,499 downwards.
CCGTCGAAAGGCCATTAAGAATGCGTCTGAAGTTTTATCGGTGACCAGCTCAAGATGAATCGCACGCGATGTCATGCGAGCGAAGATGATCAGTTGTGCCTCTTTCAGAGTTTTGCGGCTGAGCTTGATCTGTACTGGCCCAAACATGTCCATAGTAGTGTTAACTCGGGTGTGGTCTTGAGCGCTGGGCCACTTTTCTTCTGGCAACTCTAGGAAGGATGGTCCCTCTGACCACTTCATGAGATGATTAAGATGGATTCCTCTCGTTAGAGCATCTGCAGAGTTGTTGTTAGACTTGATGTAGCGTATTTGATCTGCCCCAATCGTCTCTTGAATTTCAGCCACTCTGGCAGATACGAAAGGCCTGAATTCCCGTGGTGGCGTTCTGATCCAGGACAAAACGGTTGATGAATCGATCCAGAAGAATCTTTCCCAGTCCTGGGCTTTTGCGAACTCCAATGCTTTTACACATGTAACGTACATGCGTGCAAGTGCTAAACAGCCCAACAGTTCTAATCTCGGGATGCTCTTCTTCTTCAGAGGTGCGACGAAAGCCTTTATCGTGACTGGAACACTACGATAGTCTCCGCTAGCAAGTTTCTACTGTAGGAAGATGACCGCACCATAAGCCTGCTCACCACCATCGGAGAATCCGTGAATTTGAGCCACGCCCACTGCGTTGTTTGGCTTTAGCTTGCGGTCAAACTGAAATGACAGGAGATCATTTATGGACTGGACATTCTCTAACCATGTTTGCTGAATACTCTCGGGAAGGATGTCGTCCCAGCTGTAACCTGAACTCCATAATCCTTGCAAGTCAATTCTGAACTTGATTGCGACGGGCAGCACAAGACCGATGGGGTCCCATAACTAACCAACAAGACCTAAACAGCGCCTCTTTGTCAGGACATTCAGTTCTCCGAGGACATTCTTTTTGAAGGTGAACGTGTCTAGCTGTTTATCCCAGCTTAGGCCGAGAAGATCCGAAAACCGTTCACCGTTGGATTGGTCGATTTCTGCCTCATTGGAATGCCAAGTTTTGATCTGGAAGTTGCCTTTCGCGAGGACAGCGTCGATGTGGCTGATAATCTGCTTTGCATTGGTTACTGTTTCTCTGTAGCCACCGATGTCATCCACGTACACATGCTGACGGAGTTCTTCTGCGGTTTCCGGGAATTCTGCGTTCGAAAGCTTGGCTAGCGTGTTGATAGCGTTAGTTGCGATGTCAGGGGCCGGTTTATCACCAAAGTTCAGTCTTAGGCACTGGTAAACAGTTGGTTTGTCACATGTGTTGCTCCTCCACAGAAACCTGTGGTACACCTCATCCTCAGGATGTACCAGGATTTGGTTGAACATTTTACGAGCGTCACCAGTGAACGCCACTTCGTCCCATCGCCATGCTGCCAGTACATCCAAAAGACTATTGATGAAGTTAGGTCCTTTCTCAAGGTAATCGTTAAGGGACAATCCATCATGACCTTTTGAAGATGAATCAAAGACTAGTCGAACTTTTGTGGTTCTTTCTGGCGTAAACACTGCTTGGAATGGGAGGTACCATTCGGGTTTATCATGAGCAATTTGTTCAGGTGGAATCATTGTGATAAAGTTCTGGTCTAACAACTTTTGCACTTCCTCTTTTACGACCTCGAAGCAACCCTTTTTCATAAATCCCCTTTCAGCGGAGAGCATCCTCTTCAGAGCGATGTCGTAGTTGCTTCGTTTTGGAGGCCCTCCTTCTTTCCAGGGCATCTTCACTTGTATTCTCCCGTCGACCAAAGTAGTTGAAGCTGCGAGGGACTTCACGAACTTGCTCTCACGTAACACGTTTTCAGTGCAAGTACAGAGTTTGGTTGGTTTGACTCCAAGGAGGTCTTGGTGGAGAAGTTTCTTGATATCTTCCTCGACACTCACTGTCCCTACTTCTATTGACTGAATTTCAGATAGGGTGGAGCCGCTTGACTCGAACTGTCCCAGAACGTACCATCCAAAGCAGTTTCTTTTCCCGATGGGCTCTCCAGGTTCTCCGGACACTGTGTGAATATCAATGAAGGCCTCTACGAAGTCTGTGCCAATAAGGAGATCTATGGCACCACCTGAGAGAAACGTTCTTCAAATGGCTGTATTGTCTCAGGACTCCTTAGAAATTGTTTTGGCACTACTGCAAGGTCTAGTTACGGTGTACACTTGAAGGGTCTTCGTAATATCTTCGTCAGAGGGCGAGGAAACCGTGACATCGATTATCTCAGAAGGTTCGCTTTTCTTCTTTCCACCCGCTAAGTTCATAGTGAGACGTGTTGCTGCTCCATTTAAGGCAAGTCGACCAGCTGCACTTTTGGAGAGTAGGCTTGTGTTAGACCCGGAGTCCAACATGGCGAGAACTTCGACAAAATCTCCATTTTTGTTCATGACTTTAACTTTTTGCACAGGGCAACGTCCAGTAACAGGTTTCAACTTGTTTTTCTGGTGCACAGCATTCCCTTGGATATTACCATTCGACGTAGGTGTGGGCCCTTGGAACTGACTTTGGAACGGTGGTGCTTTGGGTTTCAAACTTGTGTTAGTTTCTCCAGTCTTTTCGTTATGTAGGCGCCGGTGATGGTTTTTTTTGCATTTGTCGCACGTTGAGCCGTCTGGTTTCTTGCAATGGTTTGTGTGATGTGCTCTCAGACACTTGCGACATCGCCAATGTTGCTTTACAACCTCCCACCTTTGATTGACTGTTAGAAACTGAAACTTAGGACATGCAGCCAGGTGATGTTTGGTCTTACAGCCAAGAGGACATGTTTCATCGTAAGAATCCTCGCTGTTAGCGGCGTTATTTTCTGTCTTTTTGGGATCTTTGTCTCGGCGAATTTCGTTTCTTTCCACTGTGTTGCTGTTCGCTTTCCCTCGGGAACGAATACTCGCTTCTTGATGTAACCAGGTGATTAGATTGCTCACGGTTTCTTCTTTTCCTTCTCTTTTCATTTCTCTACCAAAATCTGAATTGTCTCTTGGATCGAGTTTGGACAGAAGCTGGGACATGAGGAACGGCGTTTCAACTGACTCCCGCACAGGACACCCAATATTATCTTCCATGTCACTTAGATAACAGGCTATTGTCGTAGCGAAATGCGTTAGGGACTTAGAATCTCGTTTGACTGCTTTAAGATTATTAATCTCGGTGTGCAGTTCGTCCATTAGTTTTCGTCTGTCTGCGAACTCTGTATCCAAAATGATCCACGCGCTGTCAATGGGTTTACAAGTTTTTACTTGGTCGGTCCAGAACGATCCTTTTGGCATTGCATTTCGAAAACGTTGCAATTGTTCATCTTTATCCTGACCGTATTTCTTCATCCAATGGCTGAACTCCTTTCTCCACGTGGCATAGGTTCTGCGAGTTCCGTCCCATACTGGTACAGGTAATCGTTGTAAACTTGAGTTTGACGGTTTTGATCCGATGTTATAGGCCATTTTCTGTACCGCCGACGTCATGGACGACATTGATAATGTTAGCGCTTCCAGAGTTGTCGCATTGTTAGAATTTTCTGAGGAGTTTTGTTCCTTTTGATATGCAGCAAACTTTAAAGTGATTTGAAGGAAATCAGCTTTGGTTATGTCTCCAGTTTTCTTTGTTGCTAACACGAGTTCGTCTTCTGGGCCAGTGCCTTCGCCGACCAGTCTATCCAGAATTGTTTCCTGCTGTTTCTTGACCAGTCTGTACTTGGTTTCTACTAAACTGAATGCTGCTTCAAGTGTTTTTAGTTCCGGTTTTACGGAAAAAATTGTTTCGAATTCTTCCATTAATTCGTACAAGAGTTTGACGGCATTGTCCAGTTTTCCCGCGAGAGTTTTCACGTCTACCTTCGGCGGCATTGTGAGCGGAATTTAAATGCGAAGCTTGGCGGTAGTTAGTAACTCGGCGTAATCTTCTGCAACAAATTTTGACTGATTCGCTCCTGTGATTGAAGGGCTACTTTATGTCGAAGATTTCACCACTAACTGATTTTCGCGTACATGACCGTACATGGAATATATTTGCACTTGTAGTAGTATAGTCAACTGAAAAATTAAATTAATATGACAAAGAAGGTTATTACACATGTCGATTTCGGTTGAAGCGACGGGAAAATATTATACTTACAATTTGTGTTCCATATGCGGCTAGTAAGCTTCGAAGTGCGATCTGTAGTGACACTTTTGAAATGTAAGTTGCGTAACGAACTTCTAGGTTTTTAAAATAATTAGTCACCTGATCTATTTTTGCCGCGTTGCGCTAAGATAAGTAAATATTCACAAAAAATTGACAAACGGCTTGAAAAATGCAAATCAGAATGAATGAATGAATGAATGAATGAATGAACGAATGAATGAAGAGTCGTGGATGAGAGGGCAACAGACGTGCCCTCTTACAATACATTTTAACATGTGAACAGTAAGCTCGGACGTCAGCACAAAAAGGCGCCACTGGCATTGGCCTCTCAGTCTCAGTCCGAGACGGACCATATCGCAAAAGAAAATCGCGTACTGAAACGACAGAAACCACACATCTTTTCTTCCCACCCACGAGTTGGAAGTGTAATTCGAGCAAACTTCAAAGCTACCTACTCTGTTTATCTTCTCTTCGACGATCCAGAGATGTCACAACTGACTTTTATATTTTTACTATTTTGAATTCTATTTCTCTTATTTATTCATCTATCTTATATATTTATAAAACTGTCAAAGGTTTGAACCCAGGAGTCATTTCGGCTGTTTAACTGTGACAATAGACGGATCGAAACGTACCAATTACTGATTACGAATCTTCATAGCCAATAACATCACGGCTTAACTGACAGACGACCAATAACATCGCAACGTAATTGACCAATCAGACCAATAACCAGAGTATAATACCATCAACTGACGTGATACAACTCACTTTGACTCTGAAGATGATTACCGCACAGGTTGTCGAAACGTCATTCACTGTCAACAACAACAGTTCCAACCAGGACTACGTTCACCTGGACGATCAAACTCAACCTACTTTTACATATTTATCTTATACATTTATTTATATATTTTTATTCATATTTTTTCTTATTTTCCGCCGTGCGCCGTCTGCCATCCGCCGTCCGTTTCCGTACTTTACAGACACCCCTCGAATTGTAAAGATGCATTTCACAGAACCTGCATGATTGAGCTGGAGACCTCTAATCATAGTCTCCAATGGACAGAATGCCGTTGTGAAGAGTTTTGATTACGTATTACATCACTGATAAGATCAAAAGCGGATAACAAATCTAACGCATGTTAACGCATAGGAACATAAATCATAAAACCTTAAAACAGCTTACAATATGATCCATCAGTGAAGAAAATGAGGCGATATCCACAATATACACGAAGTTACCAAGTCCAAGAGAAAAGAGAAGGTTCTTGTGAACGAAAATTCTCTCGGTGCTTTTAACCCTATAGAATGAATAAAATAAAATGAATGGCATAGGTCTTATGGTAAGCAGCTCTATTTATTATATAGCTTTAAACAGATTCTTAGAGTTTTTGATAAGCTTTTTCTAAATAAACGACAGTCATTTTTTGCAAGCAGAAGCTGCTAAGTTTCTATCAGCACTTCTTATGACACTAATATCTCAACCTTTCTTTCAGTTTCTCATTTTCTTTATTGAAAGTTAAAGATAAAGATGAGGTTGAAGTTTTCCATTTGAAAATCATCCAGAAGAAATAATTAAAAACCTGGAAGGTTCACATAAGAACAAAAAAAAAAAAAGCACTTTATTTGAGTGTCAAGTATTTAGCACGAAAGTGCTAATTGGGGACACTATATTTTACGTCTCCTAATGGAGACGGGACCGCCATTTTACGTTGTCATCCGAGCCACGCGAAGGTCCAGCCGCCTGCAGGGCAAAGGAAGTACCTTCATTTCTCAGTTATTTTTAAGACCCTGAGTATTGGTCCGGCCCCGGGAATCGAACCCGCGACCTCCCGCTCTGCAGTCAAGCGCTCTACCGACTGAGCTAATCCTGCCGCGGTAAAGCTAATCCTGCTAGCCAAATTAACACTTTCACTGCGAGAAGAGGCCAAAGTCCAATTTCGACAAAATTTCCAAATTTTTTTTTTATAAAATGTTAAAAAAGAAATAGTACCATGTGAAAATATTGGCATTTTAAGAAGTTTCATTTGAATGGTCACTGCACCACAGGATTTCGTCCACAAACTCAAAAGTTAGAACCACCTTTCAAGGCTCCATCATTCACTATGGCAGTGAATGGGTTTATGGTAGTTTTTTAACTTTGCCACCATAGTGGGTACAACAAGGAATTAAAACTAAGCAAGGATGTTTTAAGCTTCAACGAAAGCTCAAAAGTGCGGTTCACTGCTCGGCATAGAACTTTATAAACGATGTTTCAGCCGGGACCACGTGTGACGAGGTGACAGGAGTAATTTCAGGAGTCAGTGCTACAGGGTTGAGAGCACGGCTAGGTGAAAAATCTCCATTTAACAAAAGTTGCGAGAACTCTGCTTCTGCAAATTTAGCTTCAAGCTCAGCCAATTCAGCCTTTTCTGTCGCTTTGGAAATGTCTCTGTCAGCTTCGAGCTTTGCCAACTCTAATTGCTGTCTCAACTCAAACTGTTTCTGGTTCATTTCCATTTCAAGACGTTTGATTTCAATCTCCACTGATCTTTTCCTTTTCAATTCAGTTTGCTTTTCCATTAATGCAGCCTTTGCCGCCGCCATATTCATGTTGTGAAACCGTTCCCCTCCTTCGCTTAACTTTGAAGCGCGACTGCTTACGGAGCGCACAGATGGTGTCGGCGATGCCAAACCAATGTTAGCTAGGTCTCGAGATACTTGCTCGTTAAAATGTGTAGCTGCAGCGATAGTGAATTCCTTAATCTTTTGATCGTAGTTGTCCTTTCGTAATTCCTGAGAGGCGTACTGATTATTCACTTCGTGAATCTCCATGCTTTTTTCGTCCTCGAGACTTCGATAACGTGCGATGCTTTCTCGATAATTGTTCCATGTCTTATCCAAACTAGCTTGAAGAGATTTTACGCTCTCCAGAAGAGGATCAATTTGCTGACAAGCCCTTGTCATTGCTGAAACATATCCTGCCAGTGACTTTCGTAAGCAGAATAAAGCTTCTTGTAACGCTTCTTCTTGAAATGAACTCGCCATTTTTCTCCGAGAGCTTGAGCGGGTATTCGAGGCTGTCCATGAATGCGCCATAATTTACTCCGCCATTTGGAATTTACAAAATGAACGGGCAAGGACCAATTCCAAAACACAACACGTGAACTCACAATAAGCAAAAGTTTTACTATTACCAAACCATAAAAAGTAAATTCCAAATGCTGAGGATAACAGAGTTGCTGGTCAGGGAAACCGAGGAAAAAAAACCTACTTCGACGAATGCTGTTACACTAATAGACCCCTAAAACTGGTAATAAATAGGTGAGATAACAAACTATAACGAAATTTACATACAGCACGTAACAAAGGAGCGTAATTAACGAAATACCGAAGAGCGAAAAGAAAACGAATACACGATAGCAAGTAAGTGAGAAAACGAAAAACAAAAGGACAAAAAATTTGCCCCACCATTGTACTAAAGTTTATGCATCAAGATCGTATATGGTGATTAATTTTTAGCTCTTAGATAATTTTACCAATCCACTTTTTACATATTTACTGTACTCCTTTTTGCTCGTAATCATACTTTTTGTAATTGTCTTTGAAAAGCCTTGTTTAAGGAAAGATAATAAAGGATGTATGTATGTATGTATGTATGTAACCCGCGTCTCACCTCCCACCACCATGCATGGACGTCTCTCTTGCGTTCTTTTAGCGGTGGTGAAAAGCGAACGTATTCGTTGGCTGTAGAAGGTTGCTTATTTTTAAGAATTATATTCGTAAGGACAATGGTTTAAAACTGTCAAGTGCAAAGTGACCTTTAGTGAAGATCACAATAACAGATAGGAGACGCATTTTTTAGTAAAATTCCGTTAAGTTACCTTATCATGGTAAGTATTATGAGAGACAGGATCACCGCAACAACAGATACTCCAAGAAGGACCAGCTCTAGGTCCCGTTGGACTTGGTAGTGTTTGTTAGTGGCGGCAGGTTTTTGTATTTTAAAAGCGTCTTTTTCCTGAAAAGCAACAATAAATCGGCAATTTCAGTTTCATGACGACTTCATTTTACTACAAGTAGCAAAATCCTTGAGTTTTTCATGGGGCAAAGTATATCTGAAAAATTTTGCTATATGCATAATCGCTACGTTATTTGAGCCTATACTCTTCACGAGTCTCTCTCCTGTCTTGGCCAATAAATTCTAAAATGTATTCTTTTTTCGTCACTGTTTTTGTTTCGTCAATGCATGGTGTATAATTACCAACGTGATCCTGTACATGCAGAGTATGTCGGCTACACGAGCACGCATTTACAACAATGCATTGATGAACACTATCACTCGGCAGGAAAAGAAACCAAGCCTAAACACACAATCAGATTCCATCCGGGCAAAACTGTCTGTTTAGCATATTTTCATTAACACGTGCAAACATGTTTCTTCATTTTGTTAGTTTAAACCGTATAGAGTGTTTTCACTCACGTGACCAGCATCTGTGCAAATTTATTGGAACAAAAGAAAGCTTTTGCATAAGAATAGAGTTCAACTCCCAGAGGACTGGGACACCAACCTGGCCGCCGTTTCATTGTTTTGGGACACCAATATGGCCGCCTTGACGTCATGAGAAAACACTCTATACACCTATTAATTAAGGTTGCTACCTTGAAGAAGGATGCATGATGCATGATCCATGTTTTATAGCCCGCAGTACATCATAGCAGCAAGTAAAGTAGCCCACGACGAGCCTAGAAACCTAGGCAGCAAACGCTACTGACGCCTCTATGCTATGTCAGATGAACGTTAAGATTAAAGTATTTCAAAACACTTGATCCTATTCCTAGGCTTTTTAAGACGGTGATTTGAGTTTAGGTTTTGCTCTGTGGTAATATGCAAAAGTTGCAAATTTTCAAAGAGTTTACCTGGCTCGTGCACGTGGGAATTTTGGATGTAGTTTACAAAAAAAATTCAAGGCGTTCGTTGAACTATAAATAACTTACCATTACGTGTAAATTTAATCTTGAGACAAATTTTTGTTAAAACTGGGTAAACAAAGGAATAGCGCTCGTTCTTTCTTGCGCCCATTTATTTCCTAGCGCCTGCTACGCAGGCTAGGAATAGCGTCGATTTACTTTATTGAAATAACCAGCATTCTGGTCCAAAGAACGCAGCTTAATCCCCTGGGTAGCCTGTGTACAGACGTTCCCCCTCCCTCAGGGTGAGGGAGGGGGGACGTCTGTACACGGGATATCCCCTGGGCTTAATCAGGCGGTTAAACCCTATTCATTTATTGTTGTTAAAAGAAAAGGCCTCTAATCTTAGTATGAGATTTTAAAAATGAAATTCGTCAGCTCGCTCTTGCTTAAGAATTTTCGCAGCTATTTGAGTTGAAACTCTCCTGAACGCCTTCTCACAGATTATTAACTCTTTCCAACAATTTTTTTTTGAATGGTCTCCTTTATTATAATGAACGTGCACAAGACTAAACTTCCCGCTACAAAAGGGTTTACTATAGTGCACTGTAGGCTAACGATGAAACGTGGATCATGCATCATGTTTCATTGCGAGAGCAACCTTAATTGAAATAGGTGTATCTTAGGTCAGTTTTTAGTTTATCTTTGTCACTTGGTAATGATGTCATGGTGACATCGAAACGTCGATTTAAACTTTTTTCGCTTAACTTTGTTCTTAACTGTTTAACAAAATTTAATTTGATTTCTGTTTGAAAAAAATCCATGATATCAAAGATGGGCCACAAAACACAAGCTTTCCAATACACACCTCTATCCCCCCCCCGCCCCCCTCCCTCGCCACTACACTTCACAAAGGTCAAAGACAGTTATTTCCGATAGAGTGTAGCAGGACATTATGCGGTGGTAAGTGAATAGATTTCGTACGTGATTTCTTAAAAATCATTACCTGGTCATAATCTATATGAGGGCAGTTGTGGGCCGCGAGGATAGCTTTTATTTCTTCAATAGAGGGCTCCGTTGCCTGTGATAATAGTGACATTTAAAAAAAGGTTTTTTTAGTAAGATAACTTCTACCAGTTTGAAATAACAAACAATACAGGAAATTAAACTGCTTACCACACGTACAGTTTTTGGTGAATTATTTTTCATTCATGTACAATCATATAATTACGTATCTCGTCAGAGCGAAGCGTAACTTGGCCTTTGGGTCATGTTTCTAAAATCAACAACGACTTTCGAAATACCCTAAAGCATGAAACGTTTATGGCTGCAAGGCAATGATGCCAGTACGTTTTTTACTTGCCTTTGTATTTGTCGGTACCAGAAGTCTTTTTTTTTTTTCTGTTTTTTTTTCCAACAGAGTAACGCAGAATAACGGAGTAACAAGAAAACCAGTAACGTGATAAGAATTCAAGAGGTTATAAATAAATAAATAAATCCTAATGAAAGAAAAAACATAAGAATGATACTAATATCCTAATAGTGACCTTTAATATATTCCAAAAAGTGCTTAAAACAATGACGTCAACCCCCCCTCCCCACCCCTCCCTCCAGCAAAGTCGAAGGTATTTTCCCGCCAAAAAAGTCACCTGGCTACGGTTGTTATTTTGGGCCGACCTGCACCTTTTCCAAACAAGGTTTGTGATTGGCGGGAAAAACAGTAGGGATGGTGACATAAATATGCCCCTATCCCTGAAAACAATAGGTAGTGCAGGTTATAGGAACCAATGAAATACGAGTTTTGGATGGGTGTAGCAGGTCAATCGGTCACAGCCACGAGGAGACCAAAGAGCAACCATGGAGGAAGGTGAGGAACAGATTTTCGTTGTTATTGCCCCAATCATTTTATTCCTTAGTAGAAATAGCCCTGTCAGGTAAATCAAAATAATAGAACCTTATTGGGCCCTTATTACGGTTATCAACTAACCAAGTACTCGATTGCCAAGGCTTAGAAACAGTTTGCTCGCATATTACTCCCGGGGTTATTACCTTTCTTGCTCAACTTTCAATGTCTTTTAACTCCAAAAGTTACTGACTAATATTATAGTGGACGTTTCTACTGGTTTAAAAGGAATTATAAATCATGTTTGAAAATAACCTCACGATGAAGACTCTGAAATTTGAATATTGGCGGCAAAATAGGAATGGCAGAGCTAGACTAGTTTTTAGATCGGTTAGTTTTCAATTAAAGTAAAGTAAAGAAACAATCAAATGGATTGGTTTGCTTGAAGTTGCGTTTAACATCAATCAAAGCAGAATAACCGAAACATAGCTACTTCCAGGGCATGAAATTAACTCTTTTTTTGTAGGATCCACTTGGCTACTTAATATTTCTAAATGTTAGCCAATTCCAAGTCGTGCAAATAAGTCCTGCGTTTCAGGGCGGAAAAACATTCTGCGCAAGCTTCTGCGCATCCCTTATCGCAGGCTCAAGGCGGGCTTTTCTGTGTGTTGACTGTGTTTGTTTGTTGCTGGAGTTCTGAGTGAAATGCACGAGGTGCGAACGTTTGCTTCCTGTAAAGCATTTTTATTTGAAATGTTTGCTTTTTTTCGTCGCTTGAAAATTACTTTGGATTCAGAACAACCAATGTTAAAGGAAAAACGGATCATTGCCTCAATCTGAGGTGGAATAAAAGGTTTTGAAAATTTCTTAAGAGACGAGTATTTTTCTGATTGTGCATCCGATTATTATTAATTCATGAGTTAATTTCGCCGCGTTGAATTAAAACCCGCTTGTATTCTGTTATTAGTAGTTACGGTTACTTTTTTTACATGCCCAGATTTATTACCTTTGCAGAACCAGCTTTATCTTTGTCTTCAGTGAAAGAACCATATTGCTGTTTTAACGCATCAGAGTGAACAAACCGTTGTGCGTTTATTAAAATTTCTCGGAAATAGAAGGCCAACAAGCTTACTCAAGATCATTTTTCTGTTGCTCAAGTAATAATAGTCAGAGTTTTTTTCATTTTTCATTACTAGGACATAGTTTTGCTTTCCAGTGCACTGTGAAAGTTTCTGTTCTTTATAAGAGTAACTTTCTGTACGCAAATTGTCCTTTTCACTCGCTGTGAAGTAGAGAACGACAACTGCCGGCAGTGTTAAACTTCAAAACAATTGACTCTTTTCCCGTAAACAATTGCTGCAGCTTGATTTGACTGAGGCGAGCAAAACAAACCCATGTTATGTGCAATTTTCTGTATTTTCTAATGATCGGCTGAGTTTAGTTTGCTTAAGACCCTCGCATGGACCAGTTAAGCTTATTGAAAATAGCTAAATAGTGGATCATGGCTTGGCTGCCAAGTTGCAACTGATCTTTAGGTATAGGTTGTTTTCGCACAGAAAATTCATTTCTTCATTGTCAGCAAGAAGTTTTTGAAATAATGTAACTTTAACTTTGTTTGAAGGAAATCCTACTTACGCGTAGGTTTCTGACAGATGTTTAATGCCTGTTCAACTTGACAACGCAAAGCAATTTTTATATATCTGCGCGAAACGAGCAAGTTGAAAAAACTATAGTTGCTTTGAAACCGTTTTTTGGGAAGATTTTACTAGATAAAGATTGACCTTTTTTCTGCCCACATATCAATGCAATAACTTCTACATTGAGGATTTTGTTTATATTTTAGTGATCTGCGAAACTACGAGTGTCCGATCGAGCGAGGGTTGTAAAATATCAGCTCGTTGTGGGCAAGCGTTATTTTTTTTGGGCAAATCACTGTCCAAAGATATGTTGTTTTTGTGTCCTCAGTGGAGCTCCGGACCTTATATATCCAGGAACTTCCTTGTATGAACACATTTTGTGAATGCATCTCGAAAAAAATCGGAGCTACACATGCACATTTCCAGTACAACGCAAGGAAATTAATGTTGTTAAATTCCGTTTTACAATGAGGTTTTCTTCGAGAAAATTGAGTAACGACAAGGTTATAACCACAGCTTGCAACTTTTGAAGACAAATTGCCTGTTCTTTCCAGGTTGTGAGTGGAAACATTTTATTTTTAGGCAATAAAATATTTGAAATCCCGCCATTTTTTCAAACCCGGCCAGGGGATCTGGGCAAAAAAGTTCACGCATGCTCATTACGTTTTTCCGCCCTGAAGTCCTGCGTCCCCCCCAAAAATAATATAAACGAAACAAAACAAAAAGAAACAGAACAAACAAGGAGAAAACGGCCGGTTTACTAGATGTTATTTTAGAGCTGAAATCCTCCAAATTTACAAGTTTTGAACCTAAATGATTTTAGCAGGTAATGAAAGTAAGCAAAGAGGACCCCTACATATCTACTTGGAAAACCAAGATGGCGTTCGCCAGCGACAGAGTTTCCTAGTGAAATATGTGTCACGTTTCATGATCGTCACAGACATTGGTGCCTATATCAGATGCAATTTCACTTCCTGATAACAAGCAATTACATGAACTCGTTTTGACACAAATTTTAATTTGTTAAGCCCGGGCTTAATGGCTTAAAGGCAGCTACGACCCTGTCAGCGCTGAATTCCGTCAGGGACTTTTCCGTTTCTGGTCACACTTGCGGCAAACTTTAACAAAATATTGGTGCGTTAAATGAAACGCCTGAGCTAGGATAACAACAACTTATAGTACTTTGAAATCGTAGAAGATCCCTCGTTCCCACTTCGGTCTTCTCCCAGTTATGATCCCTTCAGAAAAAAGGAATGATCGTGTCTTCTAAACTTGCTTTGACGATCAACCTCATATATTAGGACCTAGTATTAGAAGCTGAGGTGCCACTTGCAGACAGTTTTTACCATCCTGGGACTACGAAGAGAGACTTGCTTTTGGCATAAGAAGTACTTTCCTTAATCTTCTTACAAAATTTAATTAATCCATTAGTTATCACAAACGTTCACACTGAAATCTTGAAACTTGAGGTAATCCCATACCTTGTCTAAAAGTCTAAAAAAGAATGCGTCACAAACGAACTTTCTGTTTCTTTTCTTCATGATCTCAATAAGCACAACGTATACAGCGGGATCAAGCTAAACATACGGAAATCAATGTTATTAATGCAGACGTCGATGTTGGTACCAATGCTACTACCCCGGATATTACAAATGGACAGTGACTTAAAACCAGTATATGCAGTTTTGTTCAGTTGTACATATTCAATGATTTGTGATAATTGCTCAGAAACTCAGGACTTTTAAAATAGTCTTCCTGATCCTGGGCTGTAGGAAATAACCTCTTAAGGTGAGAATAAACGAAACGTTTTGTTACACCATCTGCTGGATAGGCATATTCAATTTCAAATAACAGCCGTAGCCAGGTGACTTTTTCAGCGCGAAAATACCTTCGACTTTGCTGGAGGGAGGGATAGGGGAATTGACATCGTTGTTTTAAGAGCTTTTTGGAATGCACATATTTTTCGAGATTGGTAAAGTGAGGTCATTATTAGGATATTACAACCATTTTTATGTTTTGTTTTGTTTTTTTCATTAGGATTTATTCTTTACTCGTTACTCGTTACTCGTTGCTCGTTACTGTGTTACTTTGTTTAGTAACACCCGGAGCTTATACTTCCTTCGCTGCCTCGATCAAATTTTAAAAGTCACTAGCTGAAGCTAAACAATGACAGCATTATTGCTGGCAATAGACGGTAAAGTTCTCTAGCAGAAGTGACAGGATTTTGCGATGAAATAAACAACATTTGAAACGTCCAGAAATTGTAATCTACCGTGAGGCCCACAGCTCAGTGTCGGCCGAAAACAGATTACGAAACCACAATCTTTGAGCACACTGGAATAGGCTTTCTAAGGGAAAATCACCTAAACTAAACACTCACGAAGCGTTTTTATGCTTAGCACAAAGTATTCTGGTAACACGAGGTCAACCGCACATACCTGAGATTTGTCTGTCAACACTTTCGGTAAATCTCACAATAAATGAGTTTCGCGGCAATCACAACACTTCCGAAAACCGCTCATAATAGTTCCACACTTAACACGGGCGAAACATCGTCAAATTACTCCGGAAAACTCTCGCTTTCTCCACATAAATCGTCACATGGAACTTTTCTCGACTCACTGACAGTCGACTTATTCAAGATCCCGGAAGTAAACCAGCGGTTGAAAAGGAGACATACAGCCCTCGCTTTCCACACAATTTTTTACTAAGTCTTTGGCCTGGTCAGAAATCAGCATGAAATCAACCATCTTGCATAATAGATTTCAACCTTAGGACCTACTTTGTGAGACCAAAGATTTGTTACTGCCAACGACAAAGCTCGCAATATCCAATCTTTCCGTCTCAAGCCCGGGATAAGTCTTTCATCCGTGTAGCCCGAAATGAGACGAAATACCAGAAGATATTGGACGCAGCAGACTTTGCCAGACTTGAGAATTGTTCCTTCATAAGGCTTAATGATGCCTTCCGAAAACTTTGCTCAAAGCAGCCAAAAAAACTCTGAGACAACCCACTATGAGAGCCGAGTTCAGTCTAATAAGCGCGATGATTTCAAACTGACATACAGAGAGAATTATGGGAAGTTATGAAAAACATTTTTTTTTTAGGGGAGGGGGGCGGGGGGAGGTGGGTAATAGGTTAATAGCCAGCGAAAAACTCATCAAAGTCTATCTACTGTGGCCTATCCGGTACCGATTAAATAAATAAAAAGTAACTATGAAAAAAAACAAAAACAAAAACAGAAACAAACAAAAACAACAACAAAAAAACATGCTCCACTACAAGGCTCAGTCAGGGGGTATATAAGAGAGATTTCTGTAGGCATGTTTTTGCAAATCCAGACAGATATATATATATATATATATATATATATATATATATAGATTCAGCCGCTTTTGTTACCATTTGTGTATATATATACACAAATGGTAACAAAAGCGGCTGAATGCAGGCTAATCAAATTCTTCTTCCTCGGAATAGGCCAAAGCAACCCCCTCTTTATTCTTTAACAGTTTCAAATGGAATCGAGCCACTTTGAGATGAAACTGCTTTTCCAGACTTCTTCATTTTCTTTAGATATTTACAGTCAAGCCAGGTCAAGCGTACCCCCCAAAATTCCATCAATGAATTTATTATTCGAAAGTTGAGTCCGTTGGCAGTTGTAGATTTCAGATTCATCTCTACATTCTTGGATGCGTAATGAGCCGTGAATTCACGCACAATTCAGTTACGAAATTTATACCAGCTTAGTTTCCCTGAATTTGATGTAAATGTCTTCTAAAAATTTTAATTCATTCAAAGATTTTCAATCTGACCAAATACAGACAACTTCTAGAAAATTATTCACTGCTCATTTCGCATGCAGTAATTCTGATTTGAATTTGACACTAGTTACGGGAACAACTAACGGATTCATTTTTCAAATAATCAATTCATTAATAGAGTCTTGGGGGTTACGCTTGACCTGTTTTGACTGTAACAATTATGTCAATAGCATATGTCGTTATTTCACTGTTTTTAAGACCCTTAAAACTTCGTTCCAAAATATTTCCAAAACGCTCTCATAAAAATTGTTCAAACTTTGCTCTAATCGACGCAGCGAAAAGAGATATTAGGTCCCTGAGCGATTTTTGAAAAAAAGATTTCTGGTACCGAGAAACACAAAGGCAACAAAAATGGTAATGGTGTCATTACGTTGCCATGGTGAATCCTATGTCAATAGCGAGTTAACATCTTTAAATAGCACAGCTGTTGTAACTTTTTCCCGATAACTTTGTAATGCCGACTGCCCAAATGTTAAAGGTTTTTATTTTTGTGTTTCTGCGAGGTTTCAAATCGATTTTGACCGGTATAACATACAGTCGAGCCTCTCCAATACGGACACAGAAGGGGCAGAATGAAGTGTCCGTATTAGTGAGGTGTCCGTATAAAAGAGGTGAATATGATGACGTCACTTTTATGAGTCGAGTTACAGATTTAAGCGTTCAGTGCCTAAAACCAGGCCCACACTTTCCTTGCGCCAAAAGCCTGGTTAAACCAGGGTTTACCAGGGTGCAAGCCTGGTTGAACCAACCAGACTTTTCTGGTTTTCAAACCAGGTTTACCAGCCATTACCGAATGTGCAAAAAGCCTGGTTAACCAGGGTATTCCTGGTAAGCCTGGTAAGCCTGGTTACCCAAAGAACCTGGAAAACCAGACTTTAACCAGGCTCTTAAAGTTTTAAATGAACCAGCTGGCTTACCAGACTTTACCATATGTGCAAAAAGCCTGGTTAACCAGGGTATTCCTGGTAAGTCTGGCAAGCCTGGTTATTCTAACAACCAGGAAAACCAGACTTAAACCAGGCTCGTGAAATTCTAAATGAACCATGCTTACCAGGCTTGAACCATGTGCAAAAAGCCTGGTTAACCAGGGGATTCCTGGTTAGCTTGGCAAGACTGGTAAAACAGGCTTTACCAGGCTCTTAAAGTGAGTCAATAAACCAGGTTATCCTGGTATACCAGGGTTTTTCTGGCAAGCCTGATTTCTCATTCAATAACCAGAAAAACCAGGCTAAACCTGGTTCTTGAAGAACTGAATTAGACAAATCGTACTCCCGGTACACAGTTGTCTGATTTTGTTAGACACCTGTACATGTATGATTGCAGACTGAATTGGACTCCACTCAGTCCAACTGAAATAGTGAAGCTACATGTTGTTTGCAGAACCTGTAATTTAGAGCAAATTTTCATTTGTTGATTGATTATTATTCTTTGACAGGTTCACTCAAAAAATAGTAAGGAGATTTACTACCAAGTTCAAGCAGTGCCATAGGAGGCAACAAATGCAGCTAAGAATTTACACATTTTAGCCTGTAAACCGGATTTACAGTGTACTTAAACCTTCAACACTGCATTATATGTATGTATTTTTCATAAATGTCTTGCTAGCATCCTAAATATATGTTTACAACAAGTACATGACTTTATTTCTACATGTTAAATGGATTGAAAACTCAGGGTAATTAATGTTCAGGATGTATACTCATTGTTGTTGCCGATTTTTAGTTGCTTTTTTCTCAATAAAATTTTATTGTTGGCCTATGAAGATGCCTCTTTATTGAAACATTATTACTGTACCTTCAAAATGTAGCATGTACTTTTCAGTCCAGCTCGTGGCTCTTGACATGATATTTTTAACTTTTTCACGAAAGGCAGGAAAAACCTTGTTATCGTTTTGTCCTCTGTTTACATATTTTATGATTTGTCATTTTCAACCAGACTTACCAAGCTTTTAAGGTTTAAATTAAACCAGATTACTAGAAAAAGGTCTGGGAGAACCAGGCTTACCATGCTTTTGAGGTGGAAGGTTTTTACCAGGCCTACTAGGAAACCTTGGTTAAACCTCTGAGGTAGGGGATTTTAAACTAGATTTACCAGAAAACCTTGGTTCAACCGGGCTTACCAGGCTTTTGAGGTGGAAGATTTCAACCAGGCCTACCAGGAAAGCCTGGTAATACTAGACTAACCAAGCATTTCTGGTTAGGATTTTTGAGTAGAGACCTGAGTTACCAGACTTTCATGGTAAATCATAACCAGGCTTACCTTGTTGAAAGCAGGGTAAAACCAGGCTCAACCAGGCTTTCAATTTTAGTTAATAATTGTCAAAAGCCTGGTAAGTCTGGTTCAACCAGGGTTTATCAGGCGGCTCACCAGGCTTTCAACCAGACTTTGGTGCAAGAGTTGTCTTTAAACTATATTTAAAGTTGTTAATTCACAGTACAAAGACACCGTCTTTCAGTAGCATACAACATTGTACATCTCAACAACAGACAAATTACTGTTTTAAAACGAAACGAGCTAAAGCGCAATGCTCCATCAGTAAAACGTTGTAACAATCAAAGCACAATTCTGAAAGCGTCTTTCGCTATTTGCAACTGCAGTAAGCAATATAAACTAGAGTACAAAATGTAATAGAAAGGATCTTTATGCTGTCTGTAGTTATTGAAGCCTTCAAAACGTCGGTTATGTTCCTCTGCAGACCTTTCGCAAATCGTTGTTTGGTATACAGCGACTGTGCTTTATATCACCTGGCATAGATCATCAGCCAGACCAGACGGGATTCACCATGTGCAGACACACCTGATCGGGATTCGGGATTCGCCTGATCTCGGCTGTGTCCGTAATAAAGAGGTTAAGTTTATATGAATTTACTCTCTGGGGCCGAGATTTAGTGTCCGTTGTCCGTATTAGAGAGAGTCCGTATTATAGAGGGGTTTTTTTTTAAAGAAAATATACGAGAATTTTGTCGGGACATTGGAAACTGCCCGTAATAGAGAGGTGTCCGTACCGAGAGGTTCGACTGTAACTTTACCTAACAATGAAGTTAAACAACGGGAAAGGAAAGACAGAATCGCCCGCTCAGTAACTGAGACCGGCATCGAAAAAGAGCTCCATGTTTCATTCCCTCGCTGAACTAAATGAGGTCCGTGCTTTTGACCATCATCTGGTTCACCTTGATTGAACCTTGGCGTTATCGAAAAGGCGATGCTCATGCTGAACACAAATGACGTACAGTCGACTCCCGATAACTCGAACCTTCTAGGGAAATCGAAAAAGGTTCGAGTTAGCGGGAGTTCGAAGCAAATAACGGGAAATAAGAAAATGGGATGGGAGGAATGAATGCAAGTAACATGCACACTTCAAAACTTGATAAATTCACAGTGCTGGACACTGTATTTAAACTTGACTTAGGCTTACTCTGGGATCTTAAGGTGATTCACTGGTTTTGCACTGCGCATCTCTTACTGCGCATAAGAAGATGGCCGCCGTAAAAAAGAGCATTCGAAGTAACCCTATCAAAATGAAGTCGACTGAAGAGAAACGCTATTGGAATATTTGCTTGCGTTTTTTTCTTGCCGAGGTGAGACTCAATGTTCTGGGAATGTGCATAACGTAAGCAGTACGCGTGTTGCTGAGTTCGACTTCGTTACGGAGAACCTCGACAGTGGATGTTAAACTTGTGCTTACTCACTTTGATTTTCATTTAAACGCTTTTTATATCACATCGTGTCCTAAACGAGCTATCTCGATGTAAATTCTGTAAAAACGGATTTTCTAATACTTTGTTTTCTCTTTCACATACATGCCATTTTGAAACTCGCTCCAGTCCTCTCTCAAAAATGGGAGAAAATGCATTTGGTGCGCAGTTTCTGCGGCTCTACCGCAAAAACGACTGCGGTGACCCCCATTTTTTGTTTCATGATTTTGATACAGACAGTCCTTCCTTTTGATGAAAAAAAGATTTGCACAAATCTATGTTCAGTTTTTTGGCAAGTTTACTAAAATTAAAATTGTACACATTGAGCTATCACGGGTCAAATAGCGCGTGCCCAATTTAATTCTACTTTGGAGCGTAAAGTACAAACAAGGACATTAAAAGGTATTTTTCTGGTACTTAACCGGATAAACAATACATTTAGGTCAGGTTCTTTGTGTTACCACATGTATCATCGAAAAAATTTCTCCTTTATGTCTAGTTTTGGGCTGCGCGCGAAAATAGACAAACGGTCCTAAATAGCCGTATTTGTCACCATTGTGACGTCAAAACAAGCACGGTGACCCCCACTTTTTATTACTTTTTTATCATCGTCTTGACTTGTTACATCAGTGTACCAAGTTTCATCTACAATTTATGTTAGGTTCTTTTACTAAGGAGTCACCTTAAGTCGCCGTAATTTTAGGCGACTTATAAGGCAATTTAAGGCGACTTTAGGAAAATTTGGTCAAAATGTTGTGGGACTTAAGGAGAAAAAGGTGACGTTTAGGTGAATTACATATTAGTGAATATGTTGCAGTTAATTTTTTATTTCCGTTAATTTTTGGTTTTCCGCTTTGTTTTAAATTCATTAGCATACATAACCACACCCAGAAACAATGGAAAAATTAAAATTAACTACATATACAAAATTAAAAATCTACTGATAACACTATATGTACCTCTCTAGGGACACAAATTTATTCTATGCCATTAATAGCATAAGTTAATTCAGTCTTGAAGACATCTACATTGGTCTTCCAAATATTCAACAATCTCAGCTACCTAATATTTCAATTACTAAATATCAAGGTAGCTTGTGTTGCAGCTGTATTCTAACCCTTGTTAGTAACATTTGCAGAGCAGCACTAATATCCTTGTTCTGGGCCCCAACGTACTCAACGAATTACCGGCATTTTGAGTTTCCCTTCAACATGATTGGCAAATGGACAATGGCATTTTTAACAGTCCAGTCCTGGCATGTACTCAAATCCTGATACACACAAGGGGGGCCCAGAACTAGGATTTTGCCGCTGTTTTGCCGCTGTTTTTTGCGAGAACGTGAGTATTTAACTTTCATTTCAATCAGGTTTGTTGCCTTTAGCAACCAGAATTTGGCGGATTATCGTTCTTAAATTGTCCTTGTTTTCTTTGAGTCACATTTCAAACTCGATTTCCAAGCTCTGTTATCTAAACTTACATCTTTGTAATGTTTCTATGTTTCATGTCACAAAGTCAAGATCCCAATCTGATCCAATACGACAAACAGCAAACCGTAAGTGAGCTTCACATGGACAAAATTGTCCTACGAGCCAAATGAAAGTATCCAGACAAAAAGTATGAACTCCGATATTTGAATTGTGTGTTTTTATCTCACTTTTCTCGTTAGAGTATTGTATAAATGAAGCATAACTACACATGTATTGAAAATTGTTTAGAATAGTAGGTAATTTACATGGACATTTTTTTCGATAGACCTTTAGGCTTGTATTAACTTGTTTTCCCTACTTACCAGAAAATTTGTATTAATGTTGTGGCGGCAATAACTGTTTTCTTTTTTCTCTCTGCAACCTACCTGTTTTGATCTGTTTTGAGCTGGAATGTCTTTCAATGTTAGACTCTCACAAAGCAGTAGAAACGAGACTTACTTTTTTAATTATTTTTATTCAAGGTGCAAAGAAAGTCAGCTTTACAGCTTGCTATTTCGGCAAGCTGTACCTAGCATGCACTAGCCTGAAAGCCATTTTGACTATCCCCATTTTTTTTACGAATGGGATTGATTACAGTTCTTCTGTAATCTGAATTCCCTAAAAAACTTTACTTGCCAGCCAGGCAAGTTAAAAAACGCAGTTCACCAGCCCAATCATAAACTCCAGTACCCCAGGACTATTGCCTGGACACTACTCTGTCTACTCTCTTTGCACGCTGTTTAACATTATTTAGCTGGAACTTGAACCTTTGAACGCCTTTTTAACAACACAATTACTCGGAAATACGAGACAAACCTCCCCGATGAAACTAATGAAATACCTGCACAAGTGACTGGATAAAGTTGTGTACCACAATACAGGAATGATTATTCTTGTATCGGTTACAACTAACTATTATGTGTATTAAATTGCCTAGAGTAATTCAATGTATAAATTAGAGGGCTGGAGAAGAAATTTATGGGTCTTATTATTCATTCAAAATATTTCCCCGATTCTGATTGGCTAAGAGCACACGTTTAATTCACCATAACCAGTTACTGATGACCAAATTTGGAAGAATTTTGACTTAAACGAGGAAATGACGTCAAAAATGCAGCGTTTTCGCAGGTTAAGGCACCGTTAACCGAGAAGACCTGGGGACGAGGTTGAGTTGTTTTGGTTGTGAACTTGAAAAAATGGCGGACAATTCACTCGTTTCAAGAGTAAGAACTAGGCAAAAAAATAGCCAAAAACATGGCAAGAACAGCAAGAAGACAACTCGAAGGACGACATCCGCTATTTGGAGAATATTTGCGGAGCTGTTAACAACCTAAACGTACACTATCGAAGATGAACTGAACATCGATGGATCGATGGAGGTAAGCATGCATGTTTTAGCTATGTTTTTAAACTAGGAATTATTTTGAATAAATAATAAAACAGTTATTGAATTCGGCTTTCGTATAATATGAAGAATTATGGAGATCTCGGAGGGTGTTATCCGCCTCGGCCTGAGAAATGAACAAAAACAGAAAAAGTGCAAAAATAAGGTTAAAAAGAACAACAACAACAAACAATGCTCGATTGATCAGTACTGCTTAATTGTGCTTACATAGTGTAAAAAATGGGGGGGTCGGTACCTCATGCCAAAATGCTGCTTGTTCCAATGAATTGTTTTCTCTGATGGGTAGATTACGCTTCGGAGGAAAACCTTTTGACTGAGCAAATGTGAATTTTTGCCGCTTACCTCATACCGAGAGGTCCTGACACACATATTGATTTTCTACCTCTTTTAAAATGTAAAGCTGTTCATTGCGGCTGATCAAAAGGGTTTTAGGTTGTTTAATTTCTCCATAGTGCATCCTGGATCTGAATAATTCTAAGCCACTTTCTTTTTGTCCATGAATGTCACTTTTTCCTGCAGTGTTTTGTCACGCTGGGCCCAGCTCCTTAGCGCTTTTAGGAGGACGATTATAAATTTTCACGGATATATAGTGATTTACAGATCCAGATCTTGAAGAAGAAGAAGTGGCAGGGATTGTAGCTTAAACTGAAGCTACATCAACTATGGAGAATTGCGATGTGACTCAGTCATGATTGCTCTAAAAGCAACGAATTCTTAACTCCAGCTTGTTTTTCTAAGGGTGATGCGATTCTTTGTACTGGAGCCGTAATTCCTCTCTTGATGATAACTTTTGAATCAGCTTAGTTTAACAGTATTGCGACTGCACATGTGCAAGCAGAGTGTATGTCATGTAAGCACAACTAAATATTTGTGATCAATCGTGAGCATTGGTCGACAGCGTGTCGTCAAATCTTTTTTTGGCACTATTTCTGTTTTTGAGTGTCCATGGACCTGGTGCAAAACCTTCTTATAAAAATAAAAAAAAACTGTCCATGGACCTGGTCCATGACAGGGGGTCCATGGACCCCTGGTCCATGTTTTGTCCTCACCAGACTAAAGGCGACCTAAGGCGACTTTAGGCGATTTTAGGCGACTTAAGGTCCCAGACTAGGCCTTTGACTGACAAAAAGTAAACACAAAGAACACACGGTTGTTAAAATAATTTCAATGTTTCGGACTGCAGAACCCTTTTTTCGACTTGTCAGGGACTTAAAGCATGGTTCGAGTTATCGAGGGTAAATTTGTGTAGAAATGATCTGAAGGGAAACAAAAATTACTTCGAGTTAGCGGGCGTTCGAGTTATCGAGGGTTCGAGTTACCGAGGGTAACATTATAATAAATGTATGAAAGAAATCCAGGGGAAATCGATTTTGGTTCGAGTTAGCGCGAGGTTCGAGTTAGGCAAAGCGAGGGTTCGAGTTATCAGGAGTCGGCTGTAATTAAAAATTGCGTTTTCCTCACGTCAAACGCAATTGCTGTTTCGTCTGTTTCTTAACACTTACCGTGGGTGATGTCTAGTTTAAAGAACCTAAGAGGCAAAAAGAACTAAAGAAAAAATACGCATACAGCAGGCGTTGCCTGAGAAAATTTGTGTTTGCCTTTTGCTCGATGATGTCATTTTCCTGCTACTACTACCAGAATCCTTCAAGAGTTTGTTTTCTTTTAAAAATTAGAGCTTAAGTTGTTTAATTATCTAGCTTTGATTACCATATTTAAATGTGAAAGGAATAAACAAAGTGGATTCTGACACTAGTAGTATCAAAGATTACGCTTACATCATGCAAATGGCCTAGTACCCAGTTGAATGCAATGTTATTATATAGAAATGATGCATGCAGTAATGAGGCATTCCTAACTTTAAAGCCTTTTCAGTTATTATTACCTCCTTACTTGTAGTGTTGTACTTTTGAGGGACTTCAGTCAAAACCTTAAAGGCAGTTGGCTTCGGGTTTAAAGGCCTTGCAGAGGGATCTTTAACAGCCTCATGAGTAACCAATGGCGCACTATTTAGCTGCATAATCATGATGAGCTCTCTTCTTTCAATAACAGCATTGTGGATATCGTCTTCAAAATTTTTTTTATAATTACCCGGTTGCGGATCTAGTTTTACTTCTAGTACCCTGTATTCGAAAATATAACAAAAAAACTTCTATTAATATAAAAGAAAATATCATTAGCTAAAATTTTATAATAAGATTACCGCATCACAAAGACTTTTGAATCTAACCAATGTGCATGCTAAATGATTAATGAGCGTATAATGGCTCTTTGACTTAAGATTCTCTGTGTATTATTGACCGTATTCACACTAGAGACGGATTATCCGTCTGAGACAGGTTATGCGTTAAATAATTCGCGTCAGACAGAAAATGCGTCTTAATTTGAAAATGAAACTGGTTGTCTTTACACTAGGCTGTTAAGTAAGACTTAAGAGCTGCTAAGTTTTATTTAACCAAAAATGCGTGTGTGAAGGCCTAAGTAAAAATGATCTCGAGCTCAAGTAACTTTAGTTTGCATCTCATTAAAGTCGGAAAGTTGAAACGATTCAAGAAAGTTTCAAGTGACTTGAAAACCATCCTTAAAACCGACTTAGCGAACTTGCGGTTTCTGAGCTTTGAGAAGGGCGAAGCAGGACGTCAGTCAATCTTAATTATATATGTTGCGTAGTAAAATACGCTTAAGTAAACCTGAAATAAGAAAGATAGGTTGTGTGTGAAGCTCTTTTTTACTTGAAGAATTTAAAATTTACTTATCTTGAATTATTTCTTAGCTTATTTAGGCTCTAGTTTAAAGACTATCATAGTCTTAACTTTGGATGGACAATCAGCACGACTTTATCCACCTGTTTTCCCGACAACTTTGACGATTTTCAGGGTGGGATTTTGAAGGCGGATTATGCGTCTCTAGTGAGAAAACGGCCATTAACAAGTTTTTTGTCCCAGGGTCAATCTTGCAAGTAAATGAGGGCGACCACCAATACGAAAATGACAGGGGTACTTTTTTTCTTTTTTGGTCTACTTTTTGTTGTTGTTGTTGTTGTTGTTGTTGATGTTGTAGTTGTTGTTTACAGTTATTTTCCTCTCTACTCACCCAGAAAATTTTACTGGAACAATAGAGTTTTCAGTTGACCAATTTGTAATTGTCATGTTGTGGCTCCAAAAGGGACATTAAGAGGCGGTATCAATTCTCTGACTACTCCATTACGGTGTGATAACCATCAGTTGACGATTTCTGACAAGTTATTCTAAAGATCTTGAAGATAACTTCAAAAAAACTCGATGGGTCGACAACTGAGCCAGCGATACGGTCATGTGATATTGGTCAGTGGATATCCTGTTTTAACAGCTTTCAACTGAACACACTAGCCAGAAAAGGTGACATTTCGCATTGGTTACCTGGTCGGTCGGACGGACGTACGGTCACGTGACTACCAAAATTTCTCGAATGGGTAGATAACCAAATTTTCTTAGCTGTTGGGCTCGGATCGAGTGCGCGTGGAGCTCCGCTACTAGCCACCTATTTTCTTCACGAAATTGCACTATATCTCTCGTCAGCTTATTGTTTGTAAAACTTACCCAGGATTGTTTATCATGTTGCTTGGCACATTTGTTAAACCCATGGCGTAAGCTTGAGTGTCGGTTGGAGCTGTACGGAGAAATTCCAAAACTCTGCTAATAAGGTTATACCTTGTTTGAGCCTGAAGAAATGAACAAGCGATAATTATAGCAGTTTCATAGTTATTGGTTAGATTCAGAAGGCATTTCATAAGTAGGTAAGATATGATTGATCGTCCTGAAAGTAGTTCACTGTGACTAACGTTTCGACCAGTTTAATTTTTAGCGGAAAACAAGAGAAAGTCTTTTGATTAAGACATCGCTGAAGAGCTTAAAAAGTGAAAAAAGCGTAAAATTTCGATATTTTATTAAGTTTACACATAAAGGTAAATAACATATTGAAAACAAAGAGCGCTTACCAAATTACGCTGCTGACAATACACGTTCCCGTCATAATGACTTACGTAAAAGGCACTATCGTTAAGCAAGAGTTTTCTGATTTGCTGCCGAGTAAATAAGAGCCATAAAGAATTCAGACTGAGTTAAAAAATTGAAAGAAACTTCTTAAATTTTAGTATTTATACTTGACTAATGCGCTTTATCTTTGCGGTTGTATTTAGCCATAACTGAAAGTTAAGAAAGAGCGAGGC
Organism: Porites cylindrica; assembly: GCA_964035525.1. Classification (NCBI taxonomy): domain Eukaryota; kingdom Metazoa; phylum Cnidaria; class Anthozoa; order Scleractinia; family Poritidae; genus Porites; species Porites cylindrica. The sequence continues at coordinate 19,254,401 of OZ037775.1, read as the reverse complement.
ATGAATATTTTCTAGTTGCACCATTTTGATTGAGAAAAAGCTGCACCTCAAATACTAAAATTCATGTGGGCTTTCGTCTACGATCTGCTTAAAATCTATGTCTTCATGTCGTGGGAACCTTTCATATAAAAGAAAAGGGTAGTTGCTCACAATTTGGACATACGTTGACTAGAATTCAAGTGAAATTTACACATTCTGAGAAAAGAAAGAAAATCCAAATAAAATATTGTGGCAGGGAGAAGGATGCCACTTACATGTTCTCCTCCAATTTTGGTCCATCCTATTTTTTAAGACATGTTTTTCAAAAAAAAAGGGACGGTTGGCTGATATAAGTGCCACATGGATGGTGACCATCTTATAGGATATGACTAAATCCCAACTTCTCGTTTAACTTTGGATCGTGTGATTGTGAGAGATCATTTGCCATCAGAATATCATTTATTAACTTATTACAGGATCATCGGGTTTTCCTAGATTTATCATATCGAGTAGGTTAATTGATCCTAGTATTCTTTTTCCGTTTGTTTTTCCAAAAGGAAAACTGTAGATTTTTGGACAAGGATAGCTTATTATTATAATAATAATAATATCATAGGTGACGAATTACTCCTTAATTTTGGCGCGAAATTTCAACGATAATTTGTAATTTCACATGTGAAATTACAAAATTGCCATGGCAGCCTTCCATACGCCTCAGTGTCAAGATGGCGACGAAGTTTCAAAATGTCATGAAGGAAGATGCCAGGGCATAAAAAGACGCCTTAAAAAACCTGAACACACGAAAGAGCACATCAAGAAGGATTCTAACAGGTATTTTGTTGAAAAAGTCTGAACTCAAGCCAAATTTAAGCTCTAAACGTTCGAGAGAGGGAAGTTCTCGATCGATGCGATCCAGGATAAACAAGTCAAAAATCCAACATTACTAACGTAATTCGTCACCCATGATATTAATAGGTAATCAAATGGTATACTCGTGAAATTATTCCCTAACTTCACTCGTCACCATTTGATTACCCATACTAATTTTGAATAAAACAAAAAAATAATGAATAGTAAGGGATCTTAAAGCAAATGTTTCTACTTCAATAAAGTCAACAATCTTTCTTTGCTTTAGTTATGTATAAACTGCTTCAGAAAAAAATCAAATTTAGTCAACAGTTTCACCACAGCGGCTTTTGTTGTAAGTTGTTTTCTTGTTATTGCTGTTTTTGGCTGTAATAATTCTCCAAATAATTTTCCCTCAATGTTTGTTGCTGTCTTCTGTCTCTGACTCTATAAGTATAGATAATTACCTTATGCTCCAGCCCCTTAAAGTTTTCTCTTACTTCTTACCTCGCCAAGTTGTGCGGCCTTATCCGAATTACGTCTTGTAATTGGAGAAATAACTCGTCTTACAGTAGAAAACAGATCATTTATCATCTCAAGTAAAACGTCTTTGTTCTTGAATCTGTCATATGAATTCACAAATTCCGTAGATATATTCATTATATTTGTGGTATTAATTCTCTGAATCTGTAACAGAAAAAAAGATTGCACCAAAAGAACATAATTATTCTTGGCTTTTGAAAAAAAGCCAATGTCGGGGGTGTTTGTTTAACAGTTTTCCGCAAGAAAAATAAGAATAAGCCCTAGCAATCCTTTATTCAGGCTTTCATTGTATCGCTACATCTCCAAATCTGGTGGAATTACAGTGTTAAGGTGAATTTAACATCCCATCGGTTAATTATATCATGTTGAACGAGATTTGTAACCAAATGATGTTATTGACCGTTACTCTTATTCCGGGACACGGTGAATTAAACGCGCCCATAGTAAACGTCCCCGTTCTCTAAAATGACTCAGCCAATCAACTAGCCATACGGCCATTAAGCAGAAAGTTAAAATCTTAAAGTGCAAGAAATAATTATGACAGGTTGATTAGAGGTCACCCCACATTGCTCAGTACTCCTGTCACGATTGTGAGCTTGGAAGTTGAATAAAGAGAAAGTTTTTTCTTGTTTCTGTGGAATAATTGCAAAACTTGATGAATTCCACTACTATTATTTCGTTTGCAATAAGCGCATACAGTTCTATAATTGATAGGTATGGAGCAAAGAATTATATTGTTAGTTTTGAATAAGAATACTGTTCTGTTAACGTAAAGCTACGGTCGTGTATCGTACATCGATGCACTGAAATACCATAGCCAGCAAGAGGCAAAAAAAAAAAAACATTCCTGAATGCAAAACTAATATCCACAAAAACGATGTTTCTTTTTCTGAGAAAGTTTTTCGGAGAAAACTCTCAAGATAGTCCTACAAAGCTTGTACATTTACTGAAGGCAAGTTTCCTGGAGTAGCTGTTCTCGCTTTCCCATTGCGATCGCGGATAAATTGCCGTGTCAATGCCGTCTGCCGGTTATGGTCCTGAATAAAAAATGCCTTTAAGGTACGAAATGGGAAGCAAGAAAATATCGCTAGAATGTTATCTGGTTGCCTGGCTTCGTTAAGTTAAGGCACTGAGCTGCCGAAACATTACTGATGACAGCTCTAGGTTTATAACACCTAAAATTCAGCGTGACAATTGTCCATTATTTTTATTTCCCAAAATGGACCTTATACGACTGGTAGAGAACCCGATAATCAAGTACACCGAAAATCACAAACCAATTGTCCTTTATTTACAAATTTCCCAAAAAGGCTCTATACGATTGGTGGAGAACCCGGTCATCAAGTATGCCAAAAATAACAAACCAAGCCTTAAATGCCCTCTCTTGCAAATTCGAGAAGGGTCAGAACCAGACGTCCCCATGGAAGAGTCTTATACAGTGTATTAGCAGGATGGTGTAATTAATTAACGTCAGGTGATTTTGATTTGTGAGGAACTGATATTTCTCAGTCCTTATAAATGTAATTGAATACACCCATTCTCTTATCTAAAACAACTGTAGTGATGTCCTACCTTTTGTCTGAAATAATCCACCAAGGCTTTTCGTTCACAACCACACGTGATCTTGTGAAACCAAGTTGTCCCAGGTTGGCTATTAGTTCCGCACTTACTACTAAATGCGCCTATAAATTAAGTTGAGTGCTAATTGATTAGCGACTGTACCGTTACGGTCACCAAGCTGTAATGTGGATACTCCGTGTGTCCTGTGTGAGTTTATGTTTTCAGTACATACATGCAACAAGTATATCCTATTTTCTGTCATTCTATTTTTTTCTGTTCAGTTACAGATCAGTGAAGAGGACCACCTCGTTCGCTCGATACCCACTTATTTGTTCTTACCGCATTTTAGGTTAATCTATAAGTGAAGAAACCACACGGCAAAGTTTGATCTCTTTGCTCTATATAATAACCGAAAAAATAATACACATTAAGCTTGACTGTCAGCCGCGTTGGACAAAACAGATCAGACAATGATGATATGAATAACTGCATTAAAATTTATAGAATGGTACAGCGTAAAGAAGTAATATGGTTTTGAATACATCCTACAGAATGGGTGGTGACAATGCAAGAGAGAAGTAAAAAACCATGTATAGCGCCAGCGGTAAAGTGACAAAGGTCTATTAATACATGTAGCTATTATACCTGTTAAATTTGAATCAACTAATGAGCATTCTACTGTCACTTCCTCGCCGGTCTTTGTTCGAGGCCAATGCACCCCAAACTTTATCTCGGACTGACAGAAATCTGAAACGGGTAAAATATACGCATGTGTAAAATAGCGAGTTTTAGTCGCAAGATTTTCCCTACACGCAGGTCTTTCAAGACCCTTCATCTAGAACGATAAGGCCGAATCTGATCAGGGTCGGCTAGGGTTTTTGGGTATACAGTATTTTGGGGTATTCAATTTCAGGTATACAGTATTTTTATGCTTAAAATTGGGTATAAAGTATTCCGCTGTTTGGAATTCTGGTAAAGAGTATATTAGCTATGAAAGATCAAAATCGTCCAATAGGAAATTAAGTCTCGGTTAAAATCTGGGGGAGCTTTCCAGGCTTTCCCTTGACTGCCTTTGTGTGCCATGCCCTAAGTAAATCAAGTTCTAGTTTCCGGAAACCATCTGTAGTTTGCTGTGAAGAGGGTTCGACCAACACACTTACTATGACAGACACCAATAGTGGTAGATTGAAGATGATAGCAACATACGTTTGCCTTATACTCAAGACGTTCCTGGAGAGTCTGCGAAAGCTGTTACGTGCATTCAATGGACAACAGATGATGCTAGTGGTCTTGATGACACAAGCCCTGACTCAAGCGTATTTACACCGGAGCTTCTTCATGAGCAAGTAGTGGTGTTCATCAGGTGAAGGGATCCACCCCTCAGACCTAAAATCAGGAACTCTCTCTTCCACAAGGCCTACCCGGAATACGTAAGCCACCTTCACGTTTACAGCCCCTGACTCTCGAACAGGGAATACAGCAACGCCAACTATGCTGGATTTCAGGTTGAGTTTTGTAGTGTGTAAAAGGGAACTTAGAAGATTATAGATGTTTCAACTGTTTCACGAACCCTAAAGCCAGCTACTAACTGCAGTTATCTAAACTTAAAAGGCGTTACCATCAAGTTTCCTAAATTGGCAATACTTCCAAACTCTTCGTACGGGTTGCTTAGCACCATAGCACTAGAACAGGCCCCTCTTTGACAGTTAGCGTCAATCATTGGCAGGACTGCACGACAGAAAACAACTCAGAATTTTCCGTAAAAGACAATCCTGAAAAGCTGTTAAACTACTGCAAGATAAGAGTAAAGTCGAACCTCCATGTGCGACCACCTTCGACGTCAGTGACCACCTCAGATAAGCGCGATTCCTAAAAGGAGTACACTTGGAACTTTTCGTAAATGACCACCTCTTGCAATCGACTATAATCACCTTTATGGATGACGGTTTTAGAATTTAGTTTGATCTCTATGTACTACACTACTCAGAGTATGAGAACTTTTCGTGAAAGATAAAACTGCCCATATCTTATATAGCCCATCAGCTTAGGAGAATTTGGGTTTACCGCCCACTCGAGGTGAACAGCTGACTATTGAGCTGCACAAAAATGCATGATAGCAAGTACAAAACGGTAACTTTCACTTTGAAAATCGAAATTTAAATTTGCCCCTTATAGTCTCCTTTTGGCCGCCATCTTGGATTTCGGGGAAGGCTAGAAAAGTTGCTTATATTCTTTTAACGTTAACAAATCGTGTTTTAAACTTACATATAAAACATATTGGAACTAAAAACACGACTTTCGTTTATTCTAGTGCTTAAATTACATCTACCTGACTTCACGTGTTGATACACATCGCCTGTCAATGAGTCACAATAATACCGGCAGTTTGCACTTTACATTATCACTGGAAAAAAATGGGAGGTTTACATAATTGTTTCAGAAAAGAGAGTAAGGAGACAAAATTAATGTATATATTGCTAGTGTGTTGAATAGAGTCCCCTCGAAAATAACAAAACACATGGTCTCAATGCAATAGTTAGAGTTTTCGCTCCGGGCGCGAAAGTCTCTCTCTGCACCATGATGGCGGACGAATGCATTTTATGTGGTTGTTCCAATTCAACGCTACCCTAATACAGAAATATTTCTTGCTGGACAACCTCATGTCGTGCTTTCGTGACCCAGAATCAGTTTCAGCTAAATGTGAATTCCCCGCACATCCCATCAAAAATCGATGCAACTGCCGAACCGAGTTCACCACTGCATGGAAAACTGGAAGAGACTGAGATTTGCAACTCCGGAGTCGCTTAACGTACCTACACAGAAGTAAATGATGAGTGACTGCAGGCCACGAGCAAGTGAAACGGAAGCTATCGATTGACTTTGTAACGGGCCATTGATCATCCAATCGCACTCAAGATTACTTTTACCCAGTGAAGAAAGCTACGCTGAAGGCTGTGCGTTAGGTTAGCAACAAGGATCTAGTCCCGGCTTCCTTTCCGTATGGATCACGATTTTTTAGCTCGGATGGCACTGCACTTCTCGGACAGTTTCATCATATTGACATTAAAGTTGCTTTCACATTGAAAACAACTTTTAGGGTCCTCGAGCTCTTCCTTGGTCTTTTACCGATCTTAGGGGACTCACGCGAAAGACAAACAAAGCCAGACTCTCCCAACAGCGTGAGCGACGCATCACGGCCACCTCGAAGTACCCAGAGAACGTAACCAGCAATTCCGAGAGAGTTTGAGATGGTCAGGAGCACCAGCAGAGGGTGCATAGGTAGTGTTCGCCGTGTATCGCAATGTGTTGATAAAAAATGTCAAAAGACTGTACGTAATGTCTAACTCTCTTAGTGTTCTGAACGCCTGGAACAGGCTATGAAAGTGTACAATGTAAGAATTAACACCTTATCTGTACGGTGAAGACATGGCGGAACAAGCTGTATGCTCAGTATCATCAAAAATAAGCGGCCGAAATCGTCACATTCCTCTTGTTACAGTGCAAGACAAAAGCATCTTTAGAAGCAGACTCGTCAACCGGATCATGTACGTGTGACAACCGAAGAAGACCAGCGTTGGCGACTAGATGCAGCCACACAGCGAGATCCTGTTCCAAAGGTATAGTTCAGTCACGGAGAGACTGATACGTTTATGGTTCTTCACTGGCTTGGCACGCGCCCGGGAATCACGTGCTTGATGCACCCTGATGACACTGATATCTTTGTCCTACTGGTTACTCATACCTAAACCTTGACTTTGAAAAGTGCTACGTGAAAAAGGGAAGAGGCATGAAAAGCAGAATATTAAGAAAATGTCTGTGCAACTCGGCCCAGGCATTTTCATCCCTTGCATCATAAGGGCCCTTATCAGCGTAAACTCTCGTCAATCACAGGCTGTGATGACATCTCTGCCTTCTTTGGTAAAGGGAAGTGGAAAGCAGTCCCACTAACCTAACACAATGAAGGGTACGTCCGAGCTATGATGAGTATCCGAGACCTTTAAACTACAGATACGGAAGCACTCGTGCAGTGTGGCAACAATACTAATAGAAGTATCATAGTGTGGATGTGCTGAATATGAGATCCACCACGGTAGACTGGCAGGAAAGTCAGGCTAGAGAATCTTCCCCCATGCGACTCATCTTTACGAGATTGCAAAAACAATTATCAAGCCGCAGTATGAGGTGCCATTTTTCTGCTCCCCTCATTGGCACGTTGAGAATTATGCATATAGCTCTGACGTCCCGCCGTTTTTGCAGCTTGTACCTAAGCCGGCTCCTGAAGAAAAGTACTCCCCTGTGAGTGCAAGAAAGCATAAATTATAATTGTCTTCTACTCTAAGAATGTAAAATATTGATAAAGGTAAGTACGTACTTCTGCGGGTGTTGAATACTTAATATGTAGAGCAGAAGGATAGTTGCTACCCTCGTCATCTTTTTTATTGTCTCTTTTTTCAGGTTCGATATTTAGTATTTATATCCTTCTTGACAAGACATGTTTTGTAAATTGTAAAACGCTTTCTGAAACTCCTGCTTAAACCTCCCCCTTTTTTATCTTATGATGTTAAGACGCAAATGCGGTGCATGTAAAAATACTTTTATGTTATATTTTCCAAAAAGGATGATGTTCTGCAAATTATGTTATGCGATCAACCCGATCATGACGCTTTTCCGTGTTCTCAAACAACCTCTAGACTGAAGAAAAGAGCAAGTTATCTAGTCCGATTTGTGGTTTATATAGCTTGTTGATAGAAATATGTTTTACATAATGTAGAAAACAACGTTACGATAGTCCTAAGCACGTTCATCTAGCGTGGTGATGTAGAGGGCCTGAATAGTAATTTTATTATTAAGATGACTGAGACAGCAGTTGATTACACTAATGCTAAAAGCAAAATGGCGGTGACTGTGACGTCATATGTGCCGTCATCTTATCTTGACTAACGGTAACAATCCTAACATAATATCTCTGGCACCTTTTGTTTGAAATAAACGTCATGACGAAAATAGTGTGTTTTTAAGAGAAAATCGAAGGTTTGTTTATGAATCCAAGATGGCGGTCAAAAGAAGGATATGGGGGGCAAATTTAAAATTCGATTTACAAAGTGAAAGCTGCCGCCTTGCTATCATGCAGCAAGGCTTGCTATCATGTAATTTTGTGATTCTCTTTAGTCAAAGATTAAGATTATGCAAGTTTTGTTTGT